>VXBI01007022.1:0-147771 GCA_013397375.1 Toxostoma redivivum | reverse complement strand
GAGAAGACGTAAAGGGCTTGACTCCAAAAAGGACAGCGAACATCCCTGCATCCCCAGCACATAATCATATGAAAAACATGGCTGGCTGGTGCATCGACAGATGCAAACGAGGAAAAAAAAAAAAAAACAAACCAGACTTCGCCTCATCCGCAGCAAAATTAAACGGGGAGGAGAAGGGGAGAAAGGGAAATAATTGTGGCTGTGTAACATGGCTGCACGATTTTCAGAGGCTGGCAGCTTGCAGGGAGCAGTGGAAATGTGTGTCTGCTCCGGAGGGAGCTGCTCTGGCACCCCTGCAGCACAGCCCTGCATCCCACTCTGCATCCCAGCCACCACCACAACACCGCCGCTAAAACAGTTTTACCTGATCAACGCAACTTCACGGCAGCCGGAGGTAGGGATCCTAGCAGAAATGCAGCAAGGAAGGGGGGGAAAAAAATCTGCTTGGATCCTTCTGGCAGTCCACAGCCTCATCTACATGCATCTGAGCGAGCCCTTTGCAGCAGCTGCTTCTTTTATCAAGCCCACAGCAGAGGAACGAGTCCGGTTAGACAGTTCAGTCCGTGTGGCTATTCACAGCCTGGCTGCTGCTGCAGGAGCCCGGCTGCTCCTGTCCCCTGTCCCCGGCTCGGCACCCGCCCACCTCCACATGGCCCTGGATAAACACAGCCCACCACATGATCCTGACAATCATCCTGCACCTCTGCTTCGCCCCAGGCTGGGCAAAAGGGATAAGCCTAAGAAAGGCTTGACTTTAAAGGGAAAAGATGTCTTTTTCCTTCCCTCATCCCTCCTTCCTTCCCCCCTCCCTCTTTCCTTTTTTTGTCCCCTTCCCAACCAAGGAGGGGGGGGAAAAATGAACTGAATGATGAACGTGAAGATTTGAAGATGGGTAATATCTTCCTAATCAACTCCGTTCGGCAAATGAAGTGTCACTCCGAAATGAAGTGCCATTCAGACTTCTAATAAGCACAAAGCATCAGACAGAGATCCTGGATAAAGCCTGGTACATTCCTGGAGAGTGAGGCTGACCACACTTAGTGCATCCTTGATCTGTACAAAGCCACTGATTTCCATTTTGTTGTTTTAAAGAAGAAAATGTGATAAGCCCTTTGTTTCTCCTCTTTTCCCCACCATAAACCATTTAAAAAAATATTCATCTAGTGATAACCACACACATACACACACTGAAATAAAGCACACACTGTGCCATCCTTGGGATGGGGAGCAAAGATGGCGGACACAGCACAATGGAGGCATGTTCCCCTTAAATACACTCATGAGTGGGACACACAGGGTCAAACATGAAGAAGAAACATTTATGAAAGTCAGTCCATTTTTCTGTCATTGCACAAAGGAGAGAAGAGCTAAGCCCTTCTCTCTCCCCCTGCACTCCAATATATCTTTAGGACTAACAGTGTCCTTCTTTGTCCCATCCAACACAGGAAGCAATATGCATATGGAGCTATAAATAAACACACAGACACACTATATATATATATATATATATATATATATATATATATATATATATATATATATATATATATATATATATATATATATATATATATATATATATATATATATATATATATATGTCCTATAAAATGCAGCTTCTCTTGGTTATCTAAACTCTCTCTTTGCAAAGTAACACAGTTAATTGGAAGAGTTCTCCAAACAATCTGGCTGATCCCTGATGGCTGCCTACTTGTGTCAGCATTTGCACTTAACTAGAAGTTAGTGTAAGCCATCCACATAAATTCAAGGTAAACACTGATAAGGTATTCGATGCTTGAATAAAAGCAGGTTGATCCAAAAATGGGTTAATAGAAACACACTGTGGCATCACATCACCCAGCTGTATAGTTGGATTAAAATTCTGGTTCCTGGAGCCATCACACACAAACCATAAACACAAAACTCCATAAAACCTTCTTCCTTTTCTGAAATGGGAAAGGAACTTTATGGCTCTGAAAGAGAAGTTTGAACTTACTCCCGAAATTCCTCAGAGGCTTAAGAAAAGAGAAAAGATAATAAAAGGCAGAGGAAGGAAAAAGAATAATAAAGAAACAAACCTCATGCTTCCTATGCCATTCCCACCTTCTTAATGTTGTAAGGCTGGCAATACCCAAAGCAAATGATACTTTAATCAGGACCACCATCCAAATTTGACTGTAGGAACTAAGAAACATCTCAACAAAGGTGAGACTGAAGCGTGGGAAGCTCTTGGAACCGCTTATAAATTAATTTCAAAGCCAGGGGAAGAACTGAATCAAAAAATCCATGACCTGGATGAGCAGGGAGTGAGCAGTGCCTTTGACAGTTGGGAAAGGTAACGCTGTTCTTCCGCCTGCCTGCAATTTCCAGTCTCAGCAATGCATTGTTATCTTTAATTTGCACCTGTCTGAACACAAAGGTTTGGTACTGCCCCTCTGCTCATCTCTGCTCACTCATTACCTCTCTTGCTTGAAAGGTGAGAGGAAGCAGGAGGTGGGATTGAAGTCACTCCAGGATTGCTTTACAGACTTTAATAAGCTCGGCACATCACTGTCCCTCATCCCACAGGGAAGTATGATCCATGATCCAGGGGAAGGGCAATCCATCCTGCCATCAGAGCTCCAGCTGTTGCTCACATGTGTGTGCAAGCAGCCAGGGCAGCACATGGTCTGGGAAGGGTGAGGAACACCCAGGAAGGGTGGCTTTAGTTCCCAAGGAGTGGAAAGGAAGGAATTCCCACATATGAGCAAAAACAATGTGTGAGAGAGGGGAAGGATGCTGCAACCCCCTGGTGATCCACTGGCAACTCTCCAGAGTGTGAACATCCTCACCTTTCCACGCCTTTTCAGCAAGATCCACTGCTCAGCATTTCAGAGCAACTCCAGGTGCCCAGAGCATGGGGCAAAGTCTGTGAAAATTCCAGCAGCAACAGGAGACTGAATATGCACAATGTAAAGATATGTGGGCCAGATGTGATACTGGCATGGCAAAGTACAGTTGGCTGAAGACCTATTTTTTCAGGCTTAATTAGAATTTAGCCCTGATAAAAAGCCAAACAGTTCCCCATTATAGTCAATAGGGGTTTGTCACTGTCCTTAATGGCAGCAGGATGTAGAACATTAGGGGAAAAAAAAGGTCCAATTCATCATCTTGAATAGGTGAAAATGAAAGTCCATTATTTGCTGTCACATCTGATTCCTGAAAGACATCCTAGTGTATTGCTAGGATTTAACTCAGTATTTCTTTAAAAATAATTTGAAGCAGTATAAAGTGATTTATAAGACATTTTTCTTGCTGCATATTTGATCACTTGTTAAGGGAATGCAATTTAGTTCTTAAAAAAAGAATCCCCAGATCTTTCTCTCCATGAATCTCAGCCCCCTGATGCTCAGCATCCCTGCAGCACCCCCGCAGAGCAGCGATGGCTGCAGTGTCACCGTGGAACAGGTGACATATGTGCCTTCCATTCATTGTCTCCTGCTGAAATGCTAATGATCACCGGCTAGTCCCGGAGCTGGCCAAGACTCCCTAGAAACAAAGGGAGGAGGAAAACATAGAAGCAAATCTTAAAGCAGCCTAAAATCTTAACTTCAGAGAAACAGTTGGAGCCCATATCCACAAGATTCCGTGTTGCAGAAGAAAGAAAAAAAACAAGCTCACTCTTTGAAGTTGGCTGGAAGCACAACTGGTAGGTTTCCAACTTCTCTCAGACTCTAATTTGACACTTACTTCGCTCTATTTATTTATTTCAGGCAGACAGGAGAGGAAGGAATAATGTAAAAGCCTGATCATTGTAGTACAAAGGTCGTAAGATCTCAGGTCATTGCTTCACCTGTAAGCTGGTCCTTGACATCTGCTCCTGCTAAGCAACGATTACATGTGTGTGTCCTTGGAGAGCAAATCTGACTTTTTTCAGAGTACTACACAAAGGTAGAAGAGGGCACAATTCTGAACAGCAACATTCACTGTCATCTGCAAACTGTAATCAACTATGTGCATTGTTGTGCACTTCATGGTCATTGATTTTAGGAACAGATATTTAATCTGCACTGCATAAAACCAGGCCTAAAATTTCAATTAGTTCCTCTGGTACTGAGCGCAGGCAGATAAAATTGCAGAACTATTATCAGCTTAAAAAAACCCAAACAATAAACAAAACAAAACCCAACCCGCACTGCTCTGGTATTCCTTCTTGCTCTTACATAGAATGTCTGCAAGCACATATTGTAGTTTATCTGAACAACATTTTTTAACAGATAAATGGAAATATACTGAATATATATATATTGAAAATGTCTAGTTTTGAAAAAAATCAATATGAAATTTTGACTCAGAGTCTGGGACACTTGTATATTCCAATATGAATTTTTGCTTGTTTTGCAAGAGCAGAAGCATGAAAATTCTTACGTTACAATAATAAACTTCTCATTTTTAAACTTCTCTGTGGATTTGTACAATAAAAACAATGTTTAAAAGGCATCCCCCATGCCATTAAAGTATCATAGTTAAGACATTCCAGTTGATCTATAGGAAATGACACTTCTAATATTCACAGAAGAGAGAGAAAACAGCCCTTCCATGAATTCAACTTTCTATTAAAGGAAACAGTGCTTTTTGTATTGAATCACAGAAGTGTTTCACCCAAGTAAGTGGTCAATGACTTTTATTTTACCAATATACAACCCACAAGCAAATTATGAGACACTGCATTTATCTATACCTGACCATCCCTTTCCTGCCCTTATAAGACAGAGCCCCCTGAAGAGGCTGAGGACTCCCCCAGAGAATCCACAGACACATTTAGCTTTGATGCTTATAGATGTAAGTAGAATCAATGATGTTAAAAGGGTCTTTTACAGATTCATCACGGTGTTTATCGCTGTATCCCAGCCTCACTCAGACCCAGAGATGCTCTGCAAGGTACCACTTCAGGTTGTTTCCCTGCCATGGAGTGTCTCCTTTTCTCACATTAAGAATGAGCAAAAAAATGGACTGATCATTTTCCCTGTGCTTAATAGATTCTGGCACAACCTGGCCTCCACTATAAACAAATAGCCTCAGCACATGAAACCCCTGAAGACTGATTAAAAGTAAACCTGATTTCATCTGCACTGGTTTCGTGCAGCCATTAATATTGTTAACACACAACCTTTTGTTCTGCCTAGCTGGAGGGCAGCTCACATTGCACTCACTGAGGCACCTCTGAAGGTATGCTTGCTGCCAGTGACATGTAGGAGTGTGTTAATGGTGCTTAACATTTCTTTAACATAAGGCAAACTGACACCAGCAATGCAGAAATTGATACTTGTGTGTAAAGTGATGCCACTGAGGTTCAGAGAGGGGAGAGGTCTCTCTGCCAGTGCAGCTACACAGATTTGTACAAGTGTGAGGGGAAAAAACCAAAAAATATCTCATCTGGGCTGAGATGGACCATTAGGTGATGGACCATAAGCAACTGGGTTGAAACTTTGAAAAAGCTGAGTGCCAAGCACAGCAATGCTGATTTTGGACAGAAGAAGGTGGAAACACTGGAAATGTTCAGGAGAGCATGAGAGCAAAGAAGCACAGAGCCAAGAGACCATTCCCTGGAGCCTGTGAGAGACCCCAGGAAACTTCTACAAATGTCTGCAGTGGAGGGAGGTTTGTACTCTGCTGTGCCTTACATCACTTCCCAGCATTGATTCAGTGTTCCAGGACTGGAAAATTATGTCTGGCTTCATGGATATGGATGCATGTGCACTATCCACAGTAACAGCCCAGTAGCTGACTGCTCCCCACTGAAAGAGCTGTGCTGATTTACCACTGCAATTCTGGTCCTTGATATTTCTTTACTGGCCTAAGTAAAGGATGATTTGAAACAAAAACTAGGTGATGCAAACTCTAGGGGAAACCAGGGAGACAAAATGATCAGGGATAAATTATTTTTTCAGCACTACTGAAACAGTAAAATTTAAGTCTGACATTTTTAGAAAGACAGGAGTTGACAAATATAGGAGGAATACAAAGATGTCCTCAGTCCTCCCCCATCTTCATGTCTTCTTTAAAAACAAATAAACAGAAGAATAAAACAAGCATTCAAAAATTGGCAGCCACAACTCACTTTGTCACACACTAGAAGCTCCTCCATCCATGGACCCATGGGAATGCCACCTTCCTCATGTCTACCCCTCCTGATGCACGGCTAATGTGAGCCAGACTCACACATGCAGCTGATTGACATCAAAGAACCCACCCGATGCAATTTATTCCATTTTCAACTATTTCATTTCTAGAAGACTAGACTTAAACCTAAACCAGCACAATTCAGATCACAGCCTCCGGTCTGCCCAGGTGAGCTGTCCAGTCAGACCAGCTCCACAATCCCACTCATTTTAGACTGGCATGATGCTTCTTGTAAGTCAAGGACACCTGGCAGCAAACTACTCACCCGCACAGGCCTAAATAAACAACAACAACAAAATAGTATTATTATTAATAATAATAATATGATAAATTTAAAGCAGATTGCAATCCTTGTGATCCAGTTATAGCATATTCTGCCCTTTCAGACCTACATGATCACAACATCACCAGCAGTAGGAGTTTGGCTGACTCTTGCCAAGTGAGAGCCAGCCCTTTTCCCATAAACACTGCAGCCTCCAAGCTGCACTGCTGAAAGCCCCATGAATTTCCTCAGCCAGGGAGAATCTCTCCTCCTCAGCAGGATTTTGAGACCCTTTACACACCAGTGAGGATACTCCCCTGAGCACAGACCCATCAGGGAGACTTTCCACTGCCCCCCTCCTCAATTCCTTGTTTCCAGCTGATGGTTACAGCTTCACCCCTTGCTCATGAACTCCACTCAAAGGCCAAGATTTCCAGTGCAGGTTCAGGGTACAATGCCACCAGGCTTTCTGCCTGCCTGTGCCAAGGACTGGGCTTTGCAAAGCTGTGATGAATGTACCAAATGACACGTGCCACACAGCAGCTCAGGGCTCTGCTGCTCCTCTGTGCCATGTGGTCCATCCAAACCTGCCCACCAGCCAGCCCCTCTGCCATCTCCCCTCTCCTTGGCATGGATTTGAATGACTCCCATGCCCCCCTAACCCAACTGGCCATTGTCCACTGCAGTCCAGCACACCTGAACTGCTCAGGAGGCATGGGCTTACCACCCATCCCTTACTGCAGACAGACAATGGCCTGCCTGAAACTGGTTCTTTAAATTCTGTCTTGAATTAATATTCTGTCAAAGAAGCTATTCTTATTAATTGGAATGCAAGAGAGATCAGGCTGAGGATTAGAAAACACATGTCTAATTTTTATTAGTTAGAAATAACGCAATGTATGTTTATTCTTTCTTTTATTGTTTCAACCTAAAGGTAATTTCCCTTAGCACTCCCACCAAACATCAAGGACTAAATAGAGCTTATTCTTTTTGTTTGCACTTTGGTGAAATAACAAGTAATAGTCAGCTCTTAAATAGAGCACAGGGTTGGGAATTCAATATACAAGAACCAAACAACAGCATTCCCTCTGGTTTAAAAAAGACAGGCACAAAGGGACAGAGAGGAAGGGAGGTTATTTTCCAAAAATCAAGCAGCCAAACAAGGCTGAGATGAGGACCTGTGGCTCCCACATGCTGGGACTGTGTGTCTGCTGGGGAGCCTGGCTTTGCTCTCCAGCCCAGGAGAATCAGTGGGATGGGGATGGAGGCATGCACACATGGCCTGCTGCTTAGAATGCATCTGGAATCAGCCTCAAATCTCCTCCTGCACCTACAAATCCTCTGCCTGAATACAAATGCATCCCAGCCTCACTGCAGAAGCCTGCAACGATTAATGCCACACACCAGCCTCCCATTAGGCTCTGCACCCAACGACAGAAGCAGATTGATTTTGAATTTTATTTAAAAGTTAGCCGAATAGCTGTGCACTTTGCAAGAAAATCATCTCCCTGTCGAGCCACTAGACACTCCACACCCTCCCCTCTCCAAAAAAAACCCAAGAAACAACACTGCTTTGTATAGCAGCTACACCCAGGACAGTTGTCAGAAGCAAGAACAAGGGAGGGCTGGTAGCTGCTATGCATGTCCAGCCAGATTAGATCAGCAGCAAGTGTCCCAAGAAAGGCAGGGGACAATACTGTCACCCATTTGTGAGCTGGAACACGTGATGGGCTCAAACAAATGGCAAGTTCCAAGAGATGCAAGAGAGGACAATTTCTGGCAGAACTGGCATTGTGTGGATTGCACAAGGCCAGCCTGGCTGTGCCCCAGTCCCTGCTCTGGTGCAGCTGCAGCTCTGTAGCCCCTTGCATTTCCCAGTCTAAGGAATGAGTCAAGAGCACTGAGAGCCTGCAGCAGGATTTGTTTTACAGCCAAGCTACAGACCAGGGCCACTTTCAGGAAGATGCTGTAGTAACAAAGAATAATGAGACTGATTCCTGCTCCAAGGCACCTACAGCTAAGCAGCAACAATCCTTCACCCATGACCCATTCTGATATGCTGTTGTCAGTCACTGGGCTGGGGAAACGTGTTTGATGTGTGCCATTACTCACCCAGCCCTTGGGAATTGCAAGGCAAGGTTTCTCTCACTGAGAATGGACCAGCAAAGTGCCAAGGGCTTCTCAGCAGGGGGAAGAGAGCTGACACTTCTGCAGAGGGGGCAAAATAAACCTCCTGCCACTTCTCCAGTGTGATTAAATTAGGGCAGATCTATGCCCATTGTACAGGCATTTGTCAGATTTATAAACACTTACATACCATTTGCATTTAAAAAATGAAACTCTTAACAGGCCAGTGCTGGAGATCCAGCAGTGAACCCAGAGAAATTCACACAATGTTTTAAAGGCAAATGCTGTGATCTTTCAATGCACAATAACTGGGAAGTAAAATATATATCAAAGCACAAAACTAAGAAGCCTTGCATCTGAACTGAGAAAAAGCAGCACAGCAACATAAATTACAGTCATGAATCCCCCTCGAAACACAGGGAAAAATAGTATTTAGAATTTTAAGTGTTATCAGTGCCAATAAAGGTAAATTATTTATCTCAGCACAATTTTCAAGCTGACTCAACATCCTTTTACAACTATGTGCCTGCTTAAAATTGAAATGCCTTCATGCTTGAGAGGAAAGGCACATAAAACACAGCATGAGCACCTCCTGTTTGTGATGGCTCTGGTGTGGCAGCTCTGTCCATGGCCTGCAGAGGGTTTGGACATCACTTTTCTCTGTCCCAATTTCCTTTTCAGACAACTACCTTAAGGACTTTATTTGGTATTAAGCTCACTTGAAAAACCACAGTCTACCAGTACCTTGTACCAACCCAGTTTACTGCTAGTATTTCCTTCCTCCTGCAAGTACCCATCTGCTCATTTCAAGACAAAAAGAGATGTTTCACACCTGTAAGAGCAGCTATCTCACAGCACTTATCAGAGCAAGATGAAACCACACACAAACACCCTGCAGTGAGGATGGGTGGGAAAATAGTTGCCCCATTTCCATCCCAGAGGCCACCCAAGGGACAGGCAACCCAATCTGACCTCCCTCCACAGCTAATTCTGACATTTTCAAAGGCCTCAGGGATGTTGGTACCCAGCTATTAGTACATGAACCCTCATTCCCATGGGCTTTACTGACAGTCTCAGACTTAGTTAACTGCATCTTCTTGAAATATGAAAATGTGTGGGAAGGAACAGTGAGAACTTTTAAAAATTGCAGTACTTTGATCCTAATTAACAGAGTTGACTGAAAGCAAAATATGTAGAGCTAATTTTCACAATATTTTTCCACAATCCCTAGACAGCGCCTTTTTCCTGGCACTGTTTAAAATTAATGAAGTAAATATGTTTGCATATTTATCTTTTCATTACATGGAAACAACAACAAGGAAAACAGATTGAACTGATAGCAGAATTCTTCCACTCCAAAGCAGTCTGGATGTGGTTTTTGTTTCGGTTTGTACAATGCAACCCAAGTCAAACAAGCAATGCAAGTTCACTGGCCATGTAAGTAATCGGTTTTATCCAGCAGAGCTACTACAAAATAACTGCTGTAGGAATTGACCCTTTCAATTTATTTTTGTCTCTGTGAAGAGATGCTGAAATGGCTTTGAAGGAAAACAATATCCTTACTGAAGTCTTAAAAACAAATTGTCACAGGTTTCCCCACATGAGAAACAAAAAATATACCATGCTACTGTGTGGCTAATTGACTCAGGCAGTGGAAAACCAGGAAAGGACACACAGATATGGATTCATTAGGACTCTTGTATTAATTCCCAAAGAGATACTTTCATTTTTTGGAACCTGAAGCTCAGAATCTTCTAACAGAAGCTTGAGAAGTCGGTGGTCCCTTCACCACACTGAAAACCATGATGAGGTCTGGATTTTACAAAAGTGGGATTGGGAGGAACAGAAGAACCAACCTGCAGGACTGAGCTGCAGCTTCAGCAGACTCCATGGAGAGAGGACAGCCAGCTTCCAGGACCTGCTCAAAGGTACAGGCAGATCCCAGAGCTGGTGGGAGTGGGACATAGATGATTAATATAGTGAGCAGATAAAGCAAGAGCAGAAGCTCAGCCTTGCAAGGATGATAAGCACAGGCAGAAGGTGAAAGATCTCCCTTTGAGTTTGAAAATTGTCATTTTGCCCCCAAATCTGAGCAGGCTCAGCAGTCCCTATTTATTCCCATGGCACACAGAGGGTGGACACTTCTATCAAATCCCTTCAGTTCACACATACCCCATAAAATACCCATTACATGGCTGACTGGGCTTGCTCTGTCCTGGCAGAGAGGGTGAGATGAGACCGCATCTCATGTCACAAGTCATGTTCTCTTATCCAGCTTTACCTTAACTCTCATGGATACAATAATTCATTAAAAATCAGATTTTTTCTCCAAGGGTCAACAAAGGCTAAATAAACATGATGGATTTCACGCTACTCAATGAATCCTCGTTATGCCTTGATGACTGTATCAATTGCCATTACAAATGCTGAGCACCCATGATTGAAGTGATAATTAAAAAGGCAAATCATACCAGGCAGTTGTTCCTCTGTTACCACAGAGCCTGGCCTGGGCTGTTTGCAGCATCGATTACCTGCACTCATACACAACACCCTGTGGAAACCCAGATTTCAGAAATTACAGGAGAAAAAAAACATGGAATAAAGAACTCTTATTATCCCCCTCCATCAGTGCATATTACAGAAGTGATGAGCATGCAGACTTATTAGCTTTTTGTCTACCTGAAGAAGAAATACACATGACACTTTCAACCCTGATGATGGCATTTCAACCATGAAATTTTCCTGTTTTCAAGTCTGTGATGCAAGAGAGAGAGATCTTTGTTTTGTGAAGCTCTTGCTTCCTCTGCTGTACAGCTTTCATTTTGCTTTTTTTTTTTTCATTCTCTGGTACTTTGGAGATGAAACTACTGATAAACCATTTCTTTCTTCCCTCCTACTATGCAGATGTCAGCTATACCATCATGTACAGAAGACAAAAAAAACCCAAACCCTTCCATGCTTCTCAGTTTGTTTCTGGTCTATCAGTTCCCAACATTTTGGATTTTTTTGTCAACTTAGTTTTCTTTTCTTTTTCAAGATGTGGATGAGAAAGATCATTTAAGTGACACTGTGGGAAATGGCATGGTAACTACAAAATCCCTTGTTAATTTTTTGCCACAAAAGTCTAGGAAGTAGCAATGGATCTCAAAAGTAAACGTTGTCTATGTGCATAAAAGGGTTTGCTCTTTGAACTGCACTGAGATGACACAGTCATTACTATATGAAAGCCTGAACATTTTCTTCTATTTTGCAACAATTGTCAAGCAAGTGAAAGCTTTATTTGATTTCCATTCACACTGAAGACAAGATTTAGTACTCCAGTGGAACAGGCAGTGTCAGAAGGATTTTAAATTGTAATGCTACCACTTTAACATCTTAAAGGCACTTTTTAGAAGATAAACTCATCTGCCTATGATGACTAAATGACATAGTAATGGAGAAGAGGTAAAGATTTTCTTATGGTAATAAAAGGAAATACTTCATCCAGAGAAAGAAAAGCAGAGAGCTATGCACTTCCTAGAAGCACTTTCAAGAATCTTTCAAAATAATGGTAAAACAAATAATACAATATATTTATCTACATACACTCAACCAGGACTGATACAGGACTAGATTTCTGACAGCAACTATCACTTCAGAGAGGCAACATTAAAAAAAAATAAAAACACCCAGCAGAGTACCTGATGGAGAAACACAACTCCAGGAAGGAGTCAGCAGGTGATAGCCCTGGAATTGCTGAGAGCTGTCAGCCAATGCTACCACTCCATCAATTTCCAAAAATGCTTAAATAATATAGCATAAGTATGACATATATGATGCAGACAAAAAGCTGCCTCAGGTGAAAGCCCTCCAAGAGTAACATGAAAAAAACCCACACCTCAATACAGAAAAGATTCACTTTTATTTTATATTACATGAAGGGCAATTCCTTTGATATTGTCATGTCAGCTCATGATTAGCAACATTTCCAACCACCTTAAACCAAAGAAGATTTCAAGAAAGGAAAACCCTATCCATGTATCTTGCAAAACATCTGCAGCTTTGGAGTACTGGGAGATGTGCTCTTAAATCCCTGCCTGTCTTCCAAAGCCAGTCACTACTATTGTTTCCTTGCATGGGATATCAACCACGTACCAATGGCAATTTTTCTGGCTTTTGCATCCTTCACTGGGGACATTTCAGAAGGTCCTGCCAAGGCAAAGCTGGGGCACAGCCTCTTGGTGTTACTCACACTGAGCTGCACTTAGTCACTGGTTGTCATGCTGGTATCTTTATTTACACATGTAGCTAAAAAAAGATGATAAGATGACAAAATCTGTGTATTTTTCATTCCTGGCTCTGAGGCAGTATCTTGGTTTGGAAGTCAGAAAACCCTGTAGGTGTCTGAGTTTTCTGGGGGAGAGGCAAGAAGAGAACAGTGTTGCTTTTTTTTTCTGTATTTATGCTGTCAAATCTTACTGGTACATCAATACTGGTGAGTGGCTACACTTTATAAAATAAAGCAGATGTTTTGAATTAATGAGAGGAATGGACAAGATGAATTTATCCTGCTAAGACAGCTGAAAAAACATGCAGACACTGGGTTTGGGGGGGTGTAAAGGCTTTGCTGACACAAGACTTCAAGAGCAGACACCAAGATTCTCCCTGGATTCACCACAAATTGGGATTTTCAGACTCAGTGGAAATTGGTCTCTGCTCATCCTGAAACTAAAGGTAAAATTTCTCTTTTCATTGACTTGAGGAGAAGCAGCCCAAGGATTATAGCTCAAAATTATAACTCCTATGTTCATGCTAAATAATAATCCAATGTTCTTCACTAAAAACTAAATTAACTTCCACTACAAGAGTGTTAAGTTGCAGCAAGTGCAACTGCAATAATGTTCTCAATCTTGACCTTTGTGGAGGTCACAGGCACTGCAAAAATGCCACTTCCACATTTTTCTTCAAGAAACACGAGGTCAAAATTAAGTTAAGGTGCAGTGAAGAGCATGTCTCAATGTGTGTGACCCCTCTCCTGTGCCTGCACGCTCCCCAAACCTGATTCTGAAAAGACATTGTTCCATAAAAATCCATTATATCAGTGCAATTAAACTTAATAGTGCCATAAAGCCAGGGAGCATGTGGAGGTATTGATAAGGTTTCCATTTATGGGCACATTGGTGGGGAAATTGCTGTTTTCTTTTCCATAATGATGCAGCTATTATGGATTAGGGGAGGTTGGGCCTGGGGGCTTTTTTTTCCCTCTGCTTTCAGTTTAATGGTTTTCTATACCTTTAGTCAAGCATGGATGTGAGAATACTGGTGCTGAATTTCTCCCAGTTTTAATCTTGAAATATGGTGTATGAGGAAGGTTTCTCATCGGTTCAACAGCTTGTCTTATCCTGGTGCTTTGGAATAAAGAGAAAGCTCACTTGGGCCATATGTTTCAGTTGTTCCTCTCACTCCCCCGCTGTCTTTCCACACATACCATGACCGTGGACAACCTCTCCTTAAGTGGGCAAACAAATGGTTTAACTCAGATTTGCACAGTGCTTGCTGACTTGTGTGGGCTCCAGGATCCAGCTCAGCTTCATCATTTCAGGCAAACATATTTCTGACTGACATGGTGGTAATTAGAGCAGCTTGATTTTATTAGATTGATGACAGATTAAAGGACAGGACCTCAACCAGCAGAAATTGGTGTTGCTACCCTGAAACCCATGGTGCTACACTGATCTATGCCAGCTGTGAGTGTGGCCCCCAATCTTTTACATTGTTTTGTGCGCCCTTACACAACAAGATTTTAAAATTTAAATGTTTTCAAGCCTGCATGTGTGGTCCCTAATCTCCTTGCCCAGAGTAGGACTCAATTACATTCTTGAGTTCAGTTTCCACCTCAAATTGTCTGCCCCATCAAATCATTCATATCATTAAAACAACATAACTGAACTTTGGAGGAACCTTTCCACCCCTTTATAATGAAGAGGAAAACAAAAGGTAACATCTTCATTTTCTGGGACCTCTATAGGCCAGTGGACCTGCACTGTCTGTCCCTTATCCTCAACTGAAACTGCTCAGAAAGTGTCTCCTTTCTATCTTGCACCCCAATCATGTGAATTAATTATAGGCTTAACTGGTGCTGATTTCTATTAAGGCAAAACACAGACCCCAAAAAGCTCAGATCCAAGATCCACTCCCATAAACCTTATTTGAGCAGCATCCCAATGTGAGCACCACAATCTCAACAACTGAATGCCCACCAATGGAGATCTTCAAACCAATTCTCAGGAGAGAATTGGCATTCTTAATCCTGGGGAAGATCCTGAATTAAAGGGATGCCTCACCTAAAAAGCTGTTCCATACTGGATCTTGTGGCCCATCACTTTGTTTTTGTTAGAAGCTTTGTAATAGGCAACACTTACCCACATACCAAATCTCATTCTTTATATAGTTGATATAAGTTATCAATTATATATGTTATCAATTATGACCAGTGATGTGTCAGAGAGCCCAGAGGCTCCCCCAGCCTGTCCCCACAGGGGCAGGTCACCTGGATGTGCAGGGATAAGTGCCAAGGGGGCCTTTAACATCAGGTGGGCTGTTATTATAAGCAGGGACATTAGCAAATATCATCAAGCACTCATCCGACCTCATGCCAGAGGTGAGCTGCATTTATTTGGTTTCATCAGGGAAAGAAAAGAGGATAAAAATCCATTAAAATGAACCAGCTGTAAGAGGCCATCGAGACTATCCCATTTATTTGAAGCAGACTTTATATCACAAAACATTTCAAGAGCTTTCCAATGTTTGGTCTATTTTTAAAGACTTTCAGTTAGTCATAGATGAACCTCAAAATATTCAGTGGCTTGATATGAATAAATATGCTTATCCAAGCCTGTGACCTGACATTAAAAAAAGCTACAGTGATTTATGCCAGCTGAGGAGGTTAAACTAGGAGAAGGCCTCTCTTGTGATGCACGAGGAATTTTTCCTGTTAGGACTCAAGTTTAGAACAATCCAAAAGAAAGAATCTTTGCTACATGAAAACACCATTCTTATAATGCAGTCTGATCTCTCTAGACAAGCAAAGAATGTTTCACTCAGTAATACTTCCACCATGGCTGTAACTTCCACTTTTACAACACAGTACCTTTCAAGATGATATTTAAAGCATTTGGATGTTTCAAAGACTGGAAGAATCCAACCCCATTCTTTCAGAAGTTTGTCAGGACCTAGTTTGTATGTAGCAATGTTATAAAACAAAGCCAAGATACTTAATCATTTCAAGAGAGGCAAGAGGAGTTTGTCTTTGCTCCTTTAAATCTCTAGCTCGTGTACTGCAAATTCCTATTTACAAGGCTGAAGTATTTCCAGAGTGAGGAGTGCTGTCCTGAGGGGTCAGTGCAGCAGCTCTTGACACAAATAACCACATGTATACCTCAAAGAAGCATTTCCCATCAAATTACTAACACAAAAAATAAGAAAATTAAAGCCCAAGTGATAAGCACACTTTAAAAATTAAGTGACTGATTAACCCCCAAGTTAGAGGATTCTCATATCCTGGAACAACTCAGGAAATCTGGCAGCAATTGGCTTAAACTGAGCAGTGAGGCTGGTAAGTGTCCATATACAGCAATGGCAGAGCTGGACCTGCTCCTCCTCCCAAAGCTCCATCCACAGCCACAAAAAAGCAAATTCTCACCCCTGGTCAATGGGCCAGGTCACAGGCAGGTGCTCCCTGCCATACCCACACAACACAACTGCTCCCTCTCAAGCTCCACAACTAGAAGGGAATTCAGGCAATTTATACTTGGAAAACTCATACCTGGAATGCATCAGAACTGTAAAACCAACATTTTCCCCTTGGTTCTCCACACAAGGCCATTTGTAAGGCCACTGGAAAAATACTAAGGGCTAAAATTGCAGCTCTGTTAATTCCAAAACAAGTTTCCACAAGCTCTCCAAAGCTATTCCATTTTCAGTATCTCCTGCCCAATAAAAGACAGGTTTGAAACACCAAAGAGACACCTGTCTGCATTAAAAATTAACTACTTGTAGACCTACATACAAATGAACTATTTTTTTTGGCAAAAGCAGGACTTTTGGCCACAGTTCTGTAACTTGCAAATGTTTTAACTGATTGGGGTCATATTTAGTTGAACATTTTTATTTGGGCTTACAAATAAATAACATAAATTTTTCAGGAACTTCTAAAGATTTACACAGAGAAGAATTCTGAAAAGTTTGGCAACTAGTAAGTCTACCAAATAACTTCTTTTTTTTTTTTTCAATTCCGTATTATAAAAACAACAGCTTTATGATCATTTAAATCATTATCATGTGGCTGACCATATGAATACTGAGCTGTGTGTTGTAGTGCATTAGTTTCTTCCAGCTGGGTGATGGACAGAGCTGTTTGCTGTTTGATGTTGCCACATCTGCTATTGCAAAGCAAAAAATTAATGGTGAGCATGAACAACTTGGCCTAATGCATTGGAAAGCAGACTTTTCCCTTGAAATTCTCTGTTTTTAGTGATTTTGAGAATGAAAGCATTGACCTCCACAGCTTTTCCTTTCCATGATTTTGATGATCTCATCATGGTGACAATGTTATGAGTTTATCTTTCTCATTTTTTGCCCACAGGTGGACCTTTACTGGAATTAAGATCTGAGTATTGAGAACACCCTGTGGTGTTTTCAGCAAGATTTCACCCTGCACTTTGGATGTTGCTACAAAAAATCACATATTTGCTAGTTTTCATTACATTTTCTTAAGATTTTCAATTTATTAGTCAAATTCTGCAAATATTACAGCATTGTGGTGATCAGGAAATACATCAGCAAGGCTGAGTGCACATGGGCAGACAAATGGGGCATTATTTTTTGTCTTCTTCTTAACTTCAGTATTACAGTCTTGACTCACTGTGGTATCATTTTTGCTTCCCAGTTTCCAAGTAAGCCATTAGGCTATCTAGTATGGCTTGTTATTTAGAGAAGACAATTTAGTGATGATTAGCTACTGAATCTATTGTAAAAAAACATAAAAAGCACATAGGCACGATTTAGATGTGAAGTCCCATTTTGGTATTAAACCACGCAGCTTGCATTTGACAGCACAAAACTCAGCTACAAAAATTAGCCTTTATCTATAATTATACACATGTATTTACTAAAAAATAAATATTTTGAAAGATATTTTCTGGGAAAACAGTCTTGAGGCAAACAATGAGGCATTCATATCAGCCTCTGCCTTGTTCAAAGTAGGTAAAAATGGTATTTTGAGGTAAAATTCCCAGGCAAATTGCATGCAGCACAGCTGCTTTAGAATTTGCAGTCTTCTTTTTTTGAGAGAGGAGAGCTCTCACTCCTTTCATCTCAGGAAACAAACATTTGAACTTAATGGCCATAAAAATGATGTGGCCAGAAGCATCCACACTGCTGAGAACTTGATGTTACATTGCCTAAGCAACTCTGAGTCCCAAAGTCACAAGTGGCACTCACAGCCATCACTGGCTTTACTTGGTTCTGTTTTAGACCAGCTCTTCTTTTGTTTCAATTTCCTCTTCTTTCTTTTCATGCATTTCCAGTGGCACACAAAGCTTCAATGCTGCCTCAACTCAGGCCTGGTTTTAGTATGACACTCTACAGTGGAACAGTCCTTTTTAATTTTAGCTTTAACAATGAAAGTCAGATTTCCAAAGCTGCATCTACAACACAATATTTTGCCAAGTGAATATATTTTTCCCCTTCCTTCTAAAGGCAGCACCATAAAAGCTGCATTTTAATAATTACATAGTGCTTTTCATCCAAGGATCCCAAAGAGCTTTAAAAAAGGAGCGTATCATTAGCCTCAACTTACAATGGGAGAAAATACGGCCGAGAGGGATAAATCCACACCATTATTTGCATTTTTGGGGGAGGATGAGGAGCTGTAATTAGATATTAGGAACAAGTTCTTCACTGAAAGGGTAGAATTGGAACAGGCTGCCCAGGGAAGTGATGGAATCACCACACCTGGAAGTGTGGCAAAGGTTCTGTGCACTGAGCACTGCACAGGGGCCCTGGGGGCCCAGCACAGCCTGAGGTACTGGAAAATCAAAAATCTCCCAGAGAATGGACTGATGGCAGCTGGGCAAAAACCTGCTGCAAGTGTAGTGCTGCCTTTCTTCTGCTGCACTGCCACCTTTTAGAGGGAGATTAGAGATCAGCAATTAAAGCAGCCAAGCAGCGAGGGTGCAGCAGGAACCATCTACAAATAACTTGCCATGGTCATTGTTACTGGGGGTCAGCTGCAGAATGCTGAAAAGTTAGACTGATAAATTTAATATCAGGTGGCATTTAAGCTGCTGACAGCCTTTTAAACCCACTGTGCTGGAGGATGCTGGCACTTAATTACTGAGATGGTATCAGACCTCACAGCCAGCTCGGTGTGGGATGTATGGGCTTGCAAGCAGAGCCCAACAGACCTTTTCTAATAAAACTTTAAGCTAGAGAAGCCTTGAATACAGGAACTGTTTTAGTCCTACTGGTGCACATAGTTTGGGCAGTCTGTACTTGTGTCAAACAGCAGCACAGACCAAAGGAGCATCCACACCAGCTCCTGCAGCATTTTTCCAAAAAACAAGATTATTTTTTGCTGTTGCTTCATGTAATGTTTTGAAAATTGTATCTTTTTTTTAATCTTCTTTTTCTTGAAATGCAGCCAACACCTAACAAATTAACTCCTCAGAGGGCAAAAACAATTGTCAGGACTAAGATAAACTGTGGAAGGATATGCAGAAAGCCAATCATTGCACCCATAACATGCTCCCGTTGACAGAGCTTGTGGTAACCTAGGACAGGTCATTTTCTCAATCTCCACTTTTTTATTTTATTTTTTTTAGATAGATGAGCCCATAGCATGCAGAGATGAAGGTGGCCAATGTCACAGACAGAAATCCACCAGCTTGGACCAATACCATTGCTCAGCTGTGGAGTAGACCATCAGCTCCCAGCACTCACTGCCAACCCTCTCTGCACAGAGATGGGATTTGGCAAACCTGACTGCTGCAAATCACAGAAATCACAGAACTGGAGTCTCTGAGCACCTCTGTTTCTTATTGCCCAGATGCATCCAAATAAAATCAGACCAAAGTGGGACAAGGAGTATGAGTCAAGGGAGAAAAAGCAGAAGGTTTTAACCCAGTCACACTTTCTATTTCAGTGAGGAGACCACAAATTTTTGAAGTACAGTGAATACTGTCTGTAGGAAGAAGTTCAAGTACCAAGGGGATGGTCAGCAATACAAAATAACTAGACTACAAAAATTATTAGTGTCAGGCTTATCTGAATGTATATTTGTAAAATGCATTTAAAATAAGGAACTCCTGAGGGAAAACTATAAAAAAATATGTAATTAGATATGAGGCCAGGAAAGACATCAAAGGAGTTTAAGATTTCTTCCACTCCACCCAAAAATATCCAAGGAATATAGCTCCAAAGCACAAGGCACAAGTGCAGTTGTTTGTTCAGGTGCTGGTCACAGCCCCATTAGTTTTGTGGTGCTGTAACAGCACTAAAAACCTCAAGTAGCACCAGCAAGGGCAGGTGCTGACCACCATATGGCAAATAGAAATATTTAAAAACATGTTGTAGACAGATGACCAGAAGAAATCAAGTTACTTCGTGCCACGCAACAGCAACAGAGCACCCCAGTACTCAAGCAGAAGCCAAACTTCCAAATAGCAAAAGCTTTAAGATTTTAAACCAATTCCTTTAATTTTGCCTTAGCTCAGGGCAAGGAGTACAGACACAGCTCCAGTGGCTCATTAAACCATTCCAGCCCAAGTACTTTGCTTTGCAAAGATATCCTTATTTCCTGCCACTGTTTGTTTTGATAAATCCATTCTGTATCAGAAGTGCTGATGTTCAGAACGTTGGAGGAGTTTGAAGAGCAAACTTGTGAAGCTCTATGAATATGGGGATGAATTGAGTAAATTTGGTACATTGGAAAAAGGAGAAAAGGGATCAGAGAACAGCCACCATAAAACCTCATTATGAAAGCACCCACGAGAGCCATTGGTTTGCACTATTACTGAATAAAGATTTTCTGTTATATAGTGGGAATATCTGAAATAGTGCTTAGTGCAGTGGGACACGCTTTCACTTTACAAAGAATGTTACAACAGGCAACTATTTAATAAGGCTGCTAGAGGATGAGGCCAGCAGGTAATTCACCAGGAGTGAGCCACTTTTAAATATTTCACTAAAAGAACACACTGAGATAATAACATCTCATTTATCAGCTTGCCCTTCAAGATGCTATAGCCTTAGTGTCTCTTTTACAGTGAAGCAGACCTTTTATTAGAGAAAGATCCTTCAATTTAAAGACCTCCCCATGGTGCCAGTGGGCCACTTGCAGCTAGAGATGCAAAGAGTTCTATGTATGAAAGCAACTTTTGGGCAGCATTCAAATCTCCCCTTGCTTGGAAGTGCAAGCTTTGTATGTATCAGATGCAGCCAGCAGCAACACCTGAAAAGCCATTTCACACACTCCATTATCAGCTTCTGCTTTCAGAGGCTCCCATTTCCATTTTCCAAACTTTAAATACTGTGGGTAAAATCTCCCACAGCTGTTCTTTGACCTTCCTTGAAAGCTTCAAGGTACAGCTTTGAAATTTTGGAGTATTCCTTTGCTTCTCTCTGCCTTTTGAAAAAAACTACAACAGTAAACATGAAAAAAAAAAAAAAGCTGGCTAAAATATAGTCTGCCAAACACAGCAATTCAAAGCCTGCAGTTCAGGTTGCTCAGAGAGTTTTTGTTTCTCTTTGTTCCTGTAGGTATTTCTCAAGAACTCTTCCATCCTGAAGTCAGACATTCTTATTTCCCTTACAAAACCCATTTCTCACTTCACTTAGGGAGCAGCAGAGAGTAACAAACGAGGCAGAGGGTTATCAGAAGGAGAAAGCAAGACTGGGCAAGAGGAAAGCTCCCAGGTTACACATCTATTTGACAAGACTTGCGCAGATAATGGCAAATATGATGTGTAAAATGTTCAAATTGTGGCAGCATCCATTCCTAACCTTGGAACCTCAAATTCTCCACAGGGACATGTCTATTCATCCCTCAGGCAGAGTCTGGGCTAGGAAAATGCCTCATGGATGTTGCTCTAGAAGGAATGCCTCAAAACACAAGCTTACCAACACAAAGCTGAATTTTCCAAAAAGGCTTCTGTTGGTATAACAAGCTCCCTAGTGCAGCTAATGGCAACTTTTCCATTTCCTCTTTTATAATTTGAAATATCAAGTCAATCATGCTCAGCTTGTTAGACTTTCCCAGAATTGCCATGAATCCAGCAATATCCCTTCAATTGTGTAATGGCACATTATTTTAGTTAGGCTGGCAAAGCTCCACGGGCTAGTTTCTCCCATCTCTTTTCCAGGGATCCTGTTATCCAAACACAAACTCTACAGCTCAGTGTACTGAATGGACATTTCCATCTGTGGGGAAGGAGTGGGGTTTGATTCCCCATGCCATGAAGTCACTGATTCTGTAACACAGAGCAGCTCCAAATCAAACTGCTCTGCCTTGGAGAAGCAAAAGGAAGATGAATGGAGGTCACTAATATTTAGTCACCAAGACCTTTATAAAAGTCAGAATACTTAGACTGCAGTGACCCGGAAAGGCCAGTGAACTAATAAAACAATAGAATCCATGAAGTATGAGAAAGAGGAAAATGGAAAAAAATTGAAAAAGTTCCATCCAATCAAACGATAACTAAAGGAGCTGATAAGGGGAATTAAATGCTCTGTGTTGTACCCTAATAACCCAATGAAAATCTGAAACTTCCAATAATGAGAACAGCAGGGCTCAACCTTCATGTCCCCCAAATCACATGTAACTAAAATGAGTTCTTTCTAATGGGCAAGCAGCTGCTTAACAGAGTGATGATAAAACTAGCTCAAGTACTCTATTCCAGCTCACTGTGGCTTTCTAAGCCCTTTCCAGCTTCCCAGTGGTTTGTCACTGCGAGAATACTTTCTGGGACATTCACCTCCTTCACAAAACATCATCTCATCAGCAGGTAATGTGTGACATCCTCCCTGACAGTCCCAGGAGTGAAGGGAAGGATTTAATGAGCACAGACTCTGAATCACTTCCTGATTAGGACTCAAAATGAGTTGACTACATCTTCACCAGGAAAAAAAAATAAATAAAGTCTTGAAGAAGAAAAGGCAATGGACAGTTTTAACTCTTGCATCTAAATGTAGTAAACCCCTGATTTCCCTTAAGAGTTTAGGATGACAGATTATCACACCTTAAACTACTGCCTTGTCAACATCAGGACACTTGTCCACTAAACTACATTCAATGCACATCTTTAACACTGCAGCACTGCATGCTCTGCTACAGCCCATTCCCAGCTTCTGCTGCTGAAGAGAACTTGGATCCCTCAGCCTAAGCCTCAGGGGATGTCTCAAGCCTCAGGCTCTTGCTGTGGTCCATGCAAGTAACAGAGGAAGAGGAGACTTTTCCCTCCAGTCACATCCCCACTCTTACCAAGGGCTTGCATTGTGGTGCTGAGTTGTCAGTGTGCCATCACACAATGACACACTGCTCATCACTAGGCAGTGCTGACAGAACTACATTTCCAACTGCACCTTCTACATGACTGCTATTCAACTGCTCTCCATTCATTTAAATTAGCGTAAAAAAATCAACACCGGGGAGTTCTCAATGTGAGCAATAAACCTACCAAAGACTTCTAGAAGATGCAAACACAAGGGGGGAAAAGGAGTAAATCTACTTTTTTTTCCTATTATATCACAATCTCAGTTACAGAGTTCTGTCAGGGCTTTTACTTTTGTGTGCCTTGCTACAACACAGGCAGTGTTGTACCCTAATGAGAACAAAACACATAAAAAGAAATCTCCCACAAACAAACTAAAATTTCCAATCTGCAATGGATTGAGTGTTTCCTCAGGCAAACAAAGAAGGTGGCAGTATTGCAAATTCCAGTTGAGGCACTACCTCTGTTTAGGTAGGCAAAGCAACAAGCTATTTTCTATACAGTGAGTGATATCCACAGTCATATTCCAATTGCTGACAGAATGACATTATTCATCTAGCAGGGTTTTTTTTCCCCTATTTCAATATGGAACACTTTCAGAAAATATATATATAACAAAGTCATTTAGGCACAGCTCACTTAGGGCTGACTTGACACAAATTTATTGGGTAATTGCCTCATTGGCCTCGAACTGCTGGGTCAACTATTTTTCTTCTTGGGTTTCATTTTCTTAATGAATCCTTTGAAAATCTATTTAGAAGGGAAAAAAAATTCAATCTCTTCCAAGGAAAAGAGTGGGTGTTCATAATATTTTACATCAACTAAATATTACAGTTTTTAAGAAAAAGTTTTACTTTAGTTATCATGGACTCTCATGTTCATGACATTTTGATGTTTGTAGTTAGAAGCAAGTGTAAGCATTTGTATTACACACACACCAGGTACGTACATCCCATGCAACCATGTCAATATAGGCCATATGGATCTTAACATATTTATGCAAATATGCTAATCTGACTATAAGGAGATACAGGGCCTGTCCATGGGTAAAACCAGGGGGAGTGGGGAGAATCAACCCGAGGTTAAACTATCATCCTTCCTTCCACAAGCTTTTCTACTAAACCTGAAACATGCTCAAGTAATAATTTTGAGGTGACACTAACTGTCCTAAAGGAAAAGGGTTTTTTTCCACCAGAAAGGGATAGATTTTGCCAAGCCATCTTCCACAGGTAGGTCTAGCAATAAAAAATAAAAAATCACTAGGATAAAAATAGGAAAATCCAGTAACTTTATTTTAGGGTAACAATATCTACTTATAGCCATCGCTGCCAGCTTCATCTCTAATTAATGTGAAATTGCAATAGAAATTCTGTCCAATCTCTGTGAATTTGGAAACTAACTTTAAGTATCTTTTCTTCCACATTTGTCTACAGCTGAGATTCCTGAAGACATCCTACACAGTCTGAGCTAGTACATGCCTCCAGACAGAGCTCAACAGACCAAGAATATTTTCCAGGTTTTGTTTTTAAAGTAGAAGAAACTCAACTCTCCTACTAAGGATGAGAAAAAGGAAGAGTGGGATATTTGATCTGTTATTTTCTAGCAGTCAGCTGGAATCCTACTGTATATGGTCAAGAGGAGGTGGGACAGAATCTTACTCATGTGTGCAGAACAGCAACAACAGCTCAGGATTAGCTGCAGACAGAAAGACCATATAGGATTAACACAGTGAACCAGTCATCATGCTTACCAGAATATTCAAGAGCAAAACACTCAGAGGATTTCAGAACAGGATTTAGCAGAATTTGACTGAAAATAGCACCACATTTTGAATAAGCTTTACTGAATACCACAGTACCCAGCACCTTTTGGCTGAAATGATTTGATGTGCATTGATTTTCAAAGCATTTCTTGTGCAGCCATATAAAGACTTGGTGCACTGCAAAGGATGGAAAGCTGGCAGAAAGGAGTCTGTACACAGCTCCAAAGTGCAGGCAAGAGCTTTCCCTGCAGCATAGGAACTTTTAAACAGCTGAAACTCAAGGTAAGTATTGCTATTGTCAGATGCAGGGTCAGGAACCCAACACCATTCAATCAGCTTTGCTGCTGAATTAATGGCTTCATTGTTGTTTTTTTCTTTAAGCAATGCTGACTGCTATGACAGCCCTACCTGTGCTAGGTGTTGTCAATAATGACAAAAGGGAGACTCTTAAGTTTCATATTTCAAGTTGGATTACCTGCATTAGAAAAGCGTATTAAAAAAAAATAAACAAAAAAAAATTAAAAAAATAGAAGACGTTCAACTGGAAAAGGGTTATTGCTGTTATGGCAAAACCTGGATCTGCAACACTTCAACAGCAGGGAGCTGAAGTGCTCCTGGAACAGCTGCTCACAAACATTACAGCAGTTTCCCTGAAGGAAGTAAAGCATCGTTCTTGGATCTACATGGATCCATCATTGCTTCCATCTGACAGGACTTAGCAGTAGACAAGGATGAGTGAAAACAAACTGGCAAATGAGAAAACACTCCCTGTGTTTCTGCACCACTGAGCACTTCCCTGCTCTCCCCAGACCAAAGTTCCTCCTTGATAGGATTTCCCACATTGCAGAAGGAGCCACACAACAACAAGCAACAGGTTCAGAGCCCAGCCCTTTGCTGAGCCGGCCCCTCCAGCAGGAGCCTTTGCACACACTGCAGCCTCCCTGGCTGAGCCAGCCTTTGCATTTTTTGCTCATTTTTCCTTGGGCACTGCAGAGTAGAAAATAAGCATAATTAACAACATAAAGCTGAAGCTGCCGAACCTGGTAGTTCAATTTAAAAACAATCTCCATACATTCATGTAATGTGGGTGTGCTAGAAGAAGTCTTATCAATTGTCTGTGCAAGGACTGCCTTACATCTTTTTTGGCTGCCAATTCCAGCTGCTACCCTATAAACCATTCCCATCAACAGGCACACAGACTGATAGCCATGCAGCCAGAGCACAGCAAGGACAGCAAATAGATCACAAGTGATCATGCTGTTGATGTTACACGGTACACAGCCTGACCCAGCACACCCCACCTGTGCCTGGACAGTGCTCTCCAAGTGCCACTGGCACCCCCAAATAGTCACTCCCACAGCTGGCCAGTCACTAACAGCCCTTATTCATCTGCAGCCTTGGCCAGCCTTTGAGCACACACATGAGCTTGTCCATATTGCACACATTTAGTTTATTTCTCAACACCTTTTTTGGCAATTTACACACCAGCAAATGATCAAAGGTGCACAATGATCCTAGCTCATGGTCAAATTGGCCATTCATCCACAGAAAAGGGATACACAGAAGGGCAGCTGCAAAATGTGAAGCTGTTGCAGCTACTGGTCATGCTTTACCTGAACTGTGGGCAAAATAGGCTGATCACTCTTCATCACTATTAACCCATTGTAAAAATTAATAGGTAAAATAATTCAAGCCTTCCTTACAAATTCCTCTGAAACTCCCAGCAAAAAAAAGTAAACCCTTCCCAGTGCAACAGCAGGCACAGATCACCAGCTAAGTTAGCTCTAAAGGCAAATACTCTATTTTCACTGAGAGATGCAGTGGGCCATAATAGGAATAAGGAACAAAGACCCCTTTCATTCTGCTGACAAATACAGTATAGCATGTCACAAATCACAAGGGGAGCAGACAACACAATGACAGCAATTAAATGGGTGTATTTTTATTAAGAAATATATATAATAATGACTGACTGTGTACACTCTCCCCCTCCCCAACCCTTCAAGAATTACACTGACAAGTATGGCTGTAAGTGTTTAGAGATGTTAGACAGAAAACTATCTTAAAGGAAGGGTATCCAGTGCAGCAGGATACACACAAAAGCAGACATAGATGTTTTGTTTGGGGTTTTTTTGCATGTTGTACACCTTGTTTATTGCCATTCACACAGCTTCCCCAACTCATTCCCAAACAATGTATTCCTGGAGAAGCTGAAAAAAAAATTATGCCCCCTTTTTAACTCTTTCGCTGCTGAGCGCCAACTGAGACAGCATTCCTTGCCCTCCGCCCTGGTGACCCAGACTGCTCCGGGCAGGTTCACTTACAGACCTCACACCTGCTCAGTTTGGGGGAATATTCACAGGAAAAAGGACCTTTGTGGCCGTGTTGTGCCTTTAAACTGCGACCAGGCTCTCTGAACCTGTCCCCCTGCTGCTCGGCAGGGCCAGCACAGGGCAGGGCTGGCTGTCCCCGGGCCGGGATCCCAGCCGGGGTGAGCGCATCCCAGCCGGGGTGAGCGCATCCCAGCCGGGGTGAACGCATCCCAGCCGGGGTGAACGCATCCCAGCCGGGGTGAGCGCATCCCAGCCGGGGTGAGCGCATCCCAGCCGGGGTGAACGCATCCCAGTCGGGGTGAGCGCATCCCAGCCGGGGTGAACGCATCCCAGCCGGGGTGAGCGCATCCCAGCCGGGGTGAGCGCATCCCAGCCGGGGCCTCCTTCCTGCCCCCTCCCCGTCTGAACGGCGGCAGAACAATGCGGGAACAGACATTTAGCAACACCTGCTCTACCGCATTAATATGCACAGGGATGTATGGACGGGGTTTTTTTTTCCCATCCAGCACTAAGACCGCATTGTTCGGGGCGATCCATCAGCGGATCGCTGCCCCCCCAGCGCCGGCCCCACAAGCCCCCTTCTGACATGTCCCCTTGTCTCGCAGCCCGGGCTGACGAGCGCGTTCAGGAATGCACTTCATTAAATCGGAGCTGCCCCATTCCAACCTGCAATGCGGAGGCAGTACAAAGCCAGCGCCACGCTTCCTCCCGCATTTCTCTCAAAAGCCCCATTGTTCGGCAGGCATCTGCTCCCGCTCCCAGCCTATTCGTGCCCATTGACCCCGCTCCTCGCAGCGCACCCGCTCGCCAACGGGCCCCACGTAAAGCCTGCTGGGTGAATTAAAAAGCAGCACCAGCCATCTGTGCTGCCGGGCTGGGCTCGGGCTGCCGGCTCCTTCCCAGCCCCAGCCCCGCGCATCCCGACCTGCGGCTCCGGCACATCCCTGCTCTCCATCCCTCACCCTGGCATCCAGGAAAGAGGGTGCTGGGGGGAGAAAAAAGGGACAGAGAATACAACAGAACAGTCTCACTTGCCTGAGTCCTTCGAAATTCAAGCACAAATACAAGATTAATCCTTCCTTTGTGAGGTCTTGTCTTTAAGTCGTGGTATGTAATGATCCTCAGCACTGCAGCAGAGGGGAATAAAAAATGCAGGGATCATAAGCAGGGGGAGGACAGGGCTTACTTACATCAGGGTTTCTGCCACATGACAATAGGTTTGAGAGGGAAGAATAAGCTGGCAGCAGCAGCTGACAGTGCAAAAGGGAGAATGCAGAAGCCTGCCTTTTATATTATTGGTGACATTTCTAACACATGACAACAATTTCCATCTGTATTTAAGCTGCGAGTGTGAGGAAAAGAGCATTACATCACGACTCCTCTATTCCTAGGGGCTGTGGAATATGTAGGCCAGAGGGATTAAAAAGCACCTGTGTATGCTGGAGATCTGAAATACCACAAGGCAGATTTTCCCCCCTCACTTCTTTCTCCCTCACCTTTTTTTTTTTTTCTCTAACACCTGCACTGAGCTGCTGTTTGAGAATATGCCCAGGGAAGTGCAAAATGGTATTGTCCTAGTTAGCAAGGCTCAAGCATGGGGGAACGATGCAAATATGTGTTTCTGGCTCTGTCTCTCTGTAGGAGATACAGCACTCATTTTTGCAAACAATTGGACAGAATACAGAGCATCTCCCTGTTTTCTGCTGTGCTTGTCCCAAGGGCTTCGAGTTTCTCTTAAAGTACCAACTTTCATCTTCCTTTTAAGTCTGCAGGGAATTTCAGTGACAGCAGCAACATTGATTTCCCCACCCCCCCTTTCTTTTACAGCCAACACACACCCATATCTTTTTAAAAGTAAACATCCAGAACAGGGGCCAAAGATAATTTGGAAAAAGCACTTGACTGCCTCAGAGCCAGCAGGTGTCCGTCTTGGATGCTTTCCACATATCCCACAGGATACAATTCTTAGATGCAGCTCTGAAATCCTGAGGGACTCCAGCCTTCAAGGAAACCTGCTCCCCTGCAGCTCCAGGGATGCTTTGCTGGGGCTGCTGCAGCTCCCTGAGACAGGCAGGGACATGGGAGCCCCGAGGATGGCATGGGAAGCACTGCTGGGGTGGGCACAGGGCAGTGTAGGGCCACTCCTGCCCCTTTCCCATAGCCCAGTGGGTTCAGCACCAGTTCTGATCTTGGAACAAGCAGAATTTTGATCCTCGCCAGCTGAGAGCCATGGCTGGCACAGCAGCTCTGTCCAGCTGTGACACAGCTCCCAGGTTCACAGCACCTGTTCAGGCAAGGGAAAACATCATCCCCTCCCACCACCAAACACAGACACTGCTCTTGCTGATGCACCCAGCCCTCAAAAGTGCTCGAACTAGGTAAAGGCAAAACATCAATGAGAGTCAGCAACCCTTGCATTAGCTTTATAGGAGACATGGCCACACACCAGCAGGAGATTGGCTTGCTTATAAACAGTCTTAAATTTACCTGACATCAGTATTTTCATGAAAACCCCAGCTGGGCCAAAGGGCTGGCCCATTATATGTCTCACTAAAAAAAAAAAAAAAGACAAAAATTCTTTGCTCAAGATCACCTCCCTGATCTTTCAACACTGGCCTCTTGGAGCATAGACTATTTTTTAGGTATGTCTGGTCAACTCAAAGCTGCTGTGGGAACTCCAAAGCCTTTGATAATGCTGGGTTTAGAATATTGCACACAGTAAATTTGAAGACTTCAATATGAAAATAAATTACTTCGAATTGCTCACCCCTCCTCTTTTCATGTCCACAAAATAAAAAAATCTACATGAGCCATGCTGAAACTCTCTCAACCAGATCAAACTTCAATGAGGCAGTACCTATGTAGAACATTCCAGAAAAAAGCCTCTTTATTAAAAAAGAAATGGAGCATTTTACTTTAAATTTATTCAGAGATGCAGCTTCCCAGTCATTTATGGAAACTCTTTCATAAGTTTTAGAAGAGGGGAAAATGGAAACAATGAAACGACTTATTTTTAATCTGGGGTTTAAAGGCTTTTTTTTCTTAAAAAAAAAAAAAAAGAGTCCCACACACAAAGAAAGAAATTCAATGCAAACCTCTGTTTCTGTATCATGAAAGCCCATTCCAGTACCAGAGTAATCAATTTCTCAGAGCTTGTGTGGTCTACAGCAAAAGCCAAAGAAGGTATTTAAGTTTATACAGCCTTCAACGTTTTGATGGCTTGCTTTTGAAATACAACATGTTTAAATTTTTATATCTTTTTTACAGTTAGTTATGTCTTAAGAAAATGGTTGCTCTTGGTAGAAAAAATAGAAGGCAGGGAGAATAAATTAAATTCAACTTGGTTTTGAGCTTTGCCCATTCTAAAATCAGAGTAGTTCAAAGTTGCATCATGAAAAACTGTTACAGTTGTAATTACAGCTCTCATCATTACATTATACCCAGTCTTAATTTAGCATCAAATACTTTGGCTCATATGAACAGAAAAGAAATACTAAAATAAGAGTGGTGCTCCAACACCAAGAGCTTATTACCAGATAAGCATGCGCAGAAATTTACAGGAACAGCAAAGCAAATACTTTGTCAGATGTAAGAACTCTCCACCTTTTCTAGAGCTGAAAGTCATAAGCAAATCATAAATCACTTCAGGATGGGGAAAGGAGTCTTTGTCCTTACAGTAACCCCAGCTTCCCACCATGAAAGAAGGGCATCTTGAGACAAGATTTTACAGCTGGGATTTAACTCACAGGGTGGAAAAAGTGTGAGATAGAGCACTCTTGTAGGTAGGAACAAACTTCCACAACAGACTTCTCATTCTTTCATCAGTACATTTTGGATCCAATTCACTTACCATGTGGGAACAGCAAATGGGGAACAAACTGTGAATTCAAATAACTGTAAACTCAGCAAGATGTGGAAATAAAACACAGATGGTGCACTTCAGATTAGGGGTCAGCATTTCAGCGTCACTTTCCACTTTTACATTGTGATAGGTGATGTATAACAACCACCTTCTCCCCGAGACAGCACTCCAATCAAACCATGACTCACTTAGGAAAACAAGAGGCAAGTGATCCCTCCTTGGAAGCCTCCTGCCAGTCGAGAGGAGCTAAGGTTACTTGGTTAAGCTGTGGGTTTGCTGCCTGAGGATTAAAGCTAAGGAGTGGAAATTGTCTCCAATAGAGACAGACATGGCTGACAAAGGTTTCTTCAGCATTTTCCATTTCCTGCACCCTGCAGCAGGGCTGCTCTGCCTGGCAGGGCTGTGCCCAGTACCCCACACGTTCTCCTCTTCACCACCTACATTTCCAGCATGAAATACTTACTCTGATACCTGTTTGCAAAAGCCAAGAACACAACCCACTGCTGCCACCATTCCCCAGTACCAACCCTTAGAAAGTGCTCAGTCCTAAAACACCTCTGCAAGCCTGCATCCTGCTTGCCTGAACACTGGGTTAATTTTATTCTCTCAGAGCCATTTTGTCAAAAATCTGAATTTAGGATGACTTGGTTCTGGCTATGAAGTGTTGTGTGCCCAGTGCCCTCTAGAAAAGGATTGTCTGCCTGTAAGCACAAGTTCAAAGAAGAAATAAAGGAGTAAGTACAGATTAGATGACAGAAGAGCTGTAAATCTATAGGAGCTTGAAATGCCAGATAGAGAGGAGCAGGAGTGATTGTAAGGTGATTATTACCTTCAAAATATGCCGGAGGTTGTTTATCAGATCAGAGTTAATGAGGGAGAAATCTAATAGAACTATAATATTAAATTTACCACTTTAATGGTATCATCAATGTTCTATAATGTGGGCAATTTACAGAATGTCTGTCAGTGTGATTCTCCAGTGTGGTTAGTTACACGGGAGCAACACTATTACATCTCATCAGCTTTTCCCTTCCAGAAAACACTGGGCATTTTGCAGAGGATTGCTAAGTGAGACAGCAATCTGTATCTTTAAAATTATGGAAATGCAAAAATGGGAAAGAGATTTATGAATGTGATGGGATGTTCACATTCCTGGATGAACTGGGTCCAGCTCTGCCCCACTATTGAGTCCAGCCTTCCTACATCTGCACTGCCATGTAGTGTCCTGCTGGGTTTTCCATTATTCTCTTACAACACTTGCTGCTCTCCTCAAAACCTTCCATATCTGGATTTAGGAAAGCTGCTAATAACCTCACTAGTCAAGCACTTTTTCAGCTCTCCTGTGTTATTCCCCTCCGAACAAAAGAAAACACTGAAAAACTCACACCCTAGAAAAACATGAACAAAGATGGTAGTAAGGGCTCATAAATCAACACTTATATGAAAAAAAAGTCAAAATACCCAGTGTCAAGGTTTTGATTACTAATTCAAAAGACCTGTGAACAGTAGAAGAGGTAATACTGTGTTTATTAATAATCCTTCTCACGTATTCAAGGAAGAGTTCACTAAAAGCAGCAGCATCTTCTTAATGTGGAGCTCCTCCTTCCCCAAGCATCTGCTCCAGACCCTGTGTTCTGAGGTTTGCCACTTCAAATCCCTAATACAGCAAAGATCACCTGCACATTTTTAGCATATGAAAAATATCCAATTAAGTAGCTTTAAATTTTGGTACTTGAGTTGCCATAATGGTCTAAGATAAAAAACAAAGTATCATCAATGTCTCTAATAAGCCTTTTTATAGACCTTTCACCAACATCAACTTTTGTTTACTGCTTTTTCTCTGGTAAATGAAGTGTTAAACTTAAGGTTCAATGAAAAAATGCAGATAGGGGATAATGAAGTATGAAATAAAATTCAAAAGCAGATGATACTTCCAAAGGTCTTTAATGAGGTTTTCCTCAATATTCAGCTCAAAAAAGACCATGCAAGAAGAACTGCCAGATCACTATCCACCTGATTACTCTGTGATACACATCTCATTTTGAAGATACATTAGCCTTTCAAAGAGCCATTTATTAAACATTTCCATTTAAATAAAAATTTTCACAGTCCTCAGTGAAACAGATGTATTCCCTCTTAAATCACTAATTAAGAGCAGTCTGGGACATTAGCAAAGCCCTTTAAAAGGAATTCAGAGAACTAGTGTCCCCCTTAAATAAATCTGTTCTGGAAATGACCCAGGAATTTTGACTTCATAACTCAAAGCTCTAATTATTCAAGAGAACATAATTAAAAAAGACTGTTAAGACTAATAAGAAAGATTTATTTTTCCTTCAATAGGAACAGAACTACAAATATTTCTTCTGTTTTTTCTACTGTCTTATTCACTTGGGGTGGGGGGAAGGAAATCAGTGAGGATGAATTTACAGAGTTATTCCCAGTAAAGGTACTGGATATGACTCTCCCCAAAGAAAACCAGCTAGCAGAATCCAAACAACTTTATAAATGATTACACAGCTAATGGCCACTCTGCTGAAATAAAGACAAAAAGGATTCAGAGGACAAACACAGCATACTTTATGTGAGGAAGCATGTAATGTTAAAAAAAGGGTTAACTGTTTGAAGATGAGATGTGACAACTCTGCATGCCCATCAAACCATCAGGAGCTGGAATCTGCCACTGCCCCTGGGCTGAGCCTGTCACGGTGGCAGGATGTGGGACTGGGAATCACACAGCAATCCCCTCCTCTACAGTCCCATGGTTCTGCCCATGCTGTAGTGCAGGTGTCATGCTGGGCCAGAAAAATCTCATCTAAATACGATTTACAGGTGCTCCTTTTGAAATACTGACATCTTTGATGGAAAGCACAGGACTTCTGGAATGTGAAACCACCAACACACCCAAGCATTATCATTCCTGTACAGTGATGGGTGCTTAATCACGAAATACCAAATGTGAAACCCAAATGCGAATGAGAGTGGCAAAGCAGGTTAAAGAACAGCTACACATTTAATTTCTCCTCATTTTAAAACAATCCTTTTGCTTGGAACACTCATTCTCTTGCTTTGTAGCATAATCAATACACTGAAACCCTTGAACAGATGCATGGTGATAGCTGAAAAGAAATCAAACTGCCTAGAAATCTAAAGCTGTGGCACTGCAGCAATCATGAAAGATCTAATCAGGACCCTGGGACATCATATGAAAAACTGTGGCAGGACAGAGCCAGTTTTGAAGTAAATAATGTGGGGTAGTTCATCTCCACCCCTTCAACCTCCAAGCAGCAGCTCCTGCTCTCAGGTCTGATTTACTCCCTGCTCTCCCAGAGACTCTCACCTTGGAAGCCTTTATGTTTTAAAACAAATGCACAGGCATGGTTTGCACTGCACCTAAATATCCACTCACAGCTGCCTTGCTGTAGTGTACAAAGGAATGGCAATGAAAAACCTGCAAAATTAAGTCCACTGGGGACTAACAAAGAAAACAAAGAAAGCTGGCCGTGTAATCTCTTCCCACACTCCTTACCCAAATCTCCTTTGGCAAGTGGCATGGGAGAGCACACAAGGCTGAGCTCCTCTGCTTTGTACTGTTCTCTGGTGCCTCATGCAATTCCAACTGGGTGTACAGTGGAACACAAAAAAGCTATTCCTCACAAACAGGGAAGCAGATGGAGCAATATTTGCCATCATAAGTGCTTTTATTTCCAAAATTAAAAAACAAAACAAACAAAACCACCCCCAAACAATAGTTTCACCGGCACAAAACGTGCTATTGATCTGAAAGGACAGACCAGATGGGAAAAAGGTCCTGAAGTCTTCTAGATTAAACAAAAATGATTGTCTATAGAAAGGAACTTAACTACAGAAATATTGGCCCTGTTGCTCAAAACAGGGTATTTTTTCTCTCTTTTAAAAGTGAAAACACATCTGGTTCACTAATAAGAGAAAGAATTATATCCTTGAAAACTGCAGAGGACACTGCTGAAATTTGGCACACCCTGGAACACAGGTATAAGGATTTTCTAAAGCTAGTGGTTGTACTCAGGATACAGTTCCTGCTGAAAAGACAGGAAAAATCAAATGTGTACACTATCTGGCATGGAAAATATACCTCATATTATACACAGTCAGATTTACTCACAAGGAAATATTCTTAAGAAAAATTATTTTTACATTCTGCTGGTATCCATATGTTGCAACTCAGTGATAACGGAACTATTCTAAAAGTATTTAAAACTTTTTTCCTAACATAAATCTTGTAAAACAACTAATTAATTTTATATATTAGAAAAGAGTCTGCTGCTACTCACCTTATCAGTGTGGGCCTTCAAATGAATATTTCATGGACCCTGCAACTATTTCTCATTACAAAAGCAGAATTACACCTCTAGGAAGGGAATTGTAACAAAAGGTACTTGGATAATAAATACATCTGCAGGTCTGGAAAGTTTTTGAGAATTCAAGAACATTTGTGTACATAAACTGATGATTTATTGCCTGGGAAGAAAACTAATGTGCACTGTCAGTGATTCTGTTTATCCTTAATAAAAATTAGTAACTAAAAATAACTTTGAAATTGTAACTCAAATATCCACACATGTAAAACCACATTCATTTGTAACATAAAGGTCTTTATGCTTCACTTCAGCAATTTTTCTAGTATACTGATACACTTTTATGCTCTCTGCTCTAAAGGAAAGAACCTTCTGTAATCTGGTTTATATATACCTTTTATCAACTGATTCTGAAGTTCAGAAATACTTATGGGGGAGCCCAGAGCTACAGGACTTTAAAAACTATCCTGGGAAATCACCTAAGTCTGCACATTTGACAGGAGTTTCATCACACCCCAGCCCATTTAGTCCTCTGTTACCTGCAGATGATGGTAGTTATGCACAGAACAGCTTATCCAGCTCCTGAAGAAACTCAACTGCCCTTTGGAAGTCCAATTATCCATTAAAATCTTGAATTCAGAGAATAAATTTCAATGTGCAGTCTACAATTACTTACTAAAGTTTGTCATATCAAAACGGTGAAGTTCTGTTGTTCAATATTATTGGTTTTGCTTAGAAAGGAGACCTTTCCTTTGCACCAGGAGATCACTTGGAATAAAGAAACTTACTCTGAAATTTCCCACTGAAATATGAGAAAGTTCAGGCCAGCCAGGTGCCTGAGTGTGGTTGGCTTTTCCTGAGCCTCCTCACAGATCACTCAACACTTACAACTATTGATTTTTATCCATTTCTTTCCATTTTGCTCCATGTTCCCCTTTAAGACCAACCACAACAGCTGGAGCTACTGTTCTATAATTGAGGACAGAGGATCAGATCAAACTCTGGGAAGGTGAGAGAACAGACAGCAGAAATCAAAGTGGTAAATCTCTAACATTCAGATCTCCAGTCAATTAATCCCAGGACATGTTCTTGTTTTGAGGAAGTCAATCAGCTCTTGAATAATGACCTCCTGACATTTTAAAAGCCAATTTTGTGAAGAAAGGGAGAAAAATAAAAAGAAGAATGCCATATAGTGTCTAGTCTGACTTAACTCAAGGCTAGCCACTATACAGTCACCTTTTCATCTACCATCAAAAAGACCTTGCACCTTCCAGAGCTCTGCTTCTGAAGACTGCAGCCTGCCAGGGAAAGGAATTGCACAGTACTGAAATAGGATGAGCTGTTATTTCAGTCATGTCTGCACCAGGTGTACTGCTTTGGTGAGTCAAGGTACAGACACCAGACCCACCAGAGCTGCCTCTGCAGGTCACACAGGACTGAAACAAGTGGAGAATCAAGTAAATGGGAAAAAACCCCAAAATCAAACAATGTGCTGAGATAAGCTTTAATGGAAGTATCATCTTTCTGATTCCTCTTGATGCACTTTGAAAAAAAAAAACAAACTGCTGCCAGGTTGTTGAGTATAAGCAGCTAGGACAAATAGCCAGTACTGCATGCTTATGTTAAACAGACACTTTCTGCCATCACCTCAAAAAGAGGAATCCTGGGTGTTCAGCCTTCTGTGAACAGTGGTTTGGACAGGCTGCTGCATTAGTACCTTAAAGTAAATTGCTGTCACATATCTTTCTCAATAAACACTATTGCACAGATACCCCCAGGTAGAGCTGTTTGGAAACACCTATTTAATGGATATATTCTCACATGAACTTCCAACTAATCACAGATTCCACTGGGTGAATCTTCACATACAACAATCCTGGGAAAGTCTGGGAAAGTCCTGCTCCTAAAAACACCCTCTGAAACCTGAAGCCAGAATGTCAACACACTGTATTACTGACCCTCAGCCTCCCCCAAATCACAGCAACTCCTGTGAGATGGACTCGTGTGTGGCACAGGGTGCCCCAGCAAGGGGTTGATAAACCTTCCCTCTTGTTCCCAAGTGTCTGGGCTGGCAAAATTGAGCTGGAGAAAGTGAAATCCACTCTAGAAATAAGGTGTGGACGAGGCCTCTGCAATCAGTCAAAGCACTTCTGGTAGAGGCATGGCCAAGGGGTAATTGTGGAGTTGTTGCCATCTCACAATATAGTCCAAGCTCAATGGAGCCATTAACTACCCCAAAACAGAGCATTATTTCTGGTCATCTTCACTAGGCACATCAAAACACAGGAAAAATGTGGTACTTCAAAACAAAAGAAGGAAAAGGGATAGCTAGAGATTGGACCAACATAATAGCAATTTGGATGATGTATTGATGGATTTTTGTCTAGTTTTGACAATGGAAACTACATGCTAGGAATGAAAATAGTAATTCATCTGAACATCTATGAGAATAATTTTGCTCAAGTTTTAAAATCCTGGTTTTTCTTAAGCAAAAGATAGAAATATTCCAAAGTAAAGGCTTGGGTGAAGTTTTCAATGAAATGAAAGCCTCAGGAAGAAAGTCAAGGAAATAACAACCCAGTGGTGCTTCATGTGAAATAAAAGTTAATCCAATGGCTCAACTACACTAACACTTCCAAAGATTTCTCCATTGTAGCATGGTTTATAACCACTTATACACCATCCAAGTATAAACAGCTCTTCCTTGGTCTTGGTCCTAGCTTATGCTACTGCTCTGAGATGTAAAATCGGAGGAGAATGCCTTGGATCTGTAAATAAACCCGTGGGTTTGGTGTGATAGGAACAGCAGACTCACAACAACCAAACTTGGAGGCCACCTGGAATCTTGTCACAGCTGCTGTTTACTACAGAGCATTGCAGGAAAACTCAGCTCAGTGGGGAGCTGAGGGTATGAGGACTTGGAGGAAACATGCTGGAGGGGCAGATGGCACTGAGGAGCAGGGGAAGACTCAGTTTGCAGAAATGTGTGCGGCTCACCAACTTATTTCAGCAATACTTCACCTTTGGGTATATTTCAAGGTCTTATTTCTTTGTGATAGTTCCCACATTTAGGGATCAAATCCTCTGATCTCTCGGAAAACCATCCTGTGTCACTCATATAGGCAAACGCTCATGTGGCCCCTGGGAGCTGACATCATCCCACCCATCCTCAAGAGTTCACCAGAAAATAAATCAAACTCTTAACCAACTCCCCTAAAGAAAAACTCTAAATGATGCTTAAGCAGTGGGACATTAACAAAACAATGAGGTTGAGCCAAACGTCCTGCATATTTCCTCCCTTCTGCTTGACCTCTGTCTTCTACAAAAGCTGACTTCACTCAGTTCCAGAGCCAAGCACAGGATGCACAGGGCTGTGTGGCAAACAGAAACCTTCTGGGTTGTCTCACCACCTGCACCAAACCAGCCAGGGCTGAATCCTGTGCTAGTCTCACCAGAATTTCTGGGCAAGAACTGGTTAACAGCACCTTTTTCCATTTTGCATTTACTAATTATCACTTCATTTAGCCCTTATATTAGTGCAATAAAAAGCAGCTGTCAGGCCAAGCATGCTCAGTCCAAGTGACCTTGTGTTCTTGTTTGTGTTTACCACATAAGCATCAGGGAATTCCATTTTCAAAATACAAGGCTTCATAATCCATTAGCACTAGAGATTGGTCCAGGGCTCTGGATTTACTGGTCACATGTACCAAGGAATAAAAATATGAGTGTACAGCCAGATTAATCTCCAGACCTGTAAAGCATCCCAGCCCACCCTGCAGCAGTCTCATTCCAAGCCACATATGAATATTAGCATCGTTTCTAAAAGCTACCATTGATACCATCCCCACAGTAAATGAAGCAAAAATTAAATGCTACCTGCCCAACTATTTAGAAAGTGTGTAGATACACAATAACTAACACCACTTCTCGGGTTTTACACTTGTTTCATAAATGAAGCAAAAGTACTGATGTCATTAATACACCAACAACCCACGTCTCTCCCAGCTATTTTGAAAAGGCAGGAATCACTTTCACTGCCCTTAATTTTAAATCAAAAGCAAGTCCAAGCAGCTTAGCTCACCATCAAGTTTAATAAGTCAGATAAAAGAATCAATGGAAAGCATTTCAAAATGTAACCTTGGTAACGTGCAAAATGTTTCCCCAGAACTTACACTCATTTGCTATATTTGCTGTTTTAGGAAATGAAATATCACACATAGGCAGAAGGACATTAGTATCACAACACTGCATCTCCCAAGCCTAACACTGCACGTGCTCTCCTGGAAGGCACTTTTTGCAGTATGCCCTAAAAATCTGCAGCCTGACAAGTTAGGTGATTGAAATATAATCATATTACACGTTGACAAAATGGTAAAAGGAAGTGCTCAACAGGAAACAATAATCCATATTTATTCTTTATGTCCTTTTATGTTCTTTAAACATAATTTGTTTTGTGCTTTTCACTGATAAAATGAGCATAAACTCAATGGTGTTATAACAGCATCTGCCATTTGAAAAATCAACATTTGTCAGTGTTACCACTCAATTTTAGCTGGTCTTACACAGCCCTCCTGCATGCAACACTTAGACTGGAAATGACTACTACTGTGTGTACCACTATGTGATATTTGTTGGCAAATACTGATTTTTGAGTTGCAACTTAATTATTCAATATTTATGTAAGTCTACCACGATAAACAATCTCTGATTCACAATGAGACAGAAAACTTCAAATTATTTTGCTGCTTATCTCAGTATCCTATAACTAAGATGTTTACTAGTTCTTATTCCAGCCTGATCTAAAGGGCATATCATTATTTCCACAGCTCAGCCAAGTTAAGCAAAAAACCACTTTTCCTTAGAAGAATGTCCCCTGCCACCTGGAGAATGTCAAACTGAGGTGTAACAAAGTAGGATCATCCCCCACTCTCTGTATGTCTTCCCAAAATGCCAAGGACAGTCTCATTTTGAGTAATGATTCTGACCTTCTAAAGATTACCATGTTCCAGAGTTCTTAGTTTTTTCTTCTGGTTGTTTTTTGTAGTTGTTGTTGTTTTCAATTATTTTGTTGGTTTTTTTGCTTTAGTTTTTTTTTTGGTTGGTTTGGGGGTTTTTTTTGTTGGATTTTTGTTTGGTTGGTTTTGTTGTTTTTATTTTTTTGTTGCTGGTTTTTTGTTTTTGTTTTGGGGATTTTGTTTGTTTGTTTTGGTCTGTGTTTTTTGTTGTTGTTTGGTTGGTTGGTTTTTTTTTTAAGAGAAAATGAGCATTTCTTTCTTGGCTTTGCTAACTCTTGTTGCTTATCTCCTACACGAATCAAGGATGACCTTCCAACAGTGGCAGATGCCTTCAACAATGGCACCCTGCCACAAAATGCTGTTCAATTCTACAAGTTAAACAAGCATCACAGATAAAGTTCTGATCAGGAAATAAAAATAGAAGCCACTTCTTTATTCATAGGTTTTAAACCAATAAGCAACATGCACCATTGTGATATTAACATAGACTATTTCTGAGCCAAGCCATCACTTCATGGCAGTTTTTTTTAGGGTTTTTCTCCAAAGCAGGCATCACAAGGCTTGCATCACACCATCAACTGCTCCAAAAAGGTAATCAAAAAGCCTCATTCAGAGATGAATCATTTTCCTTTTCAACCCTATCTGCTGTCACACATGGAAGTCTGCTCAAAATGAAAACAGTCTCCCCCACAGCCATGCACACCACCACAGGAAGCTGCCCCAGAAATAAAGATGGAATTCTCTCCCCCTTCTGTTTGAATTATGAATATTGTGTTGATAGTTTTGTTAATTTTTTGGTGGATATATTGAAGTAGATATTATAATTATTACGATGATAATTGGTATGCATATACTTATTTTAATTTTTTATAATGGTATGAGATTTAGTTAATTAGATAAATTGTTTAATTATGATTTTTTTTATTTTGAGTTTGGAGATATTGTTTTGTAAATTTTGTATAATTTGTATAATGTGAGCAAAATAGAAAAAATTTGAGTTGTTACAAGGTTTTTAAAAACTAAACAGTCTAATAAAAATTAACACTTATTTATTTTATAACCCAATAATTAAATTCCCATGACCTTCAGTGTGATGCTAATCAATCAAAAACTACTACCTGAAACCCATAAAAAAAGAAAAAAAACGAAGACTAAAAAAAAAATCACCACTCACAATCTTTCATCTTGTTCCATACTTCTTACTATATAACAAAAACCTCAAATTTAAAACTTTTTACACACTTTTATTTAACTACACACCCGCGATTTTAACTCCATTATTTAAATTTAAAAGCCTTCTCTACGACCTCAAGTCAAAAGCAGCGTTCTCAGAACTATCAACAGCAAACCCCAGAGAATGGCCAGGTTTGTGCATCCATCAGAGCTGCAGCACAGGGCAGGTGTGGCACTTACAAGGCACAGCGTGGCGGTACAGGTTGTCTCGGATGGTCTGCTGCAGGTCATGGTCTGGAGACCCCTTCTGGAACCTCTGGTTCAGATAATGCCTCAGATCTTTGTTCAGCCTGCTGCCTGCAAAGAGGAGAAAACAGCCATTTATTTATTTCTAAATGCACACAATTACCATTTCCAGTCCAGGCAAATGTTAGATTTCCATTCAGAGTCCCCTAAATTATGGCATGCTGACTTTATGAGCAGAGGCTCATCTTCCTCTACAAATGGCTAATTACCAAAAATAACTCGCTGTAAACAAGAGGTCTCTCTTGTCTCATAATGCATCGTTCTTCCTGTGGTGTTAAACAGATCATCATTCCTGTTTATCACTTATTTGTCTGAGTAAATGGAGACAGGCAGATGATGGGAAAAAGAAGAAAAATATTAAAGGTATTGCTTTTGCAAGTCTCTGGAGGTTGAGCTGGGCAAAGAGACAGAAGGCAAAAGCTGCTCCCATTGGAGCTACTAATAAAGCTGAACATGGCAAAAAAATCAAACAAGTGCAATACTTTCCACTGGTATCTATCCCATCACACAGTAGGAGTTACAAAAGTATTGACCTAACAAGTTAAGAGCACCCAAAGTCCTTAAAAACAACAACAAAAAAAACCAACCCAAATATCTAATGCTTTTCACTTAAATCTGTTTATTTGCTTGTTCAGGTTTAAACGCCTTCAGAAGTGTGAAAGAAGATAAATGAATTGAAAACAAAACAAAAACAAATGAACATACAAAAGAAAGAAAAAAAAAGGAAAATAAATGTAGCTGTTAATGAACATTGCCAGTTGCTGAATACCAAATCCTTTGTTGTAGCACAACATATGAACTGGAGAAACTTAATGAAGTCTTTCCCCAAAAATATTTCCAAGTTTGGAATAACACTGACATTAATTTGACTGAAGAGCAAAAACAGGGATTGAAACTCTTCTGTTCTAAAATGAAAAGGAAAAAAACACTGGAAAAGCTTCTGAGAAAGGCATCCAGGATGATCAAAGCCTGGAGCAGAGGCCACACAAGGACCAAGGGGGGGATGCTGCAGCTTGTTGTGGACATCAGCATATCCTGAGGTCACCTGGGGACTGGGCACTGCCAACCCCAGGGCTGGGAGACAGCAAGGAAAGCTGAACAGGAGCCTGGGTCAGGATCCTCTGGACCAGAGTCCAGAGGCTGGAGAGCACTGAGGGGGAAGCAGCTGGTGCAGGAGATTCAAAAAGCACCTGTAAGACAGACCCATGGGGGCTGCAGGGTCACAGAGTGCTTTGGGGTGGAAGGGACCCTAAAGATCACCTTGTTCCCACCCCCTGCCTTGGGCTGGGACACCTTCCAGGGGACCAGGCTGCTCAATGCCCCATCCAACCTGGCCCTGAAAAGAAGAGGGAAAAGGAAATCCCTCCAGTTTAACATTAATTGCTGGTGGCTGGGAGACCTGGGAAAGAAGTGGGGGAATATCAAATATCTTGCTCTTTTCCTTCCCTTTGCCTGGCATCTTATTTAAGGCCCTGGCTGGAGCCAAAACGTTGGACTGCCTGGACCTTGGGCTGAACCACTGCAGCTGCTTTCAGAGTCTTTTATCATTTGCATGATGATTTTTTTGATTGTGAATTGTGAATATGTCATGCAGAGATCTTCTCAATACATCTGGACACCGAATGCAGCCTCACAGTTGCAGATTCCTGGCTGGAGCCTCTAGGAATCACTGCAGAGCAAATCAAAAATAATAATACTGCAAAGGAGTGCAGTTGGACAGTGGGTCTGGGAGGCAGAAGCAGGACCAGGCAAATGGTGAAATAAGAAAAAATGCAGACTGTGCCCATGACTGTGGGCAGGATAAAACTACTGCAGCCCTGCAGCATTTTACCAGAAATGTTGGTTTAAAACCAAAACTAAACACAAAACCCCCCCACAGTCTGAAGCACTACGTCAAATTTTAAAAATAATTTTGTGATTTGTATTTAGATCCTCCTGACAGCTTTTTCTTTTAATTAAATCTCTTACTGAAGATAGGAAGGCTCAGGCAGCAGGCCCAGCTATTAACAGAACAAAATTTTTAAAGACCAAGGTGCTCATTACAGAAATGAAACAACAAAACTGAAATTAAGGGAGATATAATTGGCTCAAAACACTTTCCTGAGCAACACCAGCAGCACCCCTCACTCCCAGAGCGAATTATCAACCCATTTTGTAACAAATGGTCTCCAGTTATTACACCATAAAACTTGTTTCCCACATAGGAGGCACTTGGAGGGTTTGTGGGCTACAGTTTTTCAATATCAGAGCTGACTTTCCAAACTCCAGATGTTTGATTTCATGCTACGTTGTTTTACTCCAGAGGGAGACTGGGCACAAAAAGAGCATCTGCTGAAATAGTAAAGTAGTTCTTTATCTTTTAACTAAACAGTCCATATATTTCCTTGCACAAGAGAGAGTAAGGCAAGGTGAATTTTCACAGCAAAAAAGGACAAATATGACACACTGTTTGGGCATAATGCAAAGGCTTATTCCAGGGGAGAAATTAATGCACAAAACTGCATGCATCACATAAATAAACTTTCTTCCAAAATACTGTGTGATCCCTGATTCAGTGATTTATGTCACAATAAAGTCTTGAGGTGGAAAAGCTCTGCTGAGCTAGGGCTTGTTTGACCACAGAATACATGCAATTTAATGATGATATCTGTTTTTAGCTTCCCTCTGTGCCCATTCCATCTAGCATCTCAGTCTATTACGGCCCCACTGGAAAGTTTGGTTATTTGGTTTATGCAGGAGCTGGGATTTCCCAGCTGAGTCACTGAAGCACTAGTTAAAAAGGCACTTGCAAAAACAGGGGCTGTAGCAACACTTTCACTCACAGAAGTATCCCCTCTGGGGGCTCAGAGCAATGTTTATTTCTATTACATTTATTTTAGAAGAGAAGGGAGAAGAAGGAAAAAAAAAAAAAAAGAGTAAAAAAGAAGCCAAACCCCCCAAAAGCTTGCTGAGCTACATTGCTGTTCCTAAATTCCAGGAAAGTCTTGACAGAAATGAAGGCTTCTTGCAGCCCTGATGATCTCAGCTCAGCAGTGGCTGAGGCCTCAAGCTGTGGGCACAGGCAGGTCCAGGAACTCCTTCCAGTGCATGGCAGAAGAAAATGAGCTGACACAGAAACTAACTCTGTGTAGGAAGCTGCCAAATGGATCCAGCCTGGAACATGCTGGATTTTTTACCATTTGAAATGCTTCTCTCTGCTCTGATCTCTTCCAAAAATCTCCTCTGAGCTGGGATGGCACAGGCTTGACACTGGCTTCATTTAGTAGGTTCTAGTGCTGCACACAAGTTTATAAACTCTGCTGTACCCTTAGTCCACAGTGTATGCACCCATAATCTCTGAGAACCTGACAAATATGCCAGTGACATTTAAGCAACCTCCTCTGTGCAAATCTCAGCAGCAAAATTCATTCTGGTCCTCGAGGGCATCGCTGGCTTGTGCAAACTCCCTCTGAGACCAAGCCTCACCTTTGGTGGCTTCTATCCAGACACCAGCCACCACCAGACCAAAAGATGAGAAGGTGCCCAGAACCACCTCATTTTATGTAAACATCCTCCCCTTTCTAAAATTTAAATCCATGTCATTGTGCTCAAGAAAATACGTTCTTTAGAGAAGAGCTGTGTCAACCAGAAGTATGTACTGGATTTCAATATACTCCCCTGTTCTCATGGAGACTGGATTTTACATTTACTCTTTTGAGATCCTTTCTTTTCTTCTCTGTTAGAAGGATGTAAAAAGATACAGCAGTGATAATAGTGGAGGGACAGGAGATGCAACCCAGGAACAGCAGTTTCCAAAGCAGAGGATACAGGTCTGAAGACCCAGTGCTCCATTCTTCCTTTGTGCTGGTCAGGATATGTTGGAAATTGTTTATTTGCACACAGAAAAATCACCTTGTTATTTCTGTAATGAAAATTGAGCTGATACACTTAACACACAAAAAATGAAAAGCTCACCGAAATTCACAAGTAAAACGTTCAAAGATGTTTTTGGTGCTGTTGCACCCTTTTTTCTCTGCTGAACAAAATCAATGCCCTTTTTAAATGTAAAGGTACAGTCAGAGAATCAACTTTTCACTGCTTCACTCCTCACAGTGCTACTCCAAATGTGAGATGCTTCCATTTTATTATCTGAATCCTTTGAATGAAACACAGAGCAAAATGGCTGGTTTAATCCATTCTTCTTAATTTTTATTCTGTATTTTAGAGTGCGTCTATCACCCTCCCCAACCATTAAATTGTAACAACATTTTAGTAATAAAAAAAAAACCCAAGGGGAAAACATCTCTCATAGCTAAAAAAAAAAAATTACTGACATATGGTTTGCTGAGAAACAATAAACTGTCAGGTTTTTGTAGCTCAATGTGTAACTTAGATGTGTTTGTGATTAATGAAAAAATATTGACTGTTTCTAAACACACTGTTTTCAAGCCCACAATTCTGTCACACATTTGTCCTCCAACACTTACCTGATACAAAGTCACTAGGGAAGCTATGCTTTGAACTATGCTCTGAGTGCTAAAATTCCCAGTTTCTGCAGGAAGCAAGCTGCATGTGGGATCATCTAACAGGGACTGAGCTGTGAGAACATCAGCTGCTGGAGAGCACTGCCACCAGCCAGCAGCACACAGACCTGGGGCTCAGAGCCCCTTGCCCTATTGCCATGCTGGCTTCCAGCAGGGAAAGCAGGCTGCATAAATGACCAAGCATAATCTGAATTTATTTTTTCCCCCCCCAAGAAAAAGCTGAGTGTGAACATTGCAGGGCTGCCAGCACCTTCCTGCCAGCTGGTGGATAGTCTATGCCAGGACTGTGCAATATGTGTGCTCCGAAAATGTATTTTAAACTCGCGCTTTACGCGTTTGGAAACTATGGTTTTATAGTTGATGTTTGTATTAATTACTGCAGCTGTTTGATCCCATTTCTGTTTGAGATGGTCCCAGATAATCCTGATGAACAGCCACACTCTGACGGAGCCTATAGATGCTCGTGCAAAGATGGGTCAGGGTCAGGCCTGGGACACACTGGTCCCTGACCTATATTACACTCCTCTAAGCAGATTACACCAGTATATATTTTTTTGCTTTACCCTTCTTTAGAAAGGCAACCAATTGCTACATTCACAGTGACTGATAGCATCTGAGCTAGAAAAATCTATTTTCTATTCCTGAATTGCAGCAGAATGCCCCTTCTCCTGTCAGGATCTCTGTTTAAAGGTGTCTTTAGCAGAGGGATTCTCCGTGGTCAGACAAAGACCATTTCAAAACAACAGGGCCATGAAGCAATGAAAGGTTAAAGGCCTCACTAAAGGGATAAAAGTGCAATAGAGTCATCTGGATTAAGACTCTCTCTCACCACCCTGATGTCTACATTGAGAGGGAAGGATTCAATTTTTTTAAAGACACAAAGATTGCACATGTTGGATTTGCAGTATAAACCCCTGATTGTAACATACTGTCTTTCATCTGAAGATCTCTATCTGAAGGTATTTAACTAATAAGTTATCATGGTTGTCAGGGTTTTATTTCTGCGCTACAAAATGTAAGAACTTCAGATAAGGGGGGAAAAAAATCCTACAAAAACCAAGCCAAACAAAAAAATCCAAACCCTGCTCATTTCGATGCAGGAGCAGAGAACTTGCAGCTCATGTTTTCTTGAACAAGTGGATTTGCAATGTCAGCTGATTGGCCTCACAGGCTGGGGGACTTCACTTGCGTTCCTCTCTCCAGGGCTCCTGTTCTGCCCAGCACAAGGTACTCAACACAAACTCATCTCTAATTAGAGCCAAAATAGCTCCCCTTAACTACAAAGTGTGTTAACTAAGCTGGTTATAAATCTACGACTCCCTTAAAAACAACAGCCTATTTTTAAAGAAATGTTAAAATAATAACATAACTCAAGACAGCTTCTCAATCTGTTGTTAAATCCTTACTATAAAGTGGGGTATAGACAGGGCTCCTGGGAAACAGAAGACTGCTCTTAAAACTTTTCCAACAACAATGCCAGGGCATCATCACTGTCTCTTAGTAATACTTGCCATCGATTTTCCTCAAGTCCTGTTGCAAAGATGGCCCTGATACTCACACATATATTCAGTTAATGCTTGGAGAGATTAATATTCTATTTCTAGGAAAATTAACAGAATAATTTTCATGGTAAGGTCCAGGAAGCAGCAGCCCATCTTAGAAGGCCAAGTAGATTTTTATCATTTAACAAGACTGCACTGGTAGCCACATCATCATCAAACATTCCTAATCCCAGCAGTTGTTATGGAAATGATAATAGTTTGTGCTGTGTCGTTTCATCCTGTCCATCCTTGTCTTCCAGCTGCTGTCCAAAAGTGATTATAAATAATGGGGCTATAAAAGCCATTCAATAATTAGACGATTCATTGGCCATATGCCAGCAGTGACAAAAGAGAGTGATTTATGTAAGATGAGTCTGTCACATCTGCCAGATCACAGTTTCATTACGCCCGTGGCTTTAAGGTCACAGTTTAGCACTGATTCAACAGCCATTTGTCAAGGGGGTGCTGGGCAGAAGAGGTGAAATACATCATGGTTTTGTTTGCTTTCTTGTTTTAACTACTAAGTAAATAAGTAAATAAAGTGCAGTACCTACATTTGTTATTTCCCGTCTCTTGTGAGGTCAAAGACACAAGGAAACATTCATCATGGTTGGCCAGAGTTCAAATAAGATCATGAAGAAAAAACATCCCATTTAAAAGCCTTAAGAATTCATGTGGCTTCTTAATTTCAATACAATCTAAGCATGTTCTGTCTTCCAGCCACCCATGAAATGAAGGTACCTTGTAAACACATAACATGTTAGTAAATTACTTGCTGCTGCATTTTCCTAACACAAGTAAACTTAAAAACCTTTTATGGTTCAGTGTTCTAAAATGATATTTAAACATTGCCATAGGAGTTCAGATTAACAATTAACATGGCTCAGCAAACACCTAATTTGATCCCAATTCCATATTCTCATCTTCTTTTCTTCTAAAAAACAAACAAAAAACACCAATGAACTTTTATTGCTGGGTACCAATACTAGTACCATAAAGTCCAGATGTTTAAATGTTCCCCATAAATGCTTCAATAACCTCATCTGTTATTGTCAGTGATTGTTTTCATTCCAATGTAGACAAAAGTCTCTGGTGACAAAAGCTACTGGTCTGAGGGTGCAGACTGGAAAATGCTGGGAATGCTACACCCAGTACCAACCAATATATTACTTTAATTTGTACCAATCTCCTAAAACTAGACTGCAGTCAGATGCTGCCTATTATTCTAACAAATCCACACCACAACAAAAGCAAAATGACTGCTCAACCTTCGCCTACCTCCTGAAGTAAAACACAAAATTCTTCCCAATTTTTATGCTTTAGAACTTTCTCTGAACAACATAGCCTCACCCATTGCAAAAGACTTCCAGTGGAAGGAAATTATGATAAGCTGGAGGGTTATGCCATGAAGAACTGCACAAAGTTACAGCATGAGCTACCTGCACTAAATAAAAACCCAATAAAACAATAAAATCCCACTTTGATGGAGCGTGGTCAAGACTCGAGCAGCAGCAGCCTGGCTGCTGAATCAGCAGAGAGCACTTCAGTGCAGCCAGGCATTCCTGCCTGCAGAATGAATAACACTTGCTATTTTATTACTGAGAGAACTCCTTAAAATGTTATTTTAGGTGTAAGCTGTGCATCTGAAGGAGAGTATCCACACTGAAAACTTTCAGGGCTGTTCAGAATCAAGAGCCTTCTTGGCACAGCACCTCTGATATCACTCTCAATCTGCATGGGTGAGTGAACCAGCACTGAGGTGGTAATTCAGCATTTGCTGCTGCAGAAATGCACTTAACAGATCATAAATCTCTGGTAAAACTCTTCTAAGAACATGTCACCTCATCTACTGTATTCACAGGATGCTCCACCTTATTTTTTCTGTGTGTTAATAGTGATTCATATTTCTACACTAAATTTAAACAAATAGCCTTTCAGCTGAAAAGGGTCAGAAAAACCCACAGAGTTCAGGCATTGAGGCTGAAAAGAAAAAATATCATTATTTATACACCAGGCCTGAAAATTTTGAACATTTGTGACAAATACGCTTCTGTTGCTCTCAATTGAATTTAGATCAGCAACAACTACAAATGCAGCAGCAAGCCCAGCCTCTCTCCCTTTTTGGCCTCTTCAAGCTTTTGGTGCTCTCAAAGTTTCAGCCCTGAATTTCTTGAGGCTCCTAGGGAAGAAAAGTTCCTTCACCCTCTGACATCTTTGCAGCCCAGGACAACCCTGACCTGGGAGACAGGGAGGTCACACAGCCACAACTGCATCCCAGGAAGGTGAGCCTGCTCTGCCATGGAGAGGCAAATCAGATCTTTCTACCTCAAGAAGGATCTGTTTTATTATTTTTTTCCTCAAAACACTGAGGTTTAAGTTCTGCTCCTCTTCTTAAATCATGTGGTATCATTTGTGTCCATATAGAGCCTATAGCATCGTGACAGTAGATAAATGATGACATTTCCCCAGAGAAAGTGGCACCCACATTGCCCCAGGTAAGCCTAAGGAACAGAAAATCTGATACACATGAGGCAAAAAACACAACAGAACATGCTGCTCAAGGAGCAAGAGCAATGATGAATAGAAGAGGGAAGAGCAAGGTCAGCAGTATTAATGACTGTTGGCTTTAGACACCTCTAAACCACATTTGAACTGCCCAGGCATAAAGCTTCAGAAACATTCAGAAATCATTCAGAATGATTTCCTCACATCCAGATGGGTGCTGGCAGATGTGGAGCCTGCCCCAGTGCTTAGTAGCCACAGTTAATCATGAACCCAACTAACTAAAAGCTGGAGATTAACCACTCCTACTCTGTTATTGACTCATAGGAGACCTCTGTTCTTCTTCTATGCCATTTTCAAGAAATGCTATAAGCTCCCTGCTCTTGCCTCAGCTGTTTTCCTTGTTCACTTTTAAGAATTCACAGACACATGACAAGGAAATTGAGACTTTCAGGTGGTCTCTGGGAATGACAGTAGAGAAGCAAGGTGAGCCAAGGTAAGAGAAGGGATGAATATTTTCCTCCTAAAATGAAAAATCTCCAAGATTAAACTACAAAACGGATTAACAGCCACACACACAAACTCTGTTGTGTTTTCACAACAAAGCTCAGGAGGTACATGGAAAAAGAACAAAGTAGTGGAACATCCTCTGGTCTTGATTTCAATGAAGTTTAGATTAGTATCATGCTAAATACTTTACCCAGCTCTGTGGCCAGATCAGTGTTGACGCAGAGTTAACTGGCTGACAATTAAAGCCACGTCCATAAATGCCTCTGCTTGGCAGTGACCTTAAACCAAGTGCCCCGAGCAAAGGCTCAGCTCTGCAAAGCTTGACAGCAAGAGGTGAATGCAGGCAAGCAGAGGCATTGCTCTGAGCAGGGCATTCTGCCTCTCACACAAAGGCACTGCTGTGCTGGGCACTTTGCACTGTGTGTTCCAGCAAGGAGCAGCAACGAGGAGCATGAAGCCATCAATAGTGGCAAGAAACGCTGATGTTGCCACGTAAGCTTTAAAAAAAACCCCACAAAAACAACAAAAAAAAATTAAAAAGAAAAAGAAGAGAAAAAACCTCCCACTCAACTGAAGTGAAAGCAGAATGAAATCACTGTGAGAGAGCCCTGGTGCAGCCTCTGAAGGATTCAGTGGAGCAGCTCCCGCCCCGTCTGCTCTGAGTTTCCATCAATGAACACACACTGAGCTACGTGAGCAGCCCAGGAAAGGCTGCCCAGGAAAGCACAGCCTGCCTGGGAGCCACACAACAGCTTTTGGCAGCCACACTGCTCCCTGTGAAGCCACCTGGGCAAGGCAGCATCATTCTGTCCCTTCCTCTGAAGATGCCAGCAAGCTCTGCCTCTTCTGCAGGGAGGGCTGAGGGGAGCAGCAGAAGCAGGGCAGGAGGTGAAGAAGAAAGTCTAGCTAAAATAATAAGAATGGGAAAATCAAGATGAAAAGCACTTGCAGTCTTCCACTCCAAGGAAAAGACCCATTTCTGGAAATGAGATGCACATCTCTCTATGTCTCCTAAAAGGAGTTGCCATATGTTCTAAAAGTAGGATATAATATTTGAGCTGTAAAAGCCAAATCAGCTTGAGAAACAGACGGCATTACAATGCTTTAGCAGAACAAGCCCCCCATAACAATATGCCAACAAGCTCATTTTCTAGAATGGCACTAGGAAAATATTTGCAAAATCTGAAATCCATTCCCTAAATACAGCATTTGGTTCTTCCAGAATGTGAAAAAAAGTGCCACACATATGCCAGAATTGGGGAATTCTAAATAGCTCTTCATATTCTTTGATTTTTTGGCTTGCTTTTCTCTGTAATTTTTGGATAGTGAGTTTTGGTGCTTTTTTTTTAAACTTGACCTCAAATTTCTTGAGCAGTCATTCTTTTTCTTCCTTGGTTGCTGGAGAGACAAATCCCCACAGCCCAGCCAGGTCACCTCTGAATTTTGATCACAGGGTTATAGTTTTTCTCTCTGACCCCCCAGGCTCCAGGACACACCTCAATATTGACAGCCTAATTTCCAGAGGTACTGAATACATAAAATCTAATGCTGACAACATGTGATTGTCAGGCTGTAAACATATACTAAATGAAAATATTGTCAGAACACTAGAATTTTGATGCTTTTTTTCAAATATATTTTTCCCTCACAAGTATCTCTATCACATACAAAATGTTGGCCTTCTTGGAAGAAACTTTAATTTCAAAGAGCACAACTCAATTTAACCTCAGATAGACCTCTTTTTTTTTTCTTTTCTTTTTTAAATATAATTACACATTTATGTGCATATAGAATAGATGCCAAACCACTAACATACACTGCAGAAAGAAAGCACACAGGCAACAATGCTGTGTGATTTAGAAAATCAGGCTCTCAAAGCTGAATATAATTATGAGCTAAATCTGTTGGGAAAAAACATTTAAATGGAAAAATGTGTATAACAGTTGGGAGCTGTTGAAGCACATTTTATAAGAGGCCCAAAAAGCCACATAAATTGAGTAAGGAGGTCACACTGGTTTAAAAACAAACCTGACTTACAGGGAAAGTGACTGCAGCTTTTTTCAGTTTCATGTTGGAGACAAAGGGAAAACAAGACCTAAGCAGCTGGACTAGCTCTGGTTAATTTTCTAACTGCAAATATTTTTGTTTTATTTTTATTGTACCATTGGAAATGTTTTCTGAGAGTTGGAGGATATTCTCCATCCCTGGGAAATATTATATCAACATTGAATGTTTTTCTTGAAAAATCAAGATTAAAGAGAAATTGATTCAACCTAGTTCTCTAATGTACTTGGAAATGTGATTTAGGAAGGTAGTGTTGAATAGGAAGGTAAAGGATCTGGAAGAATGGGGGAGCCAACAGCAATTTAAAAGAGTTCAGAGCAAAATGAAGCAATGAGCTGAATCCTTTGAATTGCTCAGGTGACTGAGAGCCTGGGCAAGTTGAGAAAACCTTCCTGGTAAAAGGGAAGTGTTAACATGGCTATTCTGCTGTAAAAGCAATTCAACACACAGCATTGTGGGCCTCCCTTTTGTACAGGAAATGGAACTGAAATTCTAAGATCAGATTTTACAGCACTGACAGAATGAAGGAGTTGGCTGGAGCAAGCAAGAACTGTGGCAGTCAGTCGTGGGTTTTAATAAAGTACCACTACATCTTACTGGCAAAACTCAAAAGTAAAAGTGAGACGTGAACGAGGGCAATATTGCTGTTAACTATTGCACATGAAGCCATGTGAAGCAAAAATGCTCTGATTTTTGGGACTGTCTCTATCACACAGAGCAACTCTTCTGTAACCTTCATGTTAAAGTCTGGTCAAAGGCAACAGCTAAAATACTGAAAAACTCACATTTAAAACAAAAAAAAACCAAATAAGCTGTAGAGTGTTGGTCTCTAACATAAATATAATCCTTCATATAAAGCAAGTTTGGCAATAAAAAAATAAAAAGGCACATGAAAAAGCTTACTAGGGTCTGTAACAAACATCTCTGCCTTGGTCACAAGGTCTTGTTTTCTTAATGAGTTTAGGAGTGCCTGTATCATGTTTCTGTCACCCCAGCATTTCCCTCTGAGAAACAAATATGAATATTACAGATGGTAAAACCCACATTTTCTCGAGCAGGAAATAAATGTTTATATGCAGCATATAGCAAAACATATATTTCCAGAGACAATAGTTACAAGATTCAGACTTATTAGTGCAGGAATTTTTAATGGAAAACATGTTTTTGGGGATAAGAATTTTAATTACAGAGAAACAGCATACAACTTGCTTCTTTAGATGTAAAGCAGAGCAGCTCTGCAGCAGAATAAAAAGGTCTGTTTTGATGAAAATATTGGAATAAAGAGAAAAACACTCAGCTCGTGTGTATGGCGTGTTAGACATTTTCCTGGTAATGCTTTTGATCCCAAATGGCATTTGTCAGGATGGAGACATTGCTCAGGAACGTGACATTTCTGCAGAAGCCAGACACAGCTCTGACCACCCCTTACCCTGCCCTGATCCCAGCCACAGCTCCAAGGGTCCAGGCTCAGCCAAGCCCTTCTGCCCACAAGCTTCTTTTCTTTCCCCCTTTTACAATCTTTAGACAATGCACACTGCAGGGGTAAGAATTAGCACACCCATCTAAAAGAGGGGGCTTATGAAAAGCTACCAACACCCAGGCTTGATCTTCAAGAAACAAAAAAGTTCACCAAAGTACCAGCTCAGTTCTGAAGACATAAAAAAATTGATACCTGCTGAATGAAGTTTCACAGATTCTGGTTTGGTACAAATGGAAATACAGGCTTTTTTTTTTTTTTGGCAAGTGAGACCTCCCTTATGTGAGCACATCTACTTAGCTGCAGGCATCTCGCACTAAAAACAATTAACTGGAAAATACAAGACCAGAAGTGGGCAAAATAACAATTTCTCTGAATTCCAAGTGGAAAGAAACACTGGTTTCATTCCCATTACATTCCAGCAGCAGTTTTGGTGGCTTTCCTGTATATCCACAACGAACACCTTTTGTGAAAGACTAACAGGAAAAGCAGAAATGAAATGTTTAACCAGGCTTTGCTGCTGGCTTTGGCATCATGGGATTGTCCCCATTTTACAGGACACAAGTAGACTTGACCATGTTTTATGCCCATTTTTACCAGTAAGTTCTGGCTCTCCAGACTCACGTGATTCTAACCAATTTGCATTTCTGTCAGGAAATCTGCATGCTCAAGCAGCAGCTTTACTGTCATTACCATTAAAAACAACAGCCACTTTATTTTTTATATTTTGATAAGCATTCTGATGATCCAGCTACAGACTACGAGAGAGGCAACAGAAAACAAGAAAAATCAGCGTTAATTGTTTAAATATCAATTATTCTTCCCTAAGTTTATATTCTTTAATTTTGAAGAGTTCTTGTACCTTCTCAGTTGGTTTGCTAACAAATATTTTTCAGTCTCATTTAATCAAATGCATTTGGATGGAGATCCCTAACACTGACTCTGAAATGGAAAGCTCTAATCAGCTTAACCTCAAATTCATTTTATGCTTCTCTCACTTTTGGGAGTGCACAGTCAAAGCTCCGGAGGTTCTGCAAAGCTGAAAGAGTTTTTAAGCAACACAGGTAATACCAAAGCTTGCTATACTCCTTCTGCTACAAGAGGGGAAAAAGAAGTTGTAGAGGTCTAAACTGATCCAGGAAAAGATGCAAGAGAGCACAGAATGGGCCCTGCATTTCTGCTGAGTGAATGTCACTATGGTTTCTGTTTTTATGCCACTCTGGGATTTCAGAAAGCTCTACCTCCAGTCATTAGGTCATCAGGATTTTTGTCTGCTGGCTTAAAAGGACTTTGGGTCAGAACCTCCAAGCTTGGCAAGAAAAGGTGTCAGACAAGTAGAATGCAAAAGGAGCAGCTATTTATCAAAGGAGCAATCCAGAATAAAGCACTGCTCCTGCTTGAACACAGCCCTACTGCCCCACTTTGAGAGTCTGAACCAAGGCAGATGAACAAAGGAGGAGCTGTGGAAGGCAGGCTGTTTGTTAAACAGAACAGAGCATCATGCACAAAGGCACCCAGGAGCCACAGATAAAAAGTTCACAGAGGGGACTCAAAATCCCAAGTCTCCTCCAGACAGGAGCTGCACTGCTGCCCCCAGCTCTGGGCTACTCACACTCCTCTGCCAATAAGCCCATGGTGAAATCTCCAGATCCCTAGAAATAAATTCTGCTGCTGTTTTTGAGTGAGTCTGGCCAGGCTGGTCTGGTAAACCCACCACCTTTGATAGGTGTTTTTTCACACTTCTGCTGTTTTTTTTTTTTTTTAAATTGTTTGCCTAAACATTAATTCATTGGCCTAACTTTACATTTCTTTGAGTTTGGTCTTCCTTTTAAGTCACAGTCTGTTTGATAGTTAAGTTTTTATAATAAATTTAAGGAACGTGACCCTTTCTTGATACGATGCTCTCTGGTCCTGCCTTTGCACCTCTGCTCAGACCCAGAAATTCCATTCAAGCAAGGTGCATCCACAGCTGCTGTAGGAACACCATGTACCCATTACCCTGCACAGAAATGGCAGATGCATTTACACAGGCTGACAATTGATTTACTCATAATTTGCAACCCTTTGCAAAGGAACTAGACTTCCTAGCAATCAATGAGAAAATAACCTTGTTAGCAAAAAAAGCCAATGTTCTTTTAAATTAATCAGTTCTTTTTCATCCAAACAGTACAGATAATGAGAGAGATGATGACATTTTACATGACCTATAAAAAGTAGTGTTTCTATTTTAGGCTCTCCTTCATAAGGGTGCCAGGATGATTATGTTTTGTTTACTGGACAAAATAATCTCTTATTTGTTAAGGCTTGAATGCAATTTTATACAGTACAAAATTTTATCTTCTATTGTCTTAATTATCATCTGGAGGGTTGAAGCATGAAATGATGGCACAGAAGAAAATTAATATTAATGTGTTCTAGCTGCAATTTAAAGAGAAAGGACTTGGAGCTTTCTTTTGCTCAAGTGCTTAACATGCCACATCAGACTAGTGAATTATATCCCATTTAGCTGCTATTGTTTCTCCAAGTAGCATGAAGGAAACCGACACCAACCTTTTGTAGATTTGCTACATTCCCAGTGTTCAAACACACAACCTTTTCCTCTAATTTCCTTTTACATCACTTGCTAAAAAGTGTGAAAATGTTTCCTTAGGATGGTGTGCAAGACTACACTGCTGTTTTTAAAGTTTTTTGTATGACACCTTTGTCACCTACAGCTTGTTCTCATGGCAGTGTGAAAGCACAGGCAGCAGGAGCCTTTTCTCTCATTTACCTCGTTTGCATCCTAATAGCCTGAGAATTCAGGGTCTGGGGAAAAAGGTGCATTTATCCCCGGAGAGGATGGCAGAAAAAGAGAAAGTCTTGGATGATGAGCAGTGCACACTGACACCAGAGGGTTTTCTACCTTCCTAGCTAGAAATAAAAAGGGAGCTCAGTGCACAGATTTTAAATTAAAACAAACAAAATGCATGGTCTGACCACTTCAGATTCCCGAAGTACCAGTAAGGATTGAAAAAGACAGATGCAATGAAACACGGTTTAATTCTTTTGCAGATTCATCCTGCTGTTTCAGCCCTGACCTTTCCAGGTCTGAAAAAGAAAGGGAGAAACTCAAAGGTTTAGTTTCCCTTTTTTTTGGACAAGAAGAGAAACTGGATTGGATTTTTTTTTGCGACAGTCAAGATATACAGGCAAAAAAAAATAAAAACCTGTATTTTAGGCAGATGAATTTAAATTACCTGAAAACATAGAAACAAAGAGTTTGCAGGGCTTATCAATACAATTCATTTTAAATTAAGTTTTAACGAAAACGAAATGCACTAAGGCATGTGTGTTCACTGTGGCATCCTGCACCACTGAGAAAGTGAAGCAAATGTGTCAGGTCGTGGGCCAGCTGCAAACACAGCTACGATGATGCAAAAGATCCTTTTCCCCTTATGCTGTTTTATGCCATGACTATTTTAAGGCCAAGGTTGGGTACATCTAAACATCTGCATCTAGTTGTTTTCCCCTGTGGAATTCTGTTTGTACTACTTTGTGAAATCCCGAAATGCATAATTCTGTTTTAACAGCTCCACATTCAATCAAGTGGATTATCTTCATGCCCACCTAAACTGTGTCCAGAATATGGAAACGTTCATCACCCACTGTGTAGCACTACAGAGATTAAAAAGGTAAGAAGTGGGGTTTAAAAGTATTAAAACTTAGAGGAAACTGCTCCAATAAACCACAGAAGAGTGTGAATTGGGTGCTAATCACCACCACCACCCTCAAACCCAACAGGAGGCAAGTGATGGGATCTGAGGCTCCCCACAGCTCCAGGTCATGGCTGTAGGAAAACACAGGTGCTGGGGTTTGCACCAGTCCATCCCAGATGTGGTGACCCCATGGCACCAGCACTTCCCTCAGGGCAGCAGAGCCCTGAGCCTTTCCTGCCATGGCCAGCAATTCCCCTGGGAAACTCCACACTGCCCTTCTGCCCATCAGCCAAGCTTGAAACACTCCAGGTCACCATCATCTGTGCAGGAGCTCATACACAAAACCCCTTCTACCATAATTCCAAACTATTTAAAGACCCAGCAGCATATGCAGAAACACAGATATCTCCTGTTATTGGATGACAAAGAGCACTCAGACCTGAGCATCTATGATCAATACCTGTATATTGATGATATATGTGTATGTATTTCCTATAAATGCACTATTTGCTATAATCAAAGAATAAGGCCACTCAAAAATATCCATCTTAAAACAAATTGAGAAAGAAAAAAAAAAAAGTGGAGAGAGGATGGAATTAACAGCCAAGCAAAATTCAACTGAGAATGTAGCTAAGCTGAGGTAAACGAAGAGCAAAACATATCTGATAATTGATCAAACCATACTGTCTAGCAGATTAGTGCCTACTGAACAGAAGGGCTGAAGAACACAGAAACTCCAGAATAACAGCTATAAAGCAGAGTTTAATGAAATGATAAGCTATTTATGCTAAGCATTCATGGCTACAACAATTCATTTGTACAGAGTGAATATAGAGTAGAAATTTGTCAAAGTGCAAATACAACAGTGACCTATTGATACAGGGTCAAAATGTGAAGGGGAGAAGCAAGTCCAGGACACCAGGGCTACAATTACTGCAGTGTTCTTATAACAACATTTCTCTCTTTACATTAAGGTTTTCCATCAAAAGGTAGATCTAAGGAACTCATTAACATGAAGAAAAATGAATAAGACATTACTGAAAAGGAAGACAGAAATATGTATCTTATAATTTGAATTAAGATTTTCTGCTGGAGAATGTCTTTATCTTTCCAGGCAAAATAGCAAAGCAATTTTGTAGAATTTAATTGAGAAATAAGGCACACAAAAGGACTGCTTATATGCATACCTTAGTGAAAGATACGAAGTAGAAATAAGTCCTCTGAACAAAACTGAGCACTGCACATCAATGTTGCCAAGTATCACTGCTTGACTATGAAATATCATATTTTATCATATTTAAAACCATATTTCAGGAAAGTCACATTGGCTCCCCCCAAAAAATCCAGTTACAGTTACTATTGTTATGATACACTAGACATAAATATATTCAAGCCAAAGCAAAAGGAAGTACTTGTATTTTTATTTGAAATTCAGTGAACTGGTTAAGACATTGGTATTTTGACCACTAGGTTTAATTTTGAAAGGATTTGAGCAGCTTTACTATCCAGCAGCCATGAATAATTCTGTGCTTGAATACTTTTTATAGAAGTACATGAAGCAGAGCACCACTGCAACCTGCAAAGTGCCTGCCCTCACCAGCTTTATTACATGGGCAAGTTAATGCAAGCTAAACTAACTGCACACTTCTCAACCCATCTGACTCTTTCCTCTCTCTCTATCTGCACACACTTATTTTTTTTTCTGAAACATTTCAGTGTTCATAAGCAGCACAATAAATTGTTGCTGTCCTCTTATGAAGAGAAAACAAGTGGATTAGGGATTCTTCCTGGGCCCAGCAGTTTACTTGCAGCAGAAGCTTTTGAACACTTATGCATCCCTTCAACAGCCTGTTTCAATAAGAATTCACTTTTTGCTTCAGCCAGATTGCTTTAAGAAAAATATTTTCAATACTGCAAGCATTACAGCTCATACAATAGAAAGAATTGCAAGTATCAAGAGAAGGTTGACTTGGCTGATAAAAACAACTAATCTGGGAATGTTAAATGCACACATGCAAACATACACAGAATGATAAACTCATTTATTTGGGATTGTGTTTTGGTTCCTTGGTAAAGAGCATAAAATGTGAGAGAGGACTGCAGGTGCTCAAGAAGAAGATACCTGACAGGTTTCAGTTCAGTTCTTCCATCAGCTATTCCAGGAATTTATTAATGTCACAGGAGTTTTCTGCATAAGCCAGAGCACCAGTGTAAGCTGCCTGCACTAAAGACAGCAGCCTGCTGTGGTTGTCAGCACTAGGAAATCACATGTGTCTGGATGGTGTCTTCTACAACTTTTTCCTCGTAATTCCTCACAATGGATTTTCTCCTCTTTTGCATTTTACAGCTTAAAACTCTATAAAGCTTGCCAGTTCCACCTTGCCTTTTCCTTGCTGGCAAGTCATTAGAAATGACTGAAATAGTTCAGTGCAAATAAACTCACCCTTCAGCTCACATCAAAAGCCATTTGGAGGATTGTGTGCCCTGAAAATGGAAATTGTACCCAATGCATTCCTCTTCCAAGTCCTTCACCTAACCAAAGCTACAGGTTTGATATTAAGCAAATTCCTGATTTCACAATGGAGTCTCAAATATGACAGGATTTTTTTTTCTTTTTTTGCAATTTGACTTTAAATATGGTACATGTCACAGTGTTAAGGGAGAGCTGAAAATAGAAAAGATGAAAAAAGCATGGCTTGTCATCACCTCCATAATTTCATTGAGAAAATATTTCAGAAATATAAAATTGAATGGATGGGGTTTTAGGAAGACAAGGTACTTTTTATTCAGTTTAAATGGCAAGAAGCACTGATGGATAAACTCCTTAACTACACTGAGTTTTGTCAGGAGTTCACAGCCTGCTGCTTTTTAAAAAGCTCCAGACTTCCAAGTGAGGGATTGCTGTTCTTACGTGTTTCCTTTCACTGGTATGTTCCAAATGCTGATTTCTCCTTGCTAATACATGATGAAAAGGTCTGCAACTCAGAAAAAAAGTAATTTGTGCTGTTTAAATACCCAGTGACAAGAGAAGTAAAGGGCAGAAGGTATGAGAGAGATATAAGTACATGATGATAAGGACAGATAATCTTTAAATGGAAAGGATACTTTTTCCCTAACTACTTTTTCCTCCTTCTTTCCCCCCCTTTTTTTTTTGTCTAAAAGAGACAATATATTTTTTTAAATACTCCTAATTATGCTACCCTACTTCTAAGTTATTGTGCCATTCTTTTCTTTACCCAACCCTCCTGTCTGCTCAGATGAGAAGTTCAATGAACTATCAGCTACCTTCCAACTTGATTCCTGCAGCACCAAGCACCCTGAGCCTCATAAAATGCCAGTAGAAATATCCACAATACAAATATACAGATTATTCATGCTATACATATACAGTTACACCGTTTTATTCTTCAGGATAGAAACTTACTTTGGGCACAGATTTGTATCTGTTCTTACTTCTCCAAAATATAATCAGACATCTCAGAATTAAAAGGATCTCGGGAAACCCAAATAAACCCAGCCGTGCATCCTCATGTGACTGTGCACAAGCAGTTTAATGGTTCCATTAGAGGCCAGTACCAGGCCCCCAAAGGTCTGTTTGCTTTGCTGTACAGCCCCTAAAATAATCACAAAGAGCAAATGTCAAGAGTTACTGTTATTACCATATGTAAAGTGCAGAATAAAATAATTTCCCATCAGTTTTGCTATGAAGAGAGCACGATTCAAGGATTGCAGCTTTCATGCTGAATAGCATCTCTGAAATTAAAGGCAATTTAAAGTAGAACCATCTAATAAAACAATGAAGAGAAAGCAAAAAAGTCTGCTGAAGAAAATAAACATAAAACAGCAGACCATGTAAACTGTCTGAGCAAAAAGGCAGAATGCATTCCAGTCTTAGTGTTGGAGTGGGGAGTTAAAATGGCTGAAAAGCTTGTATCTTCTTCATTGTAACTTACTCAAGATCTGAGAACATCTTGAGCTCCTTATTAGCTGCAGTAAAAATACCCCTAATGAAAGGACACAGAAAATTACTAACACAAGTTTGAAACTTTTTTCCAGATTGCAGGATTCCAGTCACATCTGTTACTTCAACCATCAAAAAAACCCTCATAACATCACTATGTAAGCACCCATTTTTTTAATGTATATGGTGTGCACGACTGAACACATACTGTGGTTATAACCTGTTAGGCAGTCATATCTGTAATGTACACTGTGGGCATTAATGCAATGTATTCTTACATGCAGGACAGGGAAGCACTCCTTGTTTTACATATGAAAAATTTTGATTCAGAAGGACATGTGGAATGCATACAGACAGGGAAGGAGGAGAAAACAACCCATTGGACTGTTTGACCCTAGTGCTCTTACACTCTGGGCTGGGGAAGAGCCATTGCAGAGAGCACCAGGGCCAGCAGTGGTCACAGAGAACACTCAGTGATGGCCCAGAGCAGCTCTAAACCAGCTTGTGAACACATCCTTCCATTTAGATTCCATCCTCTCAGTGTGGTTTTATCACACAGCACTATAATGATTCATTATACTATAAATTATTTCAAAACCAAAGATGAGAACTGTGCATTGAAATGTGCAGGGCAACCAAGAAAAATCTCAAAATCTGTCAACAAATGAAGCTCATTTGGAGGAAATTGAATACAAAGGGCAGCTATGAAATCACTCAGTGTAGAGCAGCAGGGAATTGGTGCTATGGCACGAACTTGAAAGTGTTAATTTAGGATTTCCCATGTGTGCACTGTGTCCTGGGAGGCGTCAAGCACAGGATCACCAGCTGGGCCAGGGAGGGGATTGCTCTGCCCTGCCTCACTTCAAGTCCTGGGGCAGTTTTGGGTACCACAATATAAAAATGACATTTAGCTATTAGAGAGCATCCAAAGGAGAGCCATGAGGATGGTGAAGGGTCTGTATGGGGAGCAGCTGAGGGCACTTGGTTAGTTCAGCTTGGAGAAGAGGAGACTGATGGGGAACCTCAGCGTGGTCTTCAACATCCTCCCAAGGGGCAGCAGAGGATCTCTTTACTCTCATGACCACTGACAGGACTCAAGGAAATGGCATGAAGCTGAGTAAGAGATGTTCAGGTTGGGTNGATCACCAGCTGGGCCAGGGAGGGGATTGCTCTGCCCTGCCTCACTTCAAGTCCTGGGGCAGTTTTGGGTACCACAATATAAAAATGACATTTAGCTATTAGAGAGCATCCAAAGGAGAGCCATGAGGATGGTGAAGGGTCTGTATGGGGAGCAGCTGAGGGCACTTGGTTAGTTCAGCTTGGAGAAGAGGAGACTGATGGGGAACCTCAGCGTGGTCTTCAACATCCTCCCAAGGGGCAGCAGAGGATCTCTTTACTCTCATGACCACTGACAGGACTCAAGGAAATGGCATGAAGCTGAGTAAGAGATGTTCAGGTTGGGTACCAGGAAAAGGTTTTTTACCCAGAAGGTGTTTGAGCACTGGAAGAGGCTCCCCAGGGAAGTGGTCACAGCACCAAGCCAGTCTGAGCTCAACAAGAGATTGGATAGCACATGGTTTGACTCTTGGGATGTCCTGTACCTGTCCAGAAATTGGACTCAATGATCCTGATTCTGATCCTGGACCCAATGACCCTTGCAATTCAGGATATTCTATGATTACAACAATTGAAAGTTATTGTCAGTATTTCTTCCCATTTATCTTTACTAGCACACAGAAAAGAAGTTCTAGGTGGTTCAGCTGCCTGCTTTGGTCACCCAAAATCTTTTAATAGTTATCAAGAAGGCATACTTAATACCCTGGCATTGCTCTGCTGCTGCTAACCCAACTGATGGTGTAACCCCATCTTATCTGAACACAAGCTAGCAGAAACACATGGCATTTTTAAAGAACAGCCATCCATCCCTCCTTCTCTGCTAGAACAAGTTCAGGCAGTTCTCAGAGTAACAACACACCAAGACAGATCCAAACTCTTTGAAGATATTGATTCACAGTTCAACCACCTCAAGGACTTTTTTACTTGTTACAACCTTCAAAAAAACGTGCACCATTTTTTTCCTGTAAATGTCAGTTTCTGGAGGGCAAATGCTCAGTTTTCCACATTTCATTCTCTTTATTGTAGGCAAGGGGATTTATCCTACTGAAGCACGGCTGGGAATGATTTGGTTGCCATTCCAATTCATTACCAGTTGCAAGAGAAGAACCACTGTTTTTCCAAAACCTTTTCCACCTTTTCCAAAAGTTAAAATATATATTTTTATTTTCTTGGTAAGCAGGTTAGAGTATAAAGGTTTATGGCAGTGAGATCCATTCACAACAGCAAAAGCACCACAGTTTGAACCTAGGCTGCTTTTGTACATTCACTGCTATTCTATTTAATATTCTTTTCATGCCACTCCTAAGTACATTTGATCTCTTTGATAGCTCCTTGGCAATACTTTTTCATTATAATCATTATTATCTAAAAATCTTTTAATTTTCGTTTTAATACACATAAACTTGCTGTGAAGCCAACTTAAATACTGCTAAAGCCACTTGGAATAAGGACCTCAAATGTAATAATGCTACAAATTCTACCTGCTGAATGCAACATTTTGAACTGCAGGTTGGGTGAAATAAAGATGCTGAGGAGCACACAGATATTCTTAGTCAGTAATGGAAAGTTACTTTTCCCCTTTCCTAGCGAAGATTTCACCTTAAACAAGTGATCAGGGATCTTCAGCCTGCGTTTCATAATTAGTTTTGTTTAGATGTTCATTTCACAAAAGAATCACAGACTGTGCATAAATAGAATAATCTTTCAAGTTGAATGTATTGGCAGTAATTTATTCAGCAGTGACTTTTCTGGATCTCAAATTAAAAAATTTCATCACAATAATCATATCAAGTGATGAAAATTTGTAAAAGAAGCAAATCATAGTATACCCTAGAAAATGCAAAGACCTTAATGTGGCAGATGCATTATCCAGAAGATCTGCTTCTGAAAGATTTGCACTTCTGCACCCTATAAATAAGACAAAAAAATGAGTTCCTGAGAAACCAAGATTAGAGTGACATGCAAGTTGTTAGACTAACTACAATATGAGTTGTTTTAAATTGTTTCCACTTAGCTTCACCCCTAGGTTTTGCTATGAGACACACACTTTCTGATATTTGGTACCGACTGTCAATTCAAATTAAATTAGACCCTAGCAGCAAAGTCTGTAAGAGCCTGGCTAGGAAGAGTAAGGAAAAACTATTACTTGATATACTTGCAAAATAAATAATATTCTGCTGCTTCTGGAGAAGCCTGGGACAAGAAGAGCAGAGCTGTCATCTGCTAGAACAGAGATAAATTAGCAGCGCTCTGTCAGAGAGCCCAATATAGGACATTGTATTATGTGCAGTCTCAGGATGCCTTAATAGCTTCTTGCTCTCCTAGAAGCTTAAAGCTCAGCCCAAATTCCACACACATAATTCTTCATCCTACATAATGAGGCGATTGTTGCATCGTTGACAAATGCAAAATAAAAAATTCAGGCTTCAGCTATGAAATATGCTAACCAAGAATCAAAAATTATTAAATCCAAGCAACATGAGAGAACTGATTTACTTTGCATTCATGAAATGTTAAGTCATTTACATGGCAAGTGCAGATACATCTCTAACTATGCTAATGACTTGCCTTAAAAAATTTCCAAACCTTTCTGTGGTCTCCCTACCCAGAGGCTCTCGTGTGAAAGGAATCAAGGCTGGACTCTAAGTACTGGAAGAGTGAAAGAGGTGAAGTGCATGAAGGAGAAAATAAGAGCAGACATCACACAACACTTAGTGTAGTTTAACTGACAGAGAACATTGTTGTTGCCCAGTGATCTATGGGTAATATCTGTTTACTAAACAAAATCAAGACTCATAGAAATATCCCTTTGTCAATGTAATGATTTTCACTGTTGTGAAGAACTAAAGCCTGATGTTAGAGGATACTCGTATCTGATTTTGCTGCTGGTAGATTTTAAAGTTATAGGGAAAAAAAAATAACACTAATATTCTTCAAAGTGTGACATGAAATCTTCCTTTCAGCAAAAGCAGCTTTGTCATTCAGGAACACCCTCTGCAACAAATCAACTCTATTTACATGCTGCCTGAAAAGCTCCAAAAAGTTGATTTAGCAGTTGTACCTGCAACTGCAGCTGTCCCAAATGCTGGGTACAGCAGTGCCCAGGGATGCTCCAATGCCCTGGGCCATGACTGCCCATCTATTAAGCTGTCAAAAGCATCCCTGGCACAATTTTGGCCTGTGCCAACTATAATTTTCTCACGCACTCCCAGGCACAGTTTGAGAGCTGGCACAGTTTCCAGTCCTATGGGAATGTTTTGCAGGTTAAGAGACTTTTAATGGTATGGATGTGGGTCATTCTGCAGCAGCTGGCCTCGCCACCCAAAACCTTCACAGACACAGTGACAAGCTCAGAGACAGCCTCCAATACAACACTATTTAACTAAACGTTGTGGGGGTTTCCCTTTTCCTGCCTACAACAGTTCTCGAGACACTACACAACACTTTAAGTTAGTAAGTTTTTTAAAGTAAATTCAGAGTGTGTTCAATGACAGCCATTTCCAGTATTTATCTCTTGGAATGTCCTAGAAGTTCAAGCTAAATGAACAAAAGCTTATATCATTCCAAGTGCTCTGATAAATAGCTGCTGAAAACTTCAATGCTTCTGATTTGGAGAGCTTACAGAAGCAAAGGCATTTATATTCTGAAGCTACATTTGTAAATTGTTCAAGCATCATACCATGACAACAATCTTATAGGATAAAATAATCTTTAATAACAGGGAGAGTAAGTCTATATTCATGCTCCTTTGCTTCTAACAAGCATCAAAGCTGGCTGTCCGTGTGACTCAACAGCAGGATCTAAATACTGGATTTAGAGCCATAATGCTGCAAACCCTCACACATGTGAGCAACCTGGCACAGACAAGCTGCCTCACACAACAGCTTCTTATTCTCCTCCTGTACCCCAGTCCTTCCTGATATGTCCATAAAGTGTATCCTACATCTTAGTAAACCTAATTACAGTCAGGAGCACTCCCTGCAGAAACCTGCCCAGGAGCAAATCTTGCAGGACCACAGCAGGTTTGGCCCCATTAACTTGAGTAAAATTACTCTAAGATGGGAAGAATCACCAAACCCTGCATTCTCCATGTGGACTGCACTACAGCTCAGGGGAATAATGAAGGAATACCTCTGAGCATGCAGACAAACTCCTCCAGGATGGTAAAAGCCATTAGGTTTTGCTTCAGAGTGGTAAGAAGTGGTAGAGGAGTGATGGGACATGCACTAACTGCCTTGGTGGCTTTGGAAGAACTCAAATCCCTACAAATATCCTGTCTCTTTGGCCATGCTGCCCCCCCTCAGTCCCTCCCTCAGGATACATCTTCTCCTCCACATCACAGCCCAAACACAAAACTGGGCTCAACCTTACCTGAAACAGGATCTAAATTTCTTCTCCTTAGCTAAATTTCTGAACCTGGAAGTGGATCTGCTGCAGAGCTTTCAGTAGCACTGTTGTTGCTGCAGAGCAGAAACATCTCCTTACAATAGAGGCAGCTACAGAAAAATCAAGTGGCTTTTTGCAGCCTACCCATGAAAAGAATTGAACCACAGCAACAAAGAAAAGAACTTATTACCATGGTTATTGCTGCTATTTCTAGACAACGTGAATGGGCTTTTTAGGCTTTCATGAGAGAATTTACAGACTCTGGGGCAAGCACACTGTTAGTAATTGCAGTTGCATTCTGCCACTTGAGTATTTTTGGCAATTGAACTGTCAGAAACCATTTGATAGAAATATGTCTCCACATCCTTAGTGCCAGCAAGGAGGATATTATGTGCCAAAGTACGAAGTGAAAAGTACTTCTACTTTTACAAGTGAATCTTCTGCAGATCACCGATTTCAAACTTCCACCCCCTTCCTGGCCCTATTCAGGTCTAAATTTTGATGTTGTCCAGTGTGCTACCAGTGCCTTCATAGGGCTTTTTAGTTTTACACAGCAAAATGTGAGTGTTTTTTATCCAAATCAAATTGCCTGCCTCTTACCATAAAAAAAAAGTACAATACTTCTTATACACCACAGCCTTTCTCACCACATCACTGCAGTCTCTGTTCTATCCTGTTTAGATCTCGTCTTTCTCTGACAAAATATTATAGCTTTTTCAGAGCTGTGGCTCTCAGAGAAGCCAATAGGAGCTGCAGGATGTTCAACACATTTGAAAATTGGATTACTGGAAAAAAGAGCCTCTGGAAACAGACTGGAAAATTCTGAGCTTCAAAATTAGAAACTAAGTAAAATCAGATGAATTTTATAGTCTTCCAGGCTTCAGATCTCCGTGTCTGTCCTTTTTCTTATGGTCCTTATTAAAACCAATTTCTATTTCTTTTTTAACCTAAAACACAGTAACTTCAACTGTCTGAAGTTTCCTCAGCTTGAACATTCAAAGATGCTGCTCAGCATTTAGGTACCAGCTCTTTTCAATTTAGAAGCTTCTAATTACATTGGAACCATGAGCACATTTGTCAAGATTTATGAATCAACAGATCCCCACTCTGAGTAATGGGTTCCAGTCACAAAGAAACTGCCCATCTTCATTTGAAGTACTGTTTGTTCAGTCCTTTCACCTCAGTCGTGCTTAGCTTCTCATCTGTTGTATAGTTTCTCGAGTAACAATTTTCTTTTAATGAGTGTGTGCATTCAGCAGTGAATTGCAGGAGTTGTAATCAACCAGAAACACACCCACTTCCATATTTACTCCTGTAAACAGGTTGCAGATGAGGAAAGGAGGTGTTTCAGTGGGTTGCTTCTGCTGCCCACAACTCCTATTTTGTTTAGTGAAAAAAATCAATAAAATTAAATGAATTATACATTAAATAAAATTTAAAAATCTTTGAATAAGACAGAAAAAACAATGGCTGATTCTGTATCTGTACCCCCTTGGAATCTGGAAAAACAAATTATAATAGTGGAAAACCAAAAGATATATGCAAGACTTAAATGCTTTTAAGAAGGGAGATTTTGACACTGGTGATTACACCTGCCACTGAACTGCACATTATAATATCCACCCATTTTCTGCTGACAGGTATTGAACACAATGACTTCTGGCAGTAACTTTCTAAGCCAAAGAACTTTAGCAGTTCATTTAAGCTTATTTTAAACCTGAAAATTTTTAAACGGTCGTTATTGATCACTGAGGATAATAGATAGTTTTTCCAAAGAAAAGATGATGTCTTGCTGCCAGTGGGATGAAGTCCTCTACTGTTTTGCCTGATGTCATGGTTTGACACTGGCCCAATGCCAGGCACCCATGAAAGCCTCTCACTCACTCTCCCCTGCCACAGCTGGGCAGAGGAGAATAAAAAATATTAATGAAGGGTTTATGAGTGGAGATAAGGACCAGGAGAAAGCACTCCAAGGGCAAAACAATTTGTTTTGCAATAATTAAGGCAAAAGCTAAATGTATTACTAACAGAATCAGAGGAGGATAATGAGAAGTAAAATAAGCCCTTGAAACACCTTTTCTTTGCCCAGCCCCTCCCTCCTTCCCACTGACAGCACAGGGAGACAGAGCTTGGGGGTTTTGGTCAGTTCATCACTGAGGTTTTCGTCCACTGCTCAGGGAGGGGAGTCCTGCCCTGTGAGACCATGGGGTCCCTCCCAGGGGAGACAGTTCTCCATGAACTTCTGCAGTGTGGGTCCAATCTCATGAGCAGCAGCCCTCCCAAAACTGCTGCAATGTGAGCCCCTCCCACGGGCACACAGCCCTCCCAAAACTGCTGTGGTGTGGGTCAGTATTCCACGGGGTGCAGTCCTCCAAGGGACAGGCTGCTCCAGCCTGGAGCAGAGCCTGCAAAACCAATACACCTTACCAGAGGATAATTTTTGCTAGAGGAACTGGATAAATGAAGCAGGACATTTAGATTTGATAGTCAGTTCTGCCTCAGACTTCTCATGTACAGTTAATCTCCTTCAGCTTTAGTAAAATGGAGATAATACTATTTCCTGCAGATCCTGCCTGTCTGAGCTGAGGCAGATTTACTCACTACTGGTGCACTTGTGCCTGAAGTGAAGGTTTATTTGCTTGAGAGCTCTGCCCCACCAGCTCCTGCTGATGCTTTCAACAACAAAGAACTTCACTTCCAAACTCCAAGGTCAGGAATGCTTCTGATTTTGCCTGGCTGACACTGGTTGTGTGGTTGGAGGGTAGTGTGGCACCTCACTGAAAATCTAAAGCAGCCTGAGAAACTGAAGCGAGATTAAATTTATAAATAAGCTTCTAAAATGGTTAAACATTTAAGGGTCTGTACCAAAACATGCAACACTGAGACATAGAATTTACATGTACATGGATGCAATTAAGTTTGGGTTCTGGAAACTCAAAAATGCAAAATTCAAATACACAGTGTTAACTGCAAACTGTACCAAGATTATATTTTAAGCAGCAGTGGATTGAACCAAAATACATAATTCACAGTTTCTTCCTAATCCATTTCAAAGTGAAATATTAATCAACAGAAGTATTTCATTCCACCATTTCTGTTTCTCAGAAATAAAAAAAATAATAATTAAAAAAAATGCTTTATACCTCTCTCTTTTACTGCTTTACAGAGCTGTAGGGCTCAGCAGTGCTCATTGCCAGCTTACAGACTTTGCTTAGGCCTGTGCTAAGCACCTTCAAAACCAGACTGTAAATCACCCTGAGTCTAAATGTGGAAGGGAAATGAATCTGCCTATAAACGCAGGGTATCTGCTATGCATTTCAGACCTTAAACCTTAAAGTTCGGATGTTGCACTGGAACTTTTCTAACTCAGATTAGTTATGTCTTTGTTAATGTAATTTAATCTTTTCCTAACTTGAATTTATTAACTCAAAGGCCAACATATGCAAAGTTGTTTAAGACTAAATATTACGCTTCTTCCTCATCCTTAAAAAACTCTTTTAATTCATTTGCAAACAGCAGAGTCTAACATCATCCCTAGGATTTTGTGTTAATTACCTTGGAAAATGTACAAAGATTGCTGGACATTCAGAGGGCAATATTTCACCTAAGTTTGGGTTTGTCATGCTAGGAAGCTGTCACTGAAATTCTCTTCTCTGAGGATTGTTGTTGGTATCTGAATTATTTCTAAACATTTTTAAAACAGTCCCAACTCTTTTAGAACTTTGCAGAAATTCTCACTAAACCAAATGACAATTAAGCCTCATTCAAGTCCCCCCAGCTCTCTTTCATTGTATGCTCATCAGAAAATGCAGAGCAATCATCAGGTTGATTCCTATAGTCCTGAGAGAAGACTTTCTGTAGCTTGCCATATATTTTCAATTACTTTATTATGAGTTTTATTAGGATGTATGATATTATTTAAGAGTTCTGATACACACTCCGGTTCTTTTCTTGGTCAGAGTAAGATAGGCTGTTTGCAATTACTGAACATGATGGGTGAGACAGAATTGCTACTGTTCTCTGCTTGTGGATTGCATGCAGGGCTAATGTGCAACCCTAGGCATGCTTGAAAGACAAACAGCAATTTTTAATGTACTGCCATCAGGTTTTCACTGAGTATTTTCCTCAGCCTCTGGAAACAAATGATGCTTTGGGAGCCCTGTGATCAATGGGAATGGCTGTTCTGTGGCCATTTCAGCCACGTGGGCTGTGTGCCTTGCTGGGTGCGTGGCTTGGAAGGAAAGACATCTGTAACTACAGAGAAATAGCTGGTTAAGTGCCTTCTGCCATTATTTATCTTGATAAACAGCCTCTCCACAGAGGGAAAAACAAGGCAGCTTTTCCAGAGCCCAGCACACTGCTGACACCTCTGGACCCTGCTCCTGGCTGCCCTTTCTCCTCTTGCTCCTCACACACGAGGAAGCCAAGACTCAACACAGCCCCTCGTGTCCTGCCACCAGAGCGTGGTGTGAGGAGAGAGGACACAAACTGCCCAAACTGCACCACTTCATTTGCAGGTTAAATTGTACAAGACAGAGTCCAACATCTGATGAAGAGTGCATACAGCCTATGTGAAAATGTAATTTCTGCATCTCAGTGCTGTCTTTCTGGAAGGTGTCCCCCATTCCCCTGTAGCAGGCAGGCTGAGGTGCAGACCCCTGGCTGTCCATCCCTGTGTGGGGCAGGCACAGCATCTTCTGCCATTTCCAGCCATCACTGAGTCTGTGCTGCATCCTGTGCTCTGCTCAGGGAGGCTCTGAATGATCATTATTTAATGACATCTTCTTCTTCCTCCGGGTAATTCATCTTGTCAGACTTGGGGCCAATTACTAACAAAATCCTTGACGTGACAAATGTGCCAGAGACTCTGTCACTGCTTCAAGTAGAGCTAAAAGTGGGAGGCCAGCACACAAGGACAGGGCATTGGGCAGGAAAAGCAGCCCTTGCTCTCAGCTCTGTGCTGTCAGGAACACCAACCCCTCACTTTGCAAAAATCACATTACAGCAGTCAGTTTCCAGACAAGACACTAAAGCTATCTCGACCTAATAAAGGAACTAACTCTTTTAATGACTAATTAACTTCTCAGCTAAACAGTTCAGCAAAGAGATCTGATTTGGTACATGTGAAAACTACCAGGGAAAAAAAATTAGGCCCCCATATATTTCAGTACCTCAAGTATTAAATGGTGATGTTATGCCTTTAAGTCACAGAATAAGGTGTGGGAAAACAACTGTTAACAGAAGTAACTGGATTTAACTTCCCACCCTGTGCACCTCAAGTGACAGTAAATGAAATTACCAAAAGCTGCCTCCCCAGACAGCTCCCACAGCTCAGCTGCTGAGCTACAATCACACATGTAAGACCAGTATCAAGTTAGTGAGGTGACATTCACCATTAAAAGCTAAGCTTCTGGTGGAGGAGAAAGCAACTATAAGGCTGTTTTCCCAAAATGAGATAGCGTGGCAGTGGGAGGTTCAGGCCTTTCTTACCATCCCTCTTTGTTGTGTCAAAAAGCAGCATTAAGTCAAAGTTTTTAGTCCATACTCCATGTAGTCCCGCAGCATGGCACAAAACCAGCTCACTGCTACTGAGCTCCTGTGCTGTGAGGGATTTATAATTCCACTCAAAAAGTTTTAGATATCCATAAATCAAGAGAGGCTAGAAGGAAAGAAAAAATCCCTGAATTAGACCAGTACTCCAGTGTTTGTTAATTTAACTTCCAATTTCTCAGCCAGTAGCCTAATTCAGAGACTGCCATCAAAAACACTATTATATTTATCTGTGTCTTGCTTCAGATTTTCTTAATGTACTTAAGTACAATCTCTAACACACAGAGTGTGGTTTGGATAAATCCTGTAATCTAATCAATCAGCTAATTCCACTGCAAGCCAAAAGGAGGGTAAGGGAAAGCAAATCCTAAAACTTTTCATTACATATTTCTCTCAAAAATAAATCACCACCTAATGGATTGCTAAACTCATGCACAAGTAAATTACCAGCAGGTAATTAAGAATTAATATCCTTCTGTGATCAGAGGTTGCTATTCACAATGAGCTGACAGAGATTATGAAAGAAGGCTTTTTCTATAAAATAAATTGAAATACAAATGTTTCTACACCACACTGTGTATGAAAAACTAATAAAGAATATCAGGAATGAAATCACATTAACTCATTCTCTCCGTGGCATATGAAAACTTTAAGTAAATGAAAGCCTTATTTCCCTATTTGTTTGGACTGCCACATTACAACCTTGTTGTTACCCTCAGCCATGAACCCCGAGTGAATTTCTAATGCCAAGGAATGGCTCCAGTGGCTCCTCATCATAAACCTGTTATCTCAGATATCCAAGATGAGCATGTACATGGAAAAAAGTGCAAGGCTTGCCCAGACACACCATGCAAAATCCTGTCTAATAGGTTTAAAGTTAAACACAGAGATGCACACAGAACACACAGCGTAGCTGGTACCACATGAGAGAGATGATGAAGGAGCTCACAGCTGCACATTTAAAGGGAGTGGTGTCAGGGAACCTCTCCAGGCCAGGATCACACCAGACAGCAACACTGGGTGAGACTTCTGCTACCCAGACAGCTGTTCTGCATCTGCAGATCCTGGCAGCACTGCCAACACCTCCAGGAACTGCTTTTGCTCACACAGGGTGAAGTCTGCTCAGCAAGGGATTGCAGCTTAAGTTACAGCTTCTTGAAAAATCAAAATAAATCAGCTCAGCTGAAGCAACACCTCCTTTGCTGCAGTCTGGCACTGCCCCACACAGCCAGGTCTGGACCAGGGGCACACCGGGAGCTCAGCAACTCCTTAAGAAGCACCAGTTTCATCCTCTGTGGACACAAACAGAGCTGAAGGGTGGAAACCTCAACCAGCCTGAAGTGACCTGGACAGCAGAGCTGCCAAAAGCCTCAGTCCCTTTCCCTGCCCCTTTCAGCTTCCTGTGGTCCTTCACTGCCTTGGCACTTGCAGCTGCATGGGGATGCCAAAGCAGTGGTGCAAGAGACAACAGCAGTAAACCAAAGAGATTAATTCTCAGTCAGCTCAGGAGTCAAAACCCATTTTCTCTGTGGCCAAATTAGAGGCAGGACTACTGCTATTAAAACCACATTCAAACACAGCAGCACAGTCATGTTTTTGGGTGCCAACGTTCTGATCTGCAAGACTGATCCAGAACAGCTTTGACTTCAGACAGTGTAGTATTATATTAATCTACAACACAGAGCAATGCTCTCAGAAACAGGCTCATTCTGCTCTCCCTAAAACTGCAAGTTTGAGTAAACATTAAGGAGCATCTACAGAAGACAAGGCACAGTTCTTTAATTTTGGTTTACCCTGCTACAGCTTCACCCTTGTGACCTTTCAGACCAAGATCAGGCAACAAGAAGTTAAAAATAAGAGCTTTAAGAAATGGGATTTTTTTCCTTGCCTGATTTTACTGGAAGACCATCAATATTGGATGAACTCCTTTAGATGTACTGTGCCCAGAGCCACTGAATACCAAATGCTAGAGTAGCTATGCTTCAAAGAGAATATTCTGTCATAAGCTTGAGTCTTAGGAAGGCCAGTTCCCTATCAGACTGCTGCCAAGAATCTTGCAAAAAAAAAAAAAANAAAAAAAAAAAAAAATCCCCTCATCTATGAAAGCTCTGCTTCGTTATTTTGTGACAAATACTGCTACTCCACAAGCCAGTATTAATAAGGCAAAAGTTCATGATAGCATTAAACACCAAAGGACATTAGCCATCAGATAAAAAATAGTAATTTGGTGTTACCAGCAATAAGGGACATTTTTCTCCACAATTTGTCATTCCTCTTAGAATCTGTATGGATATGGCTGTGGACAACCCAGCAACATAGCTTAGAAAGAAAAAAATAAAATCATTACTTGCCTCAGTTCTGTGTGGCATCCACTGGACCATAAGCTTGTGGAGAAGTAGGAGACTGCATGCAGCACAGACAATGCTGCCTCAATTCAGTAATTAGATCCAGAAGCAGAATTAGAAAGGCAATTCTTATTAGGAGACCATTACAAAGCTGCCTAGTCTACAAGACTGAGGGAGGGGAGAGAAGCAGAAGAAATTTAAAAATTTTCCCCTTTGCTGTGTAATCTGAGATTTCCAGTTTCTACTCTTATAGAACAAGCTTATGTGTGCATCAATGCACTGTTGCTCTGGCAAATCAGCCTTAAAGGAAACTGTCTCCAAACAAAGAGCATCACAGAGAAAATACAGCCCTGTCTCAGCAAGCACAAAGCATGTTCAGTCTGCCCGAGCCCACCCAGGTGTTAAGGGCACTGAGAGATGTACTTCCCTGGATGGTTTTGTTCACCTCTACCTGAAACAGATTACTTTATTGATCCACTTCAAGAACGTGGTCTTTAAACCACTATTTAAACCACGGAAATGAAGATTTCCTTTGTCTGTGCAATTTATCTCCAGTCCAGAGAAGACCTGAGTTACTGCAGCCCACCACTCTGTGCTGCTGTCAGCCCTCTTCTGTAGCAGTAGCCAGACATGATCTTTACACAAAAATTCTGAGGTAATTTTCTAAAAACTTTAGTTGGCCCAAACAGCTTCACTACTCTCCCTGTAAATTCATGTCCTACTCTTGCCTAGTTAGGTGCATAATCAATTGTTTGCACCCTCCTTCCCATCCATCTCCCACTACAATACAGCAGAACTGTCAAATAAGATTTATTGCCATCAAATTGTAAGAGCAATTCTAATCAATGCTTAGTATGAAAATTTTAGAAGTGAAATTCCACTTTACCCTTTTCTTTTGCAGGGTAGTCCAGTGAAGAGCATGAAAGAGCAGACCTCTGCAGAGCAGATCTTTGCTGCCAGCTCTGCCCAGGCCACCTGGGGATCCCTAAAAAGTGATTGTTTCTATGTCCTTAAATATCTGAAATAATGACACAGTCCTGAACACACTCAGATTTACTGACTGTTTGTTGGATTTATTTTCCATTTTCTTTCTAGTATTTCACTGATGCCCATGATGAACCAAAAACAAGGCATGCAGAACAAATCAGAGAAATCCTTCTTCCTCACCTGCCTTCATGACTGCAAAATCTTTAAACAGATGCCAGCAAAGATTTCTGTGTTGCAGGTGATTGTTGGGAAGTTTTTGTGTAAATTGAAGCTTGACACATCTGCACAAAAAGTTTAGGGCAACTCATGAGCTAGCTTTTTAGAGGTGTTACAAGCTTGATTCAGTTGCTTCAGCTGGCCTTGCTGATATGGAACTGAATGACCTAGAAGACAGCTGTGAATTAATTGCATATGAGACATCATCTAACTTGGAAAAGCTTCCTAATGTGCCAGAAATCTAAACTCCAATTTTCTAGCAGCATTTTAACATACCTACCAGTAGATAAACATACCCTTAAGTAGCCTTTTGGAAAAGGATGAAGAACTAACAGAAATTTAATATAACACTTCCACAAAGCTTTCCTAAGAGCCTGTCTCATGCTGGGATTGCCCAGAGCCTCAAACACACAATCCCTTCAGTGGGACTGAAAATCACAGAGGTGAGATGGAACACCATAGCCCACGAGGATGCAGCCAAATGCAAGCTGTGGAGGTGTGGACTTTTCAGGGATGGAACCACAGCATCAGTGAAGAACAGCCTCAAGACCTTTAGAAAAACCTACTGTGTGAATTTAACTCCTTGAATTTTCCAGTCTAAAGTAAACCATCAGTTGCATTTCCCAGCTATGCCAGAATGTTTCCCATGAGGTCCCCATGTGAGATAACCAGTAAGGGTAAAACACTTCCATGTTCTGGAGTCCCTTGTAAGCTGTTTCTATGAATTCATCTCCAGAACAAAAAGTCAATATGCAGTTGGTTTTCTGCCCACTGCACCCCTCATCACTCGTTTGATATTTACTTTATTTTTAATTAAAAAGATATATAGTCCCTTCGAGGGCACTAAAACAGAGCAACTGTTTAGAAAAATCAATATAGGCAAGGTTGTGGCTCCCCATAGGAAGTTTAATTCTTGACAGCAGATCTGCAGCAAAACAGACAAGAGTATAAAGCAATCCCCAGAGCTTCAGCAAGACCCATTCCAAGCACCCCAGAAAAACTGGGCTGAGCTACACCATTTCCAGCAGCCTCTGCTCCAGCCCTACCAGCTCTGCCATTGAAAAGCCCAGACTGAGCAAGAAAAGGAAATTTGGTGGTCATTATATACTAACAAAAGAGACTAAAACACCACTGTAAAGAAGCTGGAAATGCAGAGGGCAGTGTTGATTATAAACGTGCCTGGCCAGAACCTCTAGCTGATGATGGAGAAAGTAAGGTAGAGGGAAGAGACAAGAAAACACTACTGACAGCTGATCCTTTCCAGCCCTTGTATGTGGGAATGAAAATTTGGCTGTTTCAGGGGTACAGGAACATAGCACTGCTCCAAAATCAAGACATGTTTTGCACTTGTAGAACAAATCTATAAATTTAAAAAATAACCTGATCACTAGCAGTTAGATGTTTCAATATTTATCCTCTAGAACTCATAGCTTTAGCTATCCAGCATAATTTTGATGAGTTCCTGGGATTAACTCAGGTAAAAACCTATCCAGAAAGTATAACACACTTGTAAATAAGATGAGTTAAAATATGACTCCATCAGCAATTTGTTCTCATGAGTGTAAGATGTTAGAAAGACCCTGATTTTTTGTTTAGCTACACACACTGAAAGGAGCAACACTGCATTTATTTTGGTGTTTTCCTCTTCACCTATACGTTGATAAAAGCAAGTCTGACATAACTTCTAGGGTAACACTGAATTTTAAATTCAGACACTTGGCATTGGCTCAAGAAATGAGTGAGGCCTGGAGAAAAACATTTAATTTGAAACCAAATGTCTCCTTTCTGGAATCAAAGTTATTCTAGCTATATTTCCCTGGCTTATTAATAACATAGTGGCCTATACAAGTTTTCTCCCACATATCTCTTGTGTCTGAGCATGTCTTCAGACACCTGGATAGAAATTAAAATTGTCTTTATTTCAATGACTTGAAAGGTTGGAAAGGGTGTTCTGATTTCATGTGCCTGCTCTGGATGGAGGTAAGCTATTTATGACTTGAAAAATGACCAGTTAACAATTAAAAAGATGGTCTGTGCCACAAATACAATAGATGAAACCTTCCAGGTACTGTCTACAGCCAAGCATCAGCTTCTCAGCACTAAAGATGAATCTCTGAGATCGTGCATGTACCCAAAAGCACAAAATATGCACAAGAGGCTGCATCGTAATAGGTATTCTCACTCTACTGAACTATTTTAAATGACATAGCAAAATTAAATTTCATTGCAACTCACTTGATCAATCAAGTGGAAACAGCAATACTTCTAATGTTTGCAAAAGCCATCAGCAGACTGCAAGCGAAATGTCTTAGCATTTGTCTTACCTACACAAAGATTTTTGTTAAAACTGCAAATAGAGGAAGCCTTTATATGAAATATCCAAAATGTTTAGGAATGAGACAGTACAAAACTTGTTTATAGCAGCTGCAGACCCCAAAAGGAAAGGCCTCAAAAACCACAAAACTTCTCTGAAAGACTACAGGAATACTAAAGAAACGGAGGCACTTTTTTCTAGATACATAAAATGAAATAAACTGCCTCACTGAGAAATGTTCCCAGGGAACACAGTAATGAGATGTAGCAGTTGATGCTGCTGCAGCCTTAATTACATGGGTCACAAGTGAAAAAGGATGAGTACCAGCACACAGCAAGTGCAGTAGCCTTGGAATCATAGAATCATAAAATCCTAAAACGCTTTAGGTTGGAAAAGGCCTCTTAAGATCACTGAGTTCCATCATTAACCCAGCACTGCCATGTTCACCACTAAACCATGTCCCCTAAATGCCACATCCACACTCTTTTTTGAACTCTTCCAGAGTTGGCAATTATACCCCTTCCCCTGGCAGCCTGTTCCAATGCCTGACCACCATTTGCAGTGAAGAAATTTTTCCTACAATCCAATCTAAATCTTTCCCTGTGAAACTTGAGGCAGTTTCCCCTTGTTTTGTTGCCTGCTGTTTGGGAGAAGAGATGGGGTCCCACCTTGCCACCCCCAGCTCATCCTCTTCACAAGACATGAGTCTTTAGTGAGAGGTGACAGCACTGGCTGGATAATTGCATTGAATTTAAGTATTCAAGAGAGTAAAGTTGTGAGTTTGCTCTGTTAATTCTGCATCCTGCATGGTGAGTATGGAGCCCTCTGTGCTGGGTACCACCATCAGCCTGGCAGGGCAAGGTCAGGAAAACCACCAGGACATCATTCCTCTGATACCACTGCCTGCATGAGAGCAATTAAGGCTCAAGGAACTAAGTCACACTTGCACAGTGCCACATCCATATGCTTTATATATTAATGCATAATGAAAGTAATAAAAATAGGGTATAATTAAACCAGGGGAGAGTCCAGTAAAAGTTTTTAAGGCAAAATGAACTTGCAGTGTTTCTTGCCAAACCAAACTCTTGAGGTTCATGTATTTTTTTCCCCCCTTCAAGCTGCCCTTCCTTTCACCTTGCCTTTTACGAGGCCCCATTTAGAAAGGTGATCCCTGAACTCACAGACTTGGTCTTTCACAAAGCCCAGAGATAGAGCAGTTCACTCGAGTACAGGCCATCAATTCTGGAAAGAGACCTCTGTGTCTGGATTCAAAAGGGAAGTTGCTGAACATATTTCCAAAAACAACACTCTTTAAAATGTGTGCTTAATGTGTGGATTAAAGGGAGCTGGCCTGAGCTGCCAGCTCAAGGGGAAAATAAGAGCTCTGACTTAGCACTTTAGAGCACATTAATGTTAAAGCCATGAGGAAATCTTGTGCTTGCATTCATAGCCAGGGCATAAGCAAAGGCAGGGTTTCTGCTTTTTCACTTGTGGTTAGCAGGCTTGGGGACTAAAATAGCCAGCTAAGATGTTACTTTACACAGCTGGTCTCCAGTGCTGCTGCTGGTCCATTGTTTGAGTGGCTTCAGGCTGATGCCACACCAAAAAATACCAAAATAATTTAAACATGCAGCCATCAAAGTGGTCATATGCATCCCCAGATAGAAACTCAGACTACAAGTGGGGAAAATCCTTACTAACCAAGAGCTATTTGAAATTTCTCAAAGACTTTCATCTGATCAGCAAACTGGGAAAGACAGCCTGATGAGCATTTCGTTTACATCTGCGCCTGCTTTTATTGCAGAAAATCAAGTAGATTCAATGTTGACATTTAGAGATAACACAGAAGATTTGCCCTTTTGAATTTTCTAAAAGTCATGGATAGGTCATTTTGGCTTAGCAGTCAGTGCCTAGGAGTTCTGCTTAAATTACAAGCGAGTGGGATGTGGTATACCCAAAAGATGGATGAACCTTAAAGACTCAGAGAACTGAACATGAGACTATGCAAATTATCAGAACCCTTAAACTGGCATATCCTGAAACATTGGATCACACATTCCTATCATTTACATTCCTCCTGATCCCCTGACTTGAGTGGCACTACAGCTAATTTACTCACGTTTGAGTGAGACAAACAGAGTAGTTTTGTAAGGAATTCATCACTTTCAAGTTTCAGCCATTCACTCCTAGGCTACAGCGTGGTCACAATTTCCTTACAGCCATTCTATGGCAATCACTACACTGGCACTGCTCACAAAAGAGCCCGAACCACAAGTCACAATGAGAAAAGCTACTCCAAATATGCTTGAAATTTAATTTTTTTTTTAATATGTGATTTCAGATTGCAGATACAGAATATACTCAGGTAATTACAGAACTCTCTGAAAGTAACACTCATGATCCCCTTGGACTGCAAATGAAGACAGTCACATCTCCACCCAACCACTTGAGGAACACCAGGCTGAAGGTGACCATCAATGCCAAATCCAGTCTCCTGAAATTGCAGGTACCCATGAATAAAAGCATTTAATCTGCAAAGGTCCACAAAATATATTCTCTCTCCACTACTACTCACCACATCAAAACCTCTAACAAATGTCATGCATTTAGTTGCACAGGGCTGGCCACAAACTGTTTAATGTGCCAGATGAAAAACATGTAAAGGTCAACGGCAGTGTCAGGGTTCCTATAATTTTGGGGAAGCTGAGTTGGTTAAACAACAATATTTATTTTAAAGCTTCTAGAAAAACAGGCTTTCACCACCTGCTACAGTAACATGCACAATCTCAATTCAGAAAGAAAATCAAGAATTAAGACAAGTTCTCCTTGAACCTTAAAATATGCAAACTTAAACTTGTTCGTAATTCATCACAGCCTTTTGAAAATCAAGTATTTTCTATCATTTAATGCACACTCCTTTTCATCTTTCACTCCTTTGCATCTGACTTACCAAAAAATCTTGGAGAGATTTTTCCCCAGCCCTCTTGCACAGCATGCACAAAGCCCTGGTTTAGCTACAGGCAGGTGAACTCTACCTCAGAGTGCCAAAAGCTCTATTAAATACCAAGTGCTTGGGTATCTTCTGTTACATAAATATATAACAAAGAAAGGCCAAAAAACCAAAATATGACCAGAAATTCTGGCTTCTAGGCCCCAGTTTGGATACCTGGTCATGACCCTAGACATATCAGCTCTCTTTTCTTTACTACCAAATGCCTGAACTTGTTGGACTGCTTTGGTATTTTTAATTTTAAAGTTTTATTGACTTTAGTGTTCCTTGCCAAGACTGAAAAAGAAGACTTTTTGCTGAAGATTAGGATTTGAGATTGGCATGCATTTCTTGGGCTTATTTGACAGGCTAGAGCCAAACTGATATCAGTCTTTTGGGAAACATCCTCTGGGGAGGATGAACACTGTAAATCTGAAAGACTTTGTCCAGCTATAAATACTATATTTTTGAGAGTGAAGACCATCATTAACTTGGCAAAACTCTAGATGCACATTGTAACACCTGAAAATGATATCATTAATAAAACAGTGAGAATGATTTTTGATCTGCAAACACACATTAAAGTTCCTAAGTGATGATCCCTTTAAAGTAAAAGGCATTCATTTAAAATTAAGGCTCCAATATAGTCCAGTAACCAGAGTGTCACGATTTTGATTCTGCTGGGACAACAGCAATGATGTTTTAATTAAGTCCTCCACTAATCCTCACATCTCGAGTATCAGACTGCCTAATTCATTTGCAGAAGGGTGATGAATTTCAGCAGGGGAAGTCATACACTGATTTTTGATACTGGCAGGGTTCATAGCTCCAATTTGTGTTGAAAGCAGGTTATGTTTTTGCTGACTTATATTCAGTTATTTTAGCGAGGTTTGTTACCACACCCCAAGAAACAGAAAATGGATTTTGCCAAGTTAACAGTATTTTTCTCTTTTTTTTGTTGTTGCTGAAAAAGCAATGAAGTTACAAAGTTGCTGTTAGAAATTTGGCAGCTAGGATCCTTGTCAGCTTTTCTTGGCTGCAATATATTTAGCATTGCTTAAACAGCTTGCAAGAACCTGTGTAAGTCCAGAAAACAACTCCTCTGAGTAAGCTGATTTTCCACAATGACAGCAAAGGTTTCATGCCCATTAAGTCAATTTAACCAAGTGGCCTCCTTGAAATGTAACTTAACTCTACAGAGGAAAAATAGCCTTAGATATTCTGTATTAAACACTGGGAAATTTAATTTTCTCTGGTCATCCTTTGATATAAAAATCATTTGTTGAAGACATATAGTAGGCAATGTCCAGATATTCCCCCATACAGAAGAGCTGCTTTGAGGACCAGGAATCATCTGACTAATGCAGCTGATTATCTTTCATTAAAAAAATATTCACACTGAGAGTAAGAAAAAGAAGGCAAAGCAACTACAGAAAAGAAAAAGAAGGCCCAGCAATCTCTTTGGCTACTTTCTTCTCATCTCTTGTTCAACCCTGAGAATCCAGTGTACCCCTCCTGTGCACACTCAGGCACCCAGAGCTGACAAAAGGCTGATTTTCCTCCTGTTTGATCCTTCAGAAAACTGAGAAGCATTAACACACACTGCAATTTCTGTGAACAAGGTTTGTCATCCCTATTTCCCTTCTAGCAGTTAAAGAGGCAACAATCTGTCTTTCCAACAACATTTTTCCAGATCCTACTACATGTGTCTTTACCTCAGAACCAAAGAACCAACATCAGACATGAGGCTTTAAATTCAGCTCCTCCAGAGGTGATGCCCTCCCACTGAAACACCTGTGGTTGCACAGGAAGAACATTTTGGGGGGAAAAGCACAAGATGTGCTGTAGAAGGCAGGAGTTTGGAAGTGAGCATAGCAATATGAGGGAAGGATCCCCTCAGGGGCTGGTGAGACCTTCAGTGAGGCAGTCTCTCAAATAGGGAGACTCATATTGTGTCTGGTGGGTGATCAAGGAATGATGAGAGATGTAGAAAGGAGAGAGAAAAAGCTAGAACATCAGTGATGAATTGGGGATGCAGTTTCACTAGAGGCTTAGGGAAGTTTGGAGAAAGACCAGCATCATCAACATCTCTCTCCCACAAGCTGCACCATTAAAACATCCCCCTGAACATCCTTTTCTTTTCTTTTTCAAAACAAAACCCAAGAAGAGCTCAAACCAACAAAAACTTTGATACACAGCTAAATTTCAAGCAAGCAGTGAGGTTTCAGAGTTCCAGATGGTGAAGTGCACGTTTGGATTTTCCCCCTCACAAGGGCTGGCAGAGCCCCCTCCATCTGACAGACTCTCTCTAAGATAAGGGAGACAAGTTGATTGAATTGAAGCAGCAAGGAAGAAGCAAGTCTGAGAAACAAACCTGTAGCACTCCTTGATCAGCAGCTTTTACACAAAACAGGCCTGGATCAATCTATGCTGATAAGCTGTAGACTGTGGGCATTAAATTCAGCCACGTCTCACAGCAGTCACAAAAGATTATGGTGCAAAGTCAACAGTATTGACAATTACTGCAGTGCCTGAATTCCAAGGCCTCTGCTGTGTAATTTGGAGGTTACACTGCTGCAGAGGAGGCTCAAAGCATTCAAAAGAGAATTTTAGATATAGTTCTAACAAATCCAAGTTTCAAACCTGACAACTACTTCTTGTACCAGAAAATAAAATTGAATCAGTGCAAAAACTTGAATAAGTTCATTAAAAAAAAAAAAAAAGCTTCTCTGACCTGGCATTTAAATCCACAGTGTTAATTAGACGTATCACTTTAAACTACTGTCAGGAGAATCCATGTTCAATTTTACTGTGTATTTATCATAGCTTTACCTATATAATGCAAATCCCCTAAAAACTCCAGAAGTGAGTTTAGTTCGCTTAATGTAAATACATCACATTTGCCTTGGTTTGTCCCTTCTCAATCTTTCAGGTTTCTTGCCACCTTCAGACCATCAGAACAGCTTTGTTGGAAGCTGCTCTTGGGGAATCCATGATTTCTGAGCCCACTATTGCCTTACTGGCAGGACTTGCACTTGACTGTGACCACTGTGACTTCCATGGGTTACTCAAGCCCTAGTTTAATGCAATATCGCCCTCTTATTTCTCTTTCCCTCTCCACTGTTGCACAGGCATCAAAGCTGCAGTCATCACCATGGAAACTAGCTTGAGAATTAAAAAAATAATAAAAGCCTACAGAGTCATGCAAAGCTTGTGCACTGCCACCCACTGGGTACTGGCGTTAGGGAGCCTCCAAGTACAAAGCAACCCTGCTCAGTGTCAGCAAAGATCCTCTCGCTGCAGTGCCTGCATTCAGACCCTAAAATGTGCATTTTTGGCAGCAATCAGTCTCTCCTCACAGGGTAAGATTTGCTCATAGTGCCCAGATGGCCCTGGTGAAACTCAAGGTTAATGAACTCGGACTCTCTGTCCCATGTCAACATGGGAATCTCTTGTTTTCATGCAAGTTCATTCAGCAGTGTGCTCATGCATGATGCATTGCTCCATCCACTGCAGGGGCTGATTCCCAGAGTGCAGGCATGGGAAAACACACCCTTGCAATTCCAGAGGGAGCTGCAGGGCTGGGGTTTATCAGGGACCAGGCCATGAACTTGCAGCTTCTTTCTACAAGGTATGAAATGCCCAAGAAGATTTAGGATTTTGGGGAGCTTGCTTTTGTTGATCCATAATGCTTTTTGTTACTGACCAATAGTAACTAATAGCAGGTTTTACTTTAGGAAGATCTCCATGGTGATCTGAGCCTGCTGACATCAGCTGGGGTTTTTTTTGGTGTGGATTTAAGAACAATAAACATAGTCTAATTAAAGGGGAAAATACCTCAAAAAATTGGACAAAGGAGGAAGAACTCCTGTGTATGCTGTTCAGTTCAGTATTCCAGAAAGAAGTAAAATACTCTAAAGAAATCTCTGATATAATTTATGTCATTAAAATAATTTAGAAAAACCTTTACTTATTTTGTAGTAAATAATAGAGCATGCCATGAAGAAAATTAGTTGATGGGGGAAAAAGCAAAAAAAAAAAGAGAAAAAAAGAAAAAAGTCCCTAAACCCTAAAGGATCATAGTAATTTTTACAGGAGTTTAAGACAGCTTTTTCAGATCTGCTGCAGTATTACATATGAGCTCTCTAGCACAAGTGTTTAAAATGAGAAAGGGGAAAAAAGGGAAATGTATTCAGACCTGATTTGTTCTTTTTCTATATGTTCTTACAACTTACATTTCAAAATACTTTTTAAATCAAGTGATTTTTACAAATTTGGAAGGGTATTTTTTGATTTCATCACACACTGCTGGAAAGCAATTGGATGTTTTCCCCCTGCATCTCTTTTCTCTCCTCTTTCTTCTAATAGGTTTCACAAATACATCCACACACTTATTTCAAACTGACACTCCAGAAATGACTTAAGGTTTTGTATTTTAATCAGGCACAAGCCATGCAAGAAAATAATTTAAAGTAGCAGGTAATAATACTAATGAAATATTTATGGAAACTGATTAGACCAAACCACTTATTCTTATCTCAGGATATTTCAATTTTACACAACTACTCAGAAAAGAAAGAAAGATTAAGAGTTATACACAGTTATAGTTCATTCCTTTTACAAAAAGCAAATCAAAGCACAGGAATGATTTCCAGAAGAATGAGCAAGTGCAAGCCAGTTCAGAGCCCAGCACACTTTGGCTCCCCTGGCCAGATTGTGAGCTACCTTACTAAAGAGGAGAGAGGAAAAAAAGGATGGGCACAGATCTCTCAAGAACTGCAGTGGAAAGCCACCCCCAAGACAAGGCTTGCTCTCAACCCTACTGAATGAAATTAAGCCATGATTTTGAGAGCATTAAGCTCAGAGTGAGCAAGACAGACAAATGGTTCCCTACTGACCATTCTGCAATGGTGCCTTCCCATTACTTCTAGTCATGAATTACCTAGATTGCCAGGTCACTGACCTCCCCAAGTATTCAAAAGTGTATTGGCAGAGTAGAAAATTGGCCTGTGTGTGAATGATTGCACTTGTGTCAGAAGGCAAATCTTCTGGATGCTGAATGCTGGATTTTGTTTTGGTTGTTGTAACTCCCCACTTCTCTAAAAGCATCAGCATTGCAGGAATAAGTTTCAGGTCTTTATAGTGCTACATATTTATATAGAGTGTGGATTTTTATATAGTTGCTAAAAATGGAAAGCAATTCCCATATGGATGAACAAATAGTTATCTAGAAACACAATACACAAAGGCTGGAGTGGAGTCCTATTTAATCCATTCTAGATCTAAGGCACCATTTATGTGACAAGCTGCAGTGTAGAAAAGCAGTTTTCATGCCAAATACACTCCCTGTGTTGGTGCCAAGGCCAAAAGAGCAAGAGCAAATGTAGAACTTACAATTCTTCCCTTGGGGGCCTTCCCCAACAGCCTGCAGATGGCAGATGGGGAAATGTCACTGTGTCCAGGCACAGTTCTGTGCCCTCCAACACCCCAACCACAACTCAGGTGCTGCTGGTTGCACTGCCAGGCTAATCCCATCCTCTGGGAGGATGCCTGTCTGCCTTTGTCCCCTGCTGTCCTTCTGCCCTGCCCTCCAACAGGGGTTGCCTTGGACTACAGAGAAATTCGCCCAGACACCACCTCAGGACTCCTGAACGGTGTAAAAGATCACATCCTTGACTGCATCTACAGGGTTTCTTCTGAAAGCAAGACATATAACAACTCATTGGAGTGAACAGGCATGAAATACATATTTGGAGGGTAGGACAGATTATTAACAAGAAGGGGGAGAGCTCAGAAATACCAAATGGTGTTGCATGGAATCAGCAAAGCAAAGAGTCTGTGATTTCTGCCACCTCAATACAGAGAAAAGAAATTGCCTTCTAAAGATCCCTAGGGAGAAAACTTCAAGCAGAAGGAAAGATGATTAGTTTGCACATTTGCCAGCTTTCCATTAAACAACAGTTGATGACAAGCATTAGAAATGGGAAGGAGCAAGGAATTAAGGGATAAGAAGCACAGCAAAAGTCACAGGATAAACTCTGCACACAAGAAGACAGAAGACTTGAAGTCAAAATCTATAAAGCAGTTTATCTTAGAGGCAGAGGCAAGAACGCCAGCTTCTCCATCTCACGTTGTAACAGCTAGCTCTCCAAGGAAATACTGCATGTGTGTCTAAGTTTTTCAGAGTATTTCCTTAACTGACAGGGAAAACAAAGGTAAGTGCCCTTCTGAGCATCCTCTTCACTGCTGAGAGTCATTACAGCTTCCCTCTTTAAGTATTGTGCAAATGTATTAGGACGAAAATAATTGTATAAGATACAGTAATTCTAGAAAAGTACATGCTGTTAAAATTACTGTCTTGGTTTGAAAGGTGTCTGCTAAGGAAGGCAGGAGCCTCCCTTGGAATGGAAACCATGACCCCCTTCTCTTTGAATTATTATAACTTTGAATTTAAGGGTCTTTCAGGCAAAGATATAGGAAAAGGAGTACCAGCTCTTTACTAGTACTTAGATATATAACAAGACAAACAAACAACAGCAGCAGCAGCTCCAAACAGCAGCACAGACCCAGTCCCAGCCTCTCTCGGCTAAAACTAATAACATGTCCAAAAGATGAAATTAACTTTACATGCTACTGCCACATAGAAGCTATATTTCTAATTCAAATCAAATGAAAAATGCGTTCCAAAATAGGGCAAAAATGAATGATGAAGACATGGAAATCAAAGGATCTGGAACAGGATTTATCTGTCACAAGTTCCTAGGAAGGACAGACGCCAGTACGCATGTTAAACACAATGACACTTCCCTAGAGACTTATGATAATACTTCACCTTTAAATAACACACTCAAAACACTTCACAGACATTAACTAATTAATCCTCAATCCTCATGTGGCTGTAAAAATTACACAGTAGGGAAATAAGGTCAGATCTTCAGAGGAGATCAAGCTGAGATTAAACAGTCTGCCCCAAGGCTACACACTGACTTGACAGCAGAGACAGGGTTGCAGTTCCCAGGTCCAAGAGCCACTCCACCACCAGAACACCTTTGGAGGGACACTGACAGTCCCAAACATCTCCAGCAGCTGCTCAAACAAAGCAAAAGGCTTAGGCAGGGTCAGATGCCTCCCTGTGCTCAAAGAAAAACTCCTAAACAAGTCTTAAGGCAGTAGGTTGTGCACCCACACACCTCCCTCTCCTGCTGCAGCTCAGCAAACCAGTTGGGGGTCAGTGGGAGGGGAGGATTCCTCAGCAGTCCAAATCCCTCTGTGGTACCTCTCCCCAGGACGTTTTCCATCCAGATCCACAATCACTGCATGCCAGGTAGCCATCATCACTTCAGCTTATGAGAGACTTCATTCCAATATTCATTCAATACCTGGGGCACATTTTGCAAATGCTCTACAGAACACGGTGCAAATTGCAGCTGATCAAGTCCCACCTATCAGAGCCTTCAGAGCATTGTAGTGTGAGGATGAATGCAGAAAAAGGGACTCTCAGGAGTGTTGGAAGCACTCAGGCAGGCCACAGCAGAGGATGCACTGGCACACTCAGTCCCCTGAGAATCAAACAACTCCCAGAACACAAAAAACGTGCAGGAGGAGATCAACCCACACATCCCACAGTTAAATATTCCCTAGGCACAGGGGAAAACAAGTGGCAACAGCTCTGCACTATTGCCCCTGTGAAATAAAACAGAATGGCTGCAGCCAAGGAGAGGGTGCTGGCCCAAGGACCTTTTGTCCAAAAACACCCCAAGTTCTGCAGTTTGTTGTGGCATTTGAACAGCTGTTAGTTTTGCCTACAACCACGATGCCAATCCCTATAGACTGTCAGCTTTTTCAGAAAGTACTTCAGAGTACTTAGAAAATAGTAAGGCACCATTTAAAAGGTTCAGTTCATAATGCAGCTCTGTCAGAAGATTAATAAATTAAAAGCTTGGCAACAACAAGTAGCAGTATGCCTACCAGTACTGGACTTCCTTTTTGTGAGGATCTGCGTTTGGGTTTATGAAATAAACTTGTGTCTAAACTCTTAATTATATTAAGAAATGTTAAGTGCTAGAAAACAGCTGGACCTCACAGCAGAAAGCTATTTTAAAAGCCAAGAGTTTAAATGACAGCTTCTTTTTTTAAACTGTACCTGATGGGAAAGGAAAAGGGTGCCTGTGGTCTAAGGTCTGTGTTGGCAAGAAAGACTGTGCAAATTGGGAATGGGAAAGGACAGAGGAAAGGGTCCCACTAACGTCAGCAGTGGAAAATCTGGTATTAACTGAGAAAGGTGACTTGGATGAAGATAAATATAGTCTACAAGTGAAGACAAGAGACTTGCTAGACAAAGACAGCAATGTGCTGTGAGGAAGGGCATAGAGGCAGTGCATTCTGTGAAAAAGGAAAAAGCACGCACACAAAGACGTAAACAAGATTTCAGCTTGAAGGAACTGGCAGTTCCTCTCTGTCACTACCATTTACATTGCATTTCCTCCAGCCTTTATAGAACCTGGCTCCTCTAATTCATTCTAATTCACTCTCTAATGCCTCCACATGGCTCTTTCACTGCATGTGTGGGCAGTCTAGAAAGCAGTAGTTGGACAGCTTTTGACTGAAAGGAAATGTTTTAGGCACAGCTCAAAGCCTGTGGGAGTCAAGAGAAAGCATTGAATTTGGCCTTTAAAAGAAACAGGATGCCAGGAGAGTCACATGAATGCTTAAAACAGAAGATGCAGAGGCCTGAATTTGGTTTTAGCCACTAGCTGTAGTAGGCTGGTTTTAATTAATAGCAGGTGGCTCATTCTTTTAGCAAGAGGGCAGATGCAAGTTAAAGTTTTAAGTTATCACTGCAGTGTTTACTTTGCTTAGTAAAAAACACTGTTCTGCAAACTTCTGTCTAGGACTACATCTGTACAAACAGTGCCTGGGGACCTGGGATCCAGGTGGACACTTGGCAGCATGTGAGCCCTAACAGCAGTGAAGGGTACCAGGATCCAAAGGCTGCAACAACAAGTGCATAAGGCACTTGATCAAGGAAATCCATTATTCCCCTTTCTCAGCTCTTTCAACCACAGCTGGAATTATGCCTCCAATCTTGAGGCCTCTCTAATATAAGAAAGATGTTGATCAGCTTGGGGGAATCCACCTGAGGCCACCAGGATGGTGAGCACTGGGACATGCAAGCTGTGAGGAGAGGCTGAGTTATTAGTCTGACCTGGAAAGGAGAAGGCTTTGGGGGGCCTACAGAAGCCATCAGGTACTGAGGCAGGGCTTACAGAGAACACAGCCATGCTCTTCTTTGAGGAAGGAGAATGGGACTCTCTGGACTGGATAAACTGGGCACATTCCCCTGGGTATAATTAAGGATTGGTACAGGAGCCCAGAGGAGCTGAAGATTCTCTGTCCTTGAAGGTGTAGACAAAGCCCTGAGCAAGCTGGCATAAAATCATCACTGTCCCAGCTTTGAGCAAGAGGCTGTACTACACAATCTCCCAGGAATCTTTCCAATCCAAATGATTTGATGGCATTTATCACAAGCACAAGTAGTACACAGGACATAAGTTTATAAAGACAATACATTCTGAAAACACTAAATTACAGTGCAGTTGTTAAAATAAACAAACAAATGACCCCAAAACAACACAGTAACCCAAAACATACAGACCAATGCTCATACAAAAGCTCACATCTTTTCTCACAAGCTTTTGCAGAACAGTAATTACCTTGGCAAAGACAACAGGCAAGAACTGTGTAAACCAGTGCCATCTATTGAGTTTAAGAGATTCATGGCCAGCTAAGTGTTTATTGACTAGATTTACAGTTGTACAAAAGTGCAATAAATGAACAAAATCAGGTGCCTTGTGCGAGCCACCTCAGATGCCATGACTTGCTCTGCAGAGGAACACAAAGCAATGGAAGAAAAGCCCTTTTAAATTAAGACTGGTCTGAATGAGATTAAATTATTGACTGCAAAGTGTCTCATTTTAAACGGAGATTACTGGCTCTGCACTAGTCTTCAACTTGATTTAGATTTCCACTTCCATCTGATTTAGGTTTTATCACTGCAAGACTAATAGCACTTTGCCCTTCACATTAAGTAAGTTCTTTTCCACATATAATTTTTCTCAACGAGATATCCTACAGTTTAATTAAATTAAAATTGCATTGTAAGAATACAGACCACTTAGTACCTGAGACACTTAAGCATTCATTCTGTTTCATGAAGAAATTAATTATGTGAGAGTCATTAACAACAACTGCGATTCCTTATGGATTTAAGTTATGTTTTGAATTGGAAGACTGAAATTCCAAGCTGATTTAAATTCTACATGATGGCAAAAGTCGATTACTAATGTTAATATTTTATATGAAACATAGCATAGGAATGAAATTCTGTGTTAAATGTAAAGGCAGCAGCATGGACAGTGAAAGAAGAGGAACCTATTTCTATTGTACTAATTTTGTCCTACAGAAGTCTGGAATATTACTACACTCTATAGGGGCTACACTCTATAGGTTCAGCCTGGGTACTGGTAAAATAAATAACAGCCTTGGAACTGACTTAACAAATACCAGGACTAGGCTCTGGCTTTCCTGGATCATCAGCTCTCTTTTGTGCAAAAAAAACCTCAGAGAACATTTTTTTTTCCCCTCAGCCATGGTCTAAGAAATCTTTTCCAGGCTGATGAAAAGTGAGAATGATAAAAAAAGACCTATAAAGAATGATAAATACAGTATTTCAAAATTGGCCACTCTGCTGTTAATTATCATCATTTCCTCCACGGTTTATGCATATTCAGATTATGCTGGCACTTCTCCTTCTGGGGAAACAGTTTGAAAGGGGCAAGAGGAATCTCTATAGCAGAGCCTGCAGTTTGAAAATTCACACACTGCATCAGTTGGATAGCAGAGCCAATTTTCCAGATACATAAATCTGGGTTTAACTTCTGCAAGAAAAACATTCATATCCATCCTTTTTTATGATGCTATAGGGACATCTCTGTTGGCTGAAAGCATCATGCAGGGAATCAAAATGAAGATGCAGGGCAAATTCTAAACCAGCATAACCCCCATATAACCTTCTTTGCCCAGGTCCAGGGCTCTATATTGAAACTAAAGAGTGAATTGTGTGCTCTGCTGAGGAATTACTCTCCACTGTCAAAGCCAACCAAGTGCACAGGATTCAATTTGTTTCCAGGAAAAAAACCACACTGATTAATTAAAATGCAAAGACATCTTCCTGCCAAATATTTTCCAGCCTTATGTTCAGCTAAGAATAATAAGGCTCGCCCATATCATCCAAGAGACTGGTAGCTATTCTCAACACACCATCATCTATCACCCAACAAAAGTCCCTGTTTGCTGAGGAACAGATTGCAACCAAGTAGATGGGCAGCTGAGGGTTTCACTCATGTCTAACCCACAGCTCCTTCGGTCTAAAAGCCAATATAGCTGCTCCCTTTACTACAGCCATGCCTGGCTGGCCTAGAAGCACCACCCCTGACAACTTGGAAGAGCTGTTCCAGGACAGGGAATGCAAAGTAGCAGTGGGATGGAGCCCCAAGTGCTGCCCAGGGCTCTTCAGGCTCCCTGGTCCTGCCAAGCCATGGCAGCTTGTACCACACCAGCTGAAATCCCCTTTGACCACCGTGAGATGAGCCATGCTCCATATCAGGCTTGATGAAAATAATCACCATTAAAAAGCAATATTTAAAGAGCTCCCTATTGCAGAAGGAGGGGCATAACCAGGGGCCCACACTGCAATTTTAAGGCAAGGTTTTCCATCTACTTGCAGAGATAAAATAGTGACCTCTTTCAAACAACCCTTTTGGTGATGAAAGGCCAGGAAATGTAGTCATATTAGGATTAATGACTTGAATTAGCTCTCTTGCACCTGTGCCTCACTGTATCCGTGGCAAAGATGGACAGTAGCTTTGCCTTCTTAAAGTAACACTTGAGGGTTTCTTTTGTATACATAAAATCTTTTTTCTCCCTGTCTTACCAAAGAAACTACTTCAGAAGGAAAAATGCCTCCCACTGTAAAAGTTTCTTGATATGAAAAATGCAAATCTCAAGCAGTTATAATGAAGAAAATCAATTTTAGACTCCTGGTGGCTATCTTGCTGCAAAGCTGTATTATTTTTCATCAAGTATCTACAAGAACCAGATCACGTTTCTGGCTTTCTGTTCCTCTCCTGTGTAATGAGGGAGAATCATGTATATTGCTTTCATTTAATTTACCCTAGAAATTCAGAGTTATTGATTGTAGTTGGTAGACTTCCTAGCTGTAAGAGACTGGAAGCAACACTTTTATGTCTTTTATATTGCTTACTGCAGAGAGGGACCCAAAAAGAAGAAAAAAAAAATAGGGAGGCAAAATTAAGCTTTGAACCTGGGGGAGAATATATCAATGTGGAGATAAAATACTGTCTGGGAATACCTAAATATATAACACAACTAGAGATACTGACTGCCTCTTACATTTACTTAAAGAAATATCCTTGCAACTGTTTATCTGAGAGATAGCAGAAAGATCTAGAGTAATCAGGCAAAATTTGCATATTATTCACTGAAAAACATGCAAGTCTATGGAAGGACCAGAAACTATGCTCTAACTTGGACAGTATTTAGAAAGAAGTTTTGCAAAGGGAAGGAAAAGAACAATTGAATTGTGAGGAAATATTTTGTTTGGATATTTTAAAAGCAATAATTTAATTCAGAAAGCTGCCAAAATATCAAGCAGGATTAATGCTAGAATACTTTGCATGATTTGGTAGCTTACAAATGAATGCACAGAGCCAGCATCTGTCAACTCCCTCAGGCAGCCTTGCTTAACAGAATGCAATTTCTTACCTGAAAAACATAAATAAGAAACATACATTTACATTTTGCTATGCATAACTTAATATGTTATTTAGTACCCTAAATCACACACGAAACCAGTTCCTCCTATTAAGCATGCAAAGATGCTACATCACTTGTGTAGAATGTTTTTAAAATCAACAGTAGTTTCCAATTAAAACAGTTCAGATGTAAATATTTATACCAAATACAGCAACGTGATTAACATTCTTACCAGATACAAACTCACTGGAGTACAACACTTCCCATAATTACCCCCTGCTCACTGACTGAAGTAGTTTGATCCCCCCAAGCATCAGGAGAAAGGAGCTAACACCCAAAGCACGACCATCACGCACCACCTAAGGGTCCTCCTTAGGAAAGCTCTCCAGGACACGAGCATGGCAAGTGTTCCTGGAGCTCCCTGCCCTGCTCTGGGGTCTCACACCCCGTTCACAGATCTGAGACTCAGCCCTGGCAGGAGGGCACAGGTAGATGTGCACAGGCAAGCCTTGAGCAGTGTGTGTCACTTGGCTCTGGTCTGAATCCCAGACTAGCATTCAGGGGAAACTTCAGAGAGCATTTTCATTTTCCCCTGTGTTGCACTCACATCAGATCTGCAGTTCCTTTCCATCTGGATCAATTTGTATTAGATGTGAACAGACCCCTGAGGCTCTGCTCAGGTATTAAATGTTTTTGGTGCAAGTCTCTGCAGTAAATAGGAACAAACCTATAAGTCTGGAATCATTTGAAATCCACAGGGATCTAGGCAGAATCCATACAGCTGCCATGAAGTCCTCAGCTGCAGTCATAGATGGATTATACTCATTTAAAAAAAGGTATTAATGTATAAAGCTTCCACAAGGGACAAAACCCACAACACTAAAAGGAGAACATCAGTAAAACACTACAGCTCTTTACTGACATCTTCAAGCAGTAGTGGGAATCCATTCAAATCAAACAAAGTGTAAATACCCAAGAAACTATGAGAACTAAAAATGGCCACATTTCATCCCACAAAAACTGTGCCCCCTTTTTTCTCCCCTCTTCCTCCTCAAAATACATTCCAATTCTGCTACTAGAGGCAATAGAAGAAAAGTTTAATAAGCCTAGGGTTGAACTCCTAATGCACATAATAAAAAAAAAACACTAAGAGATGAGGAAAAATATCTAATATCTCCAAACAACCTATCCTGGCTCCCTGGGTTTCTCAGGTGAGGCTCTATGAAATTTCTTCTCCTGGAAGTTTTTAATTGCATTTTAATTATGCAAATATGCCATGGGCTTTTGGGTAGAGCATTGGCTTAAGCTGAAAGGAGTAGGTATCCATCAATCTAATCAAAGTATCTGCAAAACACTCATTTCTGCAGTATTTATGCTTCTCTTTCTGTGAGGAAAACATGTTGCATTTAAGAATTAAACTGAAGGAAGTTCAACTTCACTACATAGAGCTCCCTAAACCCCATATATTTTAATGTGGTTTTCTTAAAGTACCTCTATCTGCAAGCAAGGCACTTCAAAGACAAATTTCTCTGCTGCATTTAAGAATGCAAGAGATAACCTGGCCATGATATTTCAACAGGTTTTCTGACAAAACTGCATTTTCAGGGCTTTCCAGAGTTTCTCTAGGTTCAAGGGACATTCTTGAACTTGCGCAATCAGAGCTGATTTATTTTCCCAATACGTTTGCAGCATAAGATAATATCAGAGCACAGTTGTGTACACCCAAATGACTGGCCCCCTCTCCCAAAGAGCAGGACATCAGGCAACCCCAAAACCAATGAGCAAAGGGTTTATCAGACATGGATCCAGCAGTGACCCTAAGCATGAGGAGAAAAAAGTGTCTCCTTTATCCATTTCAGTTTAATGACAGATCACACTGCTTGCCTGGCTCAGTTCAGCTCAAACACCAGTTCCTGTTACAGATGTGTGATGCAGGAGGGCTCCAAACTGACAGGTTTTAACCATATTTGATAGAAATTTGACACAGATGTTGTTGGCTCAGCTCAACGTCACACAGAAAGAAAAGCAAAATTTATTCCAGCGTTACAGGCTCTGGTGTTAGGAGACATCCCAAGCCTAGTTGTTAATTCTCAGCAGCACCTCTTGGTTCCCCTGCAGAGGGGAGATTTTGCCTCATCCCCCCTTAAGTACAGGGGATCGTTCCTTCCTGCAGAGCTCTAACCCACACACTGAGCTGCTGTGCCTGAAGTCACCGTGCACACTGAGAGGTGTCATTAACACATGATGGTGACACACGACTCTGTTTGCACAGCAACACTTCAATGTCACGGGAAACCTGAGATAGTCTGGGGACCTGGATCTGAAGTGTGACATTCCCATTTAAAACGCACACATTTGGCACAAGGAACAGAGTGACGTATCTGCTTGGTGTTGGGCTGAAAAAATTGCTTATGGCCATATAGGAATTATCCAAATGTTTTACAGAGAAAGCTTCAAATAAACCTTGCACTGGCATTTCCTTTATATTTGCCACCACCTCTGGAATTTTTTTCAGAGAGATTTTTAAAGATTGTATTCTTTCCCAGCTTGCCACTGCCATGGGAGCATGAGGAGACCACCAGGGGCCCATTCCTGAGAAGTCCCCATGAATTTGGGGCAGAATGCCAGTGCTGGTGACATTAGCCCCACAAGCTGGGCTCCCTGGGTAGTGCACCTGACACACAACACTCACCCTCAGCCCATCAGCTGAGACAGAAAGTGATGACAATCCTGACCCTGATGGTGATGATCCAGGTAGTCCTGGACAACTCACTCCACACCTCCGCCCTCCCTCTGTACCCTGTGTGTCCCAGAGACACCTGATTCTGAGAAAAGGGCACAGCAGCAACCTCCTGATCCCACCTGAGGCACTTCCAGCATACAGAGAAGAAATAACAAAGCCAGCTTTGACTGTAAAATGGTGGGTCTTTAAAAAAAGACTTTCTCTCTTCTCATTTCTCTCTCTTCTCATCTCTTTCCTCTTCTCATTTCAGAGTAAAACAAATGTTTAGACATTGAATACATGCGACTCTGGCCCTGGTTATACTGGAAAATATTAACTGTAATGTAAGTGAAAGAGACAGGTCATAACATTCAGCAGATCTTTCCCAGATGCTTTTAATTTCTTGAGTTGGCATATGAGAATATCCTGGTGATTAATGCACTGTTTATACCAGAAATACAGTAAAATAAAAATGTTCTTAAAAGAAAACTGAAAATATTCTGATATAGCTTTATGAATATGACGCACAGACTTGCAGAAACAAACACCAGCAATTGAAATGAGATAGAAAACTGAAATATCAAACAATTAGACTTGCATGCAGAACTGCTGCAGGTTCTACATTGCAGCTATGTTATCTTAACAATTAGCTTGAAGATTATGGCAGAGCCAAACAAGCTTATGCGTCTCTATGGTTTCATGATATGCAACTAATAAAAGCTGAAAAAGAATCTTTACATTATTTCATAACTTTAAAAGAACACCATATTGTGTATAACAGGATGAAGCACTTGTTTAAAAATTCAGTGTTATTTTAGCATCAATAGCTTTCACTAGCAGCTTTCTGAACACAGCTGCGTGGGGAGAAAATTAGTTTCCTAACATTTGCTTCTTCCAAAGGCTAAAAAATGTCATGGCTAAAAAAGTCATGATTGCAACCTTAGGTATAGACTAACACTCATCTAAGTACTAAGCCCTGGCTAAGGGTGGGAAGTTAGGGGTAGCAAATAAAGAAATGCCAAAGGGAAACAGCAAAACTGAACATTATCTGCAGTCAAATTAATATTCCAGCAGCTTAGAGAGCAAGCAGTTTCTCAGCTGTTTGAGTAAATATTGACAGTAAATGAGGTCAGTTACCTGAATTTCTGATGAAATCTGGGAACATTTGGTATTGAAACATACCTATATTAAATGCTGCCACACGTTTTGTGAAACCATATCTTTGTGGAGGCTTTTTTCCCCAGCTACTGGCTGCCAAGTTCCTGCCCTGGGGGATGAGTCTCCAGCCCTTCATATTGCCGAAGACCCGGTAGACAGACAGGGCAAAAGCACAACAGGCAGCACTAACACATTCCTCAGCATTCAAAATAATGAGATGATTCAGATTCAGACCAAAGACTCAGCTCTGTGTTGCTGCATTGAAACTTGACAGAGAACACAGAGAAAGGTAGTTTGGGAACTAATTATTACCCAACTCAGAACAGTACAAACTTCATTACTTGTAGGTTGATGATAACAGAGCAACAGCTCTGCTGTCATGGGCCTTCTGCCCCTGACCTTATTGCAGCCAAATGGGGCCTCAGACAAAGGTCAGCTAACACAAATAACTTAAAATAAACACACTCTTCCTTGGCAGGGAAAGCAATGAACTTGTCAGATCCCTTTCTGCACAGGAGAAGAAGGAACAGAAGCGCTGCCCTGGCAGATGACTGGTTAAGATGAAGAGCTGCAGGGGAAGAGCAGCTACACTGTGGTGGCAGGATGAGGTGAGCAGAACCACTAAAAACTGTTGGGAAAACATGACCAATGAGTCAGAAACCTTTAACCACCAAAAATCACAGCCCTAAAGCTTCAGGCTGCCTCATTATCTCCATCACAGCTCCAAGAGCTCCAGCTACTGAATTACCAACTGGTGCCACACACAGCAACAAACTCCCAGGTGTGGGTAACAAACACCAAATTATTTTGTGCATGAAAAGCTTCAGTCCCTCCTAAATGGATCTGAATTTTCACTGCCAACATCCTAAACCCCCAGGACTGCCTCCCCTACATCTCAATAAATTACCCAAATTCCAGGGCAACAGAATGAAACACAGACCAGCCGATGCCCAGAGAGCCAATGCTAAGGAAATACATTTTCCTTCTCTGCATAAAAATTCTAGGAATGTACTGTTAAAGTGATCAAGAGCTTAGTACTGGTGCTGCTAAATCTCTGAGGGTTGCCATTTTGGGTGCCTATTAAGGGTTTATATTTATGTCATAAATCATCTTATTGCATTCCATGGAGAGCAATTTTAACACTAGGATCATACCCCTTAACTAGCTTTTTATAGGAAATTTAAAGGCTAAAGAACAGTAATGGCACTATAAAATACACCTATTTTTTGCTTCCTGAAAATAATAGCATGCTACAGAGCCATGAAAAGAGAAAATGATAGCAGTGCTAACCTGCAATAATTATACTAATAAAAAGAAAACGCTGCTGAAGAAATTATGGGAGAAAGACACTAAAATTTCTGTGTCTAGCTAAAGCACTTGCATAACCTTTCAGAGAATATATTTGCAAAGTACATAAAAAGTTCTAGTTATTTCAAAGGTTATGATTATGTCCTTCCTTTATTTAAATTGACACCAGTTATTACTATACTTTCTTGGTCCAGAGTCTAAAAAATATAAGAAGCATAAATTGTCGATATAAAATTATAGTGTTATTTGTTATTACAGTGTTATTAAAGTGATATTTACCGAGTTCAGGCAGCTTTTTTTGCCTCCCTAGTGTAAGATTCAGCAAGGAACAGGAAAAGCCTGGCTTTATGGCAGAATCAGCTAATGGATTTTTAACTTCCTATATTTTCAGTGAGATAGAGCCAACAGAAATAGCAGAACAAGAGCATCCAGCCACCATGTTGTGGTGTCAAGACTCTGGATGTGGCTGTTCCTGCCACCCTGGGAAAGCTGAGGCTCCTCAACCTCTCAGCTTCCCTCTCACCCACCTCCCCTGCAGACCCTGGGCTGCTCCCTCAACACAAGCCCCTCTCTGCAAAGTCTATCTGTGTGGGGGTCCCCACCTTTAGGTGGAGATAGACTTTATTAAATTTGCACTGAGCCAGCAGTTCCCCTTGGGGTTATGTGAAGGGTTGAAGAGGCATCTCCAACACAGTGAGAGCAGAGAACTGCAGCCAGGAAAGAACAAAATGTGGCTATGGGCAGGAAAAGGTCTGAGTCTTCTTGCTAAATGTCCCTCTGATGCACACATGACCCATAGGAAATTCCATGGCAGCAACACAGAGGAAAATCAGCCAAATTCCCTTTTTTCCCCAATCTTAGACAGCTGTGGGTACACAAAAGAGACCCTGGGATAGATCCCAGCACATTACCACACATTCAGCATGCCTACATTTCAACACCAGGGATATTTTTGTGTTTATGATCATGGGTAACACTCATTAAATTATGGCAATGCTATTACTCCTAATCACTGCATCTTGTAATGTAATACCAGAAAATATTTTTCTTTCACATTGTCAAAAATAACTAAACTTGTTGATGGTTCATGGTTTTAATCCACTATTCCATGTCAATAACAGCCCAAGACAGTTTATACAAAGTCTCTCCCATTTGGATGATCCGTTGAAGTCTCAAAAGAGGAACAGTGTTATTTTTTTATAAACAACACTGCCTTTCATTCTATGTAATTCTAAAGATATGCAGTGTTTGCACCTTCACTTCCTACTGACATCATCTTTACCAAGAGCTGTCAGCAAAATGCAAAAAAATAGAGGGGGAATAACACAGTTTTATGAGTGCAACCAAATATAAAGAGTTTATGCTGTTGCCTTCAGTTACACACCACTCATCATTCATCCTGAAAGGCAGGAGTGGACACATCAGCAGAACCCAGTTCCTCAAGACACAGCTGCTTATGTAGCTGATGAAAAGGCAAAGTTTTTTTGCACTTGCTTCAACTTCAGTTTATTTCTAAAGAAATGTACAGAAAAAGAATCTCAGCTTAACCATCCATATGACTTACCCCCGCCCCCTCAAGCATCAGCAAGCATCATTCAGAAGAAACCTAGTGCAAAATCATGTCACTAAATGCAAAAGTAAGGACCTATAGGTAAAGGGGAACATTAATTCAAATCAAAAATCTGAACAATACATAAACAGGTACAATATAAAGAATACACAACATGAATCTGGAACTACATGGAAGAGCCAGACCTAGTGTTAATTAACTAAAGAAAAGATTTGGAGAGGTCAGTGCTCAGGTGCCTGAAACACCTTCACTGTCTAGCAAGCACTATCTGTTTCCTCTTACAATACAATGGGAAATGTCCTTCCCATTGAAAGTGTCAGCAAAATTAATTTTAATCAGCAGAGGAAAAGCTGCAATCCCAAGCTGCCAGGCAAGGCAGTGCCCAGCGCCTGTCTCTGCAGCTGAATCTCTGTTGTCAGGAGCAACTGGCAGCGTTTGAAGGAAGAGACAAAAAACAAGTGGCAAAATGCTTCTTTGCAGCAGTGGAAGAATCTCCAAGATACACCACAGAGAAGATGCTATTTCAAGAGGACAGCTGTGGCTCTGATGTCTCCAAAACTTTCCACCTAACCATGACAGACTGGGGACTTACATGAAAGAGACACAGATTTCTCCTCATCTCTCATGTGCAAACTGAAATTGCTCCATATCAAACAGAGGAAATGTTCCTTCAATGAGGGGTGGAAAAATAATCACCTCATCAGTCAGGAGCCCTCCTTGGTAGGTCATTCTCCAGCAACTGAAATTACTACAGAGCTGTACTTTCTTCTGACTGAAATAGTCACAAACTGGTTTACAATCTTATGCTGCAAGTTAAATTCAGCTAAAAGGCAGTACTGTAGGCTGAGTGAGGTTATTAAGCATTTCCAGATCTCAAAGGTCTTGTGCTGCACAGAATCTTCTGGAGAAAAAAGAAGATACCTCCACACTAGTTAGCTGGGAATAAAAAACTTAACTAAGTCACTGGCAGCAGATAAATATACCATTTATTTTTACTGTTCTGCTTAATTGGGGAGCGTATAATCTATATTTTTATAAAGGAATATTAGTCCAGAACAGATCAGGCATGAACAGAAGCCCCTTGGCTGAGCCAGGCTAACAACACATGGGGAGATCCAGCTCAGGGATCAGGCAGCTGTTCTGTTCCTGTAGCCTCTCTTCCTTTTTTTTTTTTTTAATTCTTCCTCTTTTTTGAATTTATAATTCAAAATAGTTGCTAAAGAAATCTGAAGTCAAAATTATTCAGCCACTCACAAATGACCCCTGTAACACTTCATTCCCTGCTAACCACTTTTAGATCTCATTAGGGCTTCGATGAGTGGAAAGGCTGCACAAAAGACAGGTGAAAATGAGAATAAAGGAGATAAAAGAAAAGTTCTGAAACCCTGTGAAGAAACTGTTATTAAAAAAAATACCAAAGCATTTTAATATCTGCATGTAGAGTAAAATTTAAGCTATTTCAAACAAATATTCCAGCTTATTTTGTTTGTTCTTAATGCCACAGGGGTGTAGATAATGAGGATTGCAGTGACCCAACAGCAATGCCAAGCTCAACAGCAAATCTAGCAGATGGTTTCAGCCTCCAAAATGAGAAGCCACTTGACCTAGAGGGAGACATTCATTAGGTACAGGATGCACAGTAAGTCTGACTCCAAAATGAGCTCATTGCAATGAGCCCATTGAGAGCAGCTCTGGAGGGACTGCAGCCCCTGAGGAGCCTCAAGAGCTGGGAGGAAGGAACAGCAGGGAAGAGCTGTGATGGACTGAGCCCTGGGAGAGCAGGGCTTGGAGGGGTCAGCAATGATGGAGTGAAGCTGAGCCTGGGGAAAAGCTGTTTGAATTCCGCTTGGTTTCTCACTATCCAAACCTGAGCTAACTGGCTCTGTGTGAACTTCTCACCAAGCTGAATCAGTTTTACTGTGTCAGTAACTAGTAAGCAATGTCCCTGCCTTCACCTTGACCAACAAGCTTTTTGGTCTTATTTTCTCCCCTTGTCCTGTTCAGGAGGCAGACTGAGAGGGTGGGCAGGTGGCAGAGGGACAAGGTCACCACACCACAAGGGGAAATGCCAGGTCCAGCTGTAATTCTGCCATCTTGAGTTCTTCTCTGCTGTGAAAGCAATGCTGCTTACTCATCTTTTCTCAACCTTTGTGGCCTAAAAAGCAACAGCAGACTAAGTCCATTAACAGAGTCAGAAACATGGATGTCCAGTGAAGGGTTAAATCACAGCTAACAAAAAAAAAAAGGATCCAGATTCAGATTTCCCACAGCTGCTTTCAGGCTCCACCCCACTCCCCTATTTAAGAATTTATTTCACTAGCTTTTAACCATAACAAAAGATCAAGCCCAACACTCTTTTAGTTTTAGGATTTACCTTGATTTAAAGGCCTCCATAAAGTGGTGCATAATTATACCAATGGGAGGGATGATTTTAATGTGGTGTTTTTTAAATCAATACAAATGCACTGTTTATAACTACTAATGCAAGCACAGGGATAGTGGTAGGAAGATGCCTTATACTACATTCCTTATCTCCCCTGAGACCAGCTGTACGACCATGGTGCCACCCTGCAGCTCCTCCTGTCCTGGGACACAGCAGGGGTATATTTATAATAACTGTACCATTATTTTGTATGGAGTCAAAATACTCCAGAGTTAGGTTTTTGCTCCTCACCAAGGCAGCAAACTGACTGCCAGATCCATGTTAGGGAAACCTTGGGTGCCACAGCACAGCCCCAGGCTGGGCTCCAGGGTAGTGCCAGCTGAAGCCTTTGCTGGGCTGGCTCCACTCCTGCTGCAGGATTGTGTTTCACCAAGGGCTAAAGAACCAGCAAAAAGCCCCAAAACCAAACCACAAGCACACCCCCCCCCACCCCCCAAGTAAACAGCTGTTTTTGTAGGATCGTGAATGCTCCAAGAGCACAGAGCACGAGGATGGTGGCAAGGGGCTGCTTTTACACCTGGCTTCTCACATCACACTTGCCTGCCCAAAATGGAAAATACAGATGGACCTTGCTGCCTCCACTCAGCAACCCTCAGCAACTGTTCAGCAGGGCATTTCAACATGTTTAACTTTAGGCTTGTACTTAAATTCCACTGATTTAGATAGGACTTAATTACATGCTTGAATGCCTTTCTCAGCTGGGAGAAGTGTAAATACCTACTTAATACAGTTTGATGAACTGGCACCCAAGGCAAACAACACCTATTATGCTGAACTAATGTTGGGACTTGATCATGTAAAGAAACACACCTTAGGGAAAGCTCCCTGTCATCACATGCAGAGGTCCTTTTAATTCAGCAAATACCTGTCCCTTTCTTGCTGGACTTGCAATTGTGTTCACCTTGTACTTTGTGTCGTGAGAAGAAAAATCACAAGAAAGTGAAAAAGACTTCCCCAGTATCCCCAAGAGATGAGGGAAGATAAGCAGGAGTGCCTGCAACACAGAGATCATCACTGGGCTTCAGCTACACCCCCTGATGCAAGAAAAAGCCAAAGATTTTAACTTTTTTTTTTTAAGATTTAAATAGTCTAATGTGATTTAGTATGCCATAGAATTATCTTGTCCATTAAAATCAGGTGCTCCCTTCATTGGGTTGCAAACACTATGGCTAAATCAGAAACAAAAGTCCAGGACAACTTATTACAGATGAAGTTAGATGACTAGGACCAGAAAAGAAAATCAAAATATTACTTAGGTTTGTCATTTTAGCCATGGGAGATCAAGATGAAAAGACAAAAAGTCCCAATACCATATGACAAAAATACTCATTATTGCATTGTTCATATGATAAAAGTAATGGAGACCATAAAGATGAGAGATCTGGAGAATAGCTGTAAATATCACTGAGATAACCCATTTTATTGGCCAATATCTTCATTCAGAACAAATAAATATACCACACAAGAAACTGCAGATAAAGCAGTTCCACAGAACTAAAATTTACCTTCTTTTTAAAAAGATATAAAAAGAAGCTATTTTGAAAAAATAACCAAAATATAAGCCCTCACACATGTTGTAATTATATCAAATTGAAAGGAGATTTAATTTTGTTGGCAGGGACATAAGAACTTTGGGCATGCATACCACTAAAATAATGAAACTCAGTTTCACCCATCAGAACAGGGGGAAAAAAAAACCAAAAAGGGACAAAAAAAAAAAGATGATAACAATGAAAGCTAGTGCCCCTCAGTGGAACCTGATTTAATAGAAAGCATGTTTCTGTGTTGCCTACAGGCAGGAGCAGATGAAAGACACTTGTGCGATTAGTTAACACGTGGTCATTTAATCCCCTGACAAGCCCTCCTTTTCAACTGCAGGTTCTCCTGTTTCCACTCCACGCCTGAATGCCTTGTTCAGCTGTGGACGTGGCTCTGCACAGATCACAGCTCTGCATTCCTAGAAAAAAAAACACAGATCCCCTCACTTCTGCCAGTAAAACTAGCAAGTACTTTACCAGCTCTCAACTGTGTATTTTCTTCTGCTCCTCATGAATTTAATACAAACGTGATCTTAGATTTGTGCTTCAGGAAAAAGTCCTTAATACATGAGGCTTCCAGTACATGGGAAATACATGATTCACCTCACCCAAATCCCTAACCTGAGCGGCTCCAGAACATAGATGCTGGAAAACGTTGCTCCAAAACAGAAATTCACCACAAATCTCCATATTACTTGTTCCATGTCCTTACACAGTAAACATCAGACAGCTCATCTTTTTTCCAAAGATCAAGAAGTTACATTGATTTACCTCCTTTTTCCCTGAAGTAAGAGTTTAAATATGGGCAGCTCTTCAAGAGGGCACAGCACACAGGATGTAAGTACATATTTAAAATACATATGGGCTGAGAGAGTCACAACCATGTTCATCAAGCTATGTGCCATGCAACACTCTTCAATGTTTATGGGTGCTATTAACCCTGAGTTTGCAATCCAGATTTTGCCTTGCCAAGCATCCTTTATGATTATAGTCTTGTCAGAATTAAAGTAGGCAGCACGTGATCACTAATTTGAGCCTCCAGATTTCACACTACTCTTCATTTCTGAGAGAAGCCTTCATTATAACAATGGATAATTTGTAATACTCCCATTTAAATACTTCCTCTTAAAAGAGAACTTCTGGTTGTATTATACCTTGCAAGTGCAATTCATGAGATAAAGCAGAAAAACAATCATCATCTCTTGCTCACCCCCTTCCTTTATCTAATCACTTCATGAAAAATTACTCAAAGGTGCCTTTAAGGCCAAGCAGTAATTTGGTTTCCAGTCATTGACTTTTAAATAGATAGCTGGAAGCAGTGCAAATTTCTTAAATTCCACAACAGTAGCAAGTTACTGAGCCTCCTTTTCATCTCAACCACTCAATTTATGCTTCAGCACACATAACTGCAGATATGACCTCTTCCATCACCAACCAGACACACTGCCACTATTAATGCAAACAGCCTCGCTCTACAGCTACGTGTGAGCAAATTAATTCAACTCATCTCAAATTGACTTTGCAGGGTCCCAGCTAGGCTCTAGAAAAGTTTAGAGAAAGCTCTAATTTTTAGCTGTCCTGGACTGAAGGAATCAATATTTCTCCCATCTCGCATTTGTGCTTCAAGTTTGATAGCTCAGATACTGGTGATTCACTGCTCAGCCTGTGCAAACAGAGGCTTATCCCAGATTAGCATCTTCTCTGATGAGTCAGTCAAGTTACAGGTTTTGGGCACAAATTAATAAGACACTGGAGGAGAAGTTTGAGAAGTTCAAATCTCTTCAACATAATTCTGACGAAATTGTCTGCACTGAATGGGTTACATGTTTCATTTAAAAAGAGCTTTTAAGAACAATAATTATCATGTAGGCTAGCTTTGGGGGTTTTGTTGGGTTTTTTTAACCTGATTATTACTCAAAAATCACAAGTTTTAGTCACACTGATGCTCCTTTGCCCCTAAAATCTTATTTGTATTCATATCTTTAACTGAATCTTGTAGGTATAGCAATAAATACTTAGGAAGATGCAACTTGTCTTTCACAAAGAAAAACACCTCCATTTCCTAAAAGCTGGGGTCCAAGGCATATGGAACAGCAGCAGTCACAGGTTCAGAGGTGGCAGAGTCACAGTCTGCACATAATTTCACACTCCAGGTTTTTCTTTTGTCTTTCCAAAGTAAATTAATTCTTCTTTACAGTCCAGGTAATAGACTAAAGAGATAGACTGTATCTGATGTGAACCATCAAAACAAGTCAGTGATACAGTCTTTGCAGTACTACATTGAAATATAATACATCCCACAAAATCAAGGTGAATGACCACAGCCACAACTTTCAAAGCTGCTGAAACTCCATATCCCAAATTCCCAAGGATTTCACACCATCCCTTGGGCACTAAGGGGCACATCTTCCACCCTCAGCAAAACCATCATTGTAATGTCACAAGAGACAAAGAGGAATATTTATCTGTATGAACTTAAGACATTTACCCACGGGGCTGAGAGACAACCACGACATCTGTGTTCTGAGACAGGATTTTCACAAATAAATTAATGAATAAACGAACTCAGAGTGCACAAACTGCTGCTCACCACGAGAGGGCACGCTCTAAAAACCTAAATCAGAAAACTCCTACTTAGGAACAGATGTTATTCCAGTGAGGGAATAAAGGTTTGGGGCATGAGGTGGAAAGTGCTCGGGGAAAAGGCAGCAGAAAGATTGAAAATGTGAAACGTCAATAAGCGCACTCAGGCTTGAGACAGGACAAACATTGCTGTGACAGACTGAGCATTTCTTTGCTGACACTGGTGCTGTGTGGACACCAAAGGTACTTTGCAGGTCTGCTGTCACCTCAAAATGTCAGCTGTGATTTCAGAACGCTCACCAAGTCAATGCTGCGCTTCTCTTCTAGTAAGGAAATGATTTATGTGGCTAAACTGCACTCAGAAGTACTGATAACTAAAATATTCTATGAAAGGAAGCACTCATCTCTCCTTCAAGCTGCAGAATAACACCCACTGCCCTGCCAGCTTTATTTCTGGGCTGCATTTGTCAGAGCAGGCTGCAAACGTGCTGCAGACAGAGCAGCAGCCTGTGAGCTGAGCATGCAGATCTGCAGGAAGGTCATTATTCCATTTCAAAGGTTTGTAGAGGCATCTTATACAGATTCAGGCCTCTGTTGCTATAATTCTTTTAAACAGAGAAGATAGCCCATAAGGCAATAGTGGATTAGAATACAGTTGCTATAAGGATATATATTTACCTTTATTCACCATAGTATTTATCACAAATATAAATATATTAGCATTTTCCCAAAACTCTATGGAAAGCATTACAAGCAAAACATCCTTTTACAATACAAAATAAAATTACATGTTAATTTCACAAATTGCTGAGAAATACAGCAAGTACATACAACCTAAAGAAAAAAAAAAACTTTTTAATTCAACTGTTTGAAAAACACATAAATCATTCACAGGTCTAGAAGCAAAACAGTGATACTTTTCCTTGGCAAACACTTGTTGAAAAGGGGATGGAGCCAGCCAATACTGGCTCCAATACCTTACTCTGTGCCATCCCATTCAGGGCTTTCCACATCAATTTCCCTGCTAATAAACCTTTTCAAAATATTTCAAAGGAAACTTGCTCTCAGATTTCTACAAGCCTGAGATCAGGGCTGTGTATAATGAAACAATTAACAATGACTCTTTTCTACTTCTTGCCACCACAAAGCCTGTCGACAAAAAAACTCAGCATTTGTGTCAAAACGTTCTTTAAATTGAAATATAGCCATGTACAATGCTAAGGAAATCATTATAATTCAGCTTGCAAGAAAATCTGATGGATTCAGTGGGACTTCTCACACCAGAGCAGTCATTCAAACACATATTGGCAGAACAATCAACGAAAGCCAAAATACTTCACAGTCCTATTTATGCTAAAATTTTCTAGCAGCAAAGAGGCATAAGAAGCAACATTTGTCTGGTAAAGGCAGAGGATTGATGCTCAGTTATTTCTTAAATTAAGGCTGCCAAAGGACATTTGTTTTCATACCAGCCCCAGAGGCAAAATTGTCACAAGTGAGCCCAGAGAACTCAACCACTGTGCCACAACCTGCACATCTCTGTGGCTCATTCTTATACCAAGAGACACCTCTGGAAAGCACTTAGCAGCTAAGGAAGGCTCTTCAGGAGCTGGTATGCATCAAAATTAGTGTCTCAAAAGGAAGGATAAATGTTTTCCTTAGTTTTGTGAGGTCAGAAACTACATAAATAGAAATAATAAATAGTTTTGATTCTAAGAGAATATAAACAGAACAATTAAGTAAACCCCCCCATCATGACTAGAGAGCTTATCCCTCTCCAGAAGATGGTACCCTAGTTTAGGGGTTACCATCTTCCTAGCACATAGCACAGGTGACATCTGAGGTGACACTTCAGATACTGGCACATGAGAAGGAAAATGATGGCTGGCTACGGGACTGTCCATAGCAGAGCCAGTGCACTGCTGCCACATCTCCTCCAGGAAGCTCTGACAGACAAACATCCACCGGGATGACCACACCTCCTTCCCAGCACAGGTTACAAGCCTGAGACCTTGCTAGCATCCAGCAAGTCTAGAGGTGGATCTTAACTTACACACTCCAAACATCCCTCAGACAGATCTCCCCTTCCCCAGCCTTCTCCCTAATTCCTTTACAGCATCCTTTCAGGCTTCACTGACCACAAACTATTTCAGCAGCAATCCTACAGACTCCAGGTCTGCAGCAGACCAGGGAGAAACACTGCTTGACTACGCCTATAAAAATCAGAGCTTTCAACCAGCCCTAAACTGGCAGTGATGATCTCAGGACAGGGCTGACAAGGAGCCTGACATCCCTCAGCCACTTCCAGCCTGACAGGTTTGGCACTATTTGCTGCAGGAGCAGCCGTGCAGGAAGCCCAGATCGAAGAAACTTCCATTGGGCCCATCCCAGTTAGCCAGAATTCCAGTAATTTCCTTCGGTGGGCATCCTCTAAGTCAGCTTTTGCTCACAGGCTGAGCTCATGTGGCCACAAATGTTTACACTGTCCAAGGCAGGACTGTCACCTACTCTTGTCTCTGTAAAACAACCTTGATGTTAGAAGCCCAGCTAAGGAGCCTATACAGTGCAGCAACACCCAGCTATGCTGAATTTAAGGGGTACAACCCTGAACAACTGCACACTCTCCTAAAAGAAATCAAAGTAATACTTTGCAAACAATAGCTTCTTTTTGTAAAGAATGAATTAAAAAAAACCCAACAGTGCAAATGGTATTCACTGTTTAGGACCATCACTTCATCCAGGAACATGCACAATAACCACGGTGCTGCTCTCATTGCATGCTGGCTGCTGTACTGGGCTATTCTGACAAGGGATAATTCCACTTACAGCCAGGCAAATTCAGTGAAATTTATCCATAGAAATATTGCACAGATATTGTTTCAAAGATATATTATGTGAATCTCTATAGAAACTTCTGGGAGGGAAGGTGATAGATAAATGGAGGTATAAAATAATAATTATAGAGCATCAAGCCCATGTCCCTCTTTGTACAGCTTTTGTTTGAACTTTTGAGCTAATTACTATTTTCTGAGAATACCAGTGGGCAAGAAACAGGCCTCCCAATGGTAAAACTAAAGACTGTTTGGGTTGAAATATTCAGCTGAAAATCAGGACAGCTTCAGCAAGAGACAGTCCCTGGAGCCACGGTGGTGCTGGCTCCAGAGGGAGCCACTGTCTCGCTTTTGCAGTGCCAGCAAGAGGCCAGCACACAGAAAAACAGCAGCAGCTGAACCACCACAAAGGCTTTCCAGAGCAAAAGCAGACAGGGTACGAGGGGAGTCTGCTGCATTAGATGATGAGTATGTAAGGAATCTGCTTTCCCAACAATAAGTGACAGCAATCGTGTGCATTGTGCTTTTGGGCTGAAACAAAGCAGATTGTTTTATAACGAACACAAACAGTCGAGTGCTGCCAGACGAGAGTGAGCGTGGGTGCACCCATACATGTGTGTAGCAGAGGAAAAGAGCAGTTTACACTCAAAAAACATGCTCTGGGCTTGAAACACCCTTGGGGAAAGAGCCCACAGCAGAACAAACCAAAAGGTAATTGAGAAGAAAAGCAAAAAGCAGCCTGTTGAAAAGATGTAAGAGCATCTTCTACACAACTCCTCCCAAATACCTGTGGTGCTGGTTTTGCCTTGTCAAACAACAGAACAAGGCCTCCTTTGTAACTGCTTGAACTGTGCTAACCTTGGACTGTGCTCAGCTGGACAGCTTCTGATCACCGTGGACACACAAAGCAGATGGGCAAAGAAATGAGCAGATTGGGAGGGTCAGAAAGGCAAGTGAACACACCTTGACTTGGACAGAACACACAGCCAAGAGTAAAGACAGAAGTTCATTCCTTCCCAGGGGAGCAACTCCTGGAGAGGGCGAGAGCATCCTTACTGCAGTGAACAATTGCACTGATTCTTTTAAGGTGCACCCAAGGTAGCTTGCTGAAGGGGCCACCAAGATCCCTAGATCTTGTCAGTGCTAAGCTCTAAAAGCAGGTTGATCAGCATCGAAAATAGTTGCACTTTCAAGCCCATCAATTTTATCTCCATAACTTGCAGTAACTTAGCTGCATTGGAGACACATTCAGGGTCCTATACCTTCCCAAAGCTTCCCCAGATCCATTATCCTTTCTCTATGGTGGGAATGGTCTATCTCAAAGCTGTATATCAACTCTAATCCAGAGCAGAGCATTTGCCTTGATCTCTTCTTAGAAGTCAAAGTGCGGAGGGGTGGGCGAGTTATGGGCAGACATAGCCCAAATACATTTTCTCTTTTACAGTGGTCCAAGTATGACTGCCAACTAAAATCAAAGTTTTGTGGTTTTCTGTCTGCATAGCAGCAGTCAGCCTTTGTGAGTGGAAACTAAATCCCAGAGACACACAAGAGCCAGGCTGGCAAATGCTCTGGCTTCCAGCAAAGCAGGAGAGCACATTTTGCAGATAATAAAGCAATGAGACATAAGTTAGAGAGGCTGGTTTAGCTCTGCATGCTGTATGCAATTAAAAAATGTAAGATATGCATCTGTGCTACAGCTCATTCACTGGAAGACTAATGGACTTAAGTTTAACATCTCACTAAGGAGGACTCCCAAAGGAGTTCCCATTCCATACTGCACACTGGACCAAGGCTGCCCAGAGCAGCAGAAGAGAGGCTCCCAGGTGTTCACCTCCAGGAAATAAGGTGCATGTCACAATTCAGCCTCCCCTGCCCCTGTTTACATCAGCCCCTCCCAGTAGGAGGACATCCATCAGGAGCTGCTTCTAGTCTGACTGTCCAGGTGAGATCAGCCAAGCACAACAGGAATCTAATAAACCACACAGACATCATAAGCTGGGAGGTGGTGGCTCACAGCTCTGCTCTGCCCTTTGACCAGGTCCAGAGATTTTCCCTCCACCAGCTGCTTTATAACTCAAAGCAGAACAGAATCTACCAAGGGGGTGCTCACCCCTTCCCCTGGACATCCCTCAGGGCAAGCACAGCTCACAGGCAGCTCCACAACTTCTCTGATGCCTGTCTCATCACCAGCTTAAGCAGGTAAATTGGAAGTGGAGCAAAACTGGGCCACTTAGTGTCCTGAGAGAGCAGAAACAACTCACCAGGAACTGTGCTCTGTAAAGGGAGCCTGGCTGACCACTGGCACCCCTCAAGTGCAGCAGCCCAGTTTTGTGCTGTGCAATGAAAAAGCTTCCAGTAAGCACTTAATGGCTGTTTCAGTATTGCATATGGTTTGCTCAAAGGTAAAGATCTGTTCTCAAAGGAGAGAACAGAAAAAAGCACCTCATGAGCTATGGCTCCTAGAATTCCTAGGTCCCCTCTGCAAGATAATGAGGTGGGGCACCACAGCTCCAAACATTCTTTTGCTCTGGAGCTGATCAATTGCTTTATCTTTCCTCATATCAGAATGCTGTTGTGCTATAACACCATTTACACTGAGATTCTTCTAACACTCATTACACCACAATGAGCATTTTGGGCAGAAATTCCATAGAAGATGATTTATAACATTGTCTGGATGCATTTACTATGTCAAGCAGAATAAAATCAAAGAAATGCAAGTACACGTGTTTAAATGAAAAGCTTTGCATTGCTCAAGCAAAGAAGATAAAGACAGTAAAACATATAAGCAGAAAAAACTAATTATGAAAATCAAAATCCTTTTGAACAGTCTGGATGGTCATTTGGAAATAAATCTCTGTTCTTAATGCCTCAGAACTCCTGCTATGTCAAGCTTATTGCCAGAAGAAAGACTGCTTACAAAGATAATTTTCTTTCATTAACATACAACAAAGTATTTATATGAAGAAATTCCAGATGGAGAGCAAGACTTTTTTCCTCCCTCTGCCACCGACATGCTGTAGAGTCAACCTTCCTTAAAATACATGATCTGCTGAATTAAGGGAAAATTGAATAGCTCACAGAAAAAGAAAAAATAAAGGAGGACAAATTAAAAGCTTGGCTTGACATGTTAATCTCTGTTGCTTTAATTATAGTGTTTAATGTCAATTGGACAGAAAAAGAAGTAAGAGACTACAACAAAGCTGTGTGTCCTGGATGCAGTGTGCTCAGCAGGACTTCTGCCAAAAGCACAATGTTTTTATCAAAACAGCTTCTGATTAATTTTTCCCTCTCCTTCTCCTGTGCGTTTTCATTTCTTGATTTAGAGCCAAATGAGCTCCCTGTTCCAAGGGTTAATGCTCTTGAAAGTCTCATTATGGCAGCTATCTGCCCAGAGCTACTCCATGTAAACTAAAACACACAACAACCCCCAGTACATGATGCCAATACCGCATAAAAGAGATAAGATAGCATTTCTTTGACTGTGCAAAATCACTGCAGTTGACTGTCATGTGGCAGATTTAAGGCTTGCTCGTACCCTGATAAGCCCAGCTTGGAGCTAAGCAGGATAAGTCCTCACTGCCAGGACTGAGTCTCAAGTCTGGCTGCTGGCACTTGCAAAATGACAGGCTGCTACAGGGAATCTTCAATTTGAACCTTTCATCGATAATGTCACAGTGAGAAATGCTGGCTACAACTGAACACTATTTTTGGTTAAAAATTAAAGGGAGGGGTGGGAAAAAACCCCCACTTAAAACACCTCTCACTTTTGTATTTCTTGTCAATGACCCCACTACAGCAGCAGGTTTCTGATCATTTCTCCACGCCAGAGGGAATTACATTGCTCACTGTCTCATCTGTGTCCATCTCACGGGCACCAAGAATCACAGCAGCCCTGGCCATTAAACACTTTAACAAATAAAAATCCTGGCACCAACACTTTTGCTTAAAGGAGGAATCAGTAAGCATAAAAGAGAGAGTCAAGAGAATGATGCTGTTCTTAACCAAAGTGACTGCATGCTTTGGCCACATCCAACAGGATGGCTCCAAGGTTTCCACCCTTTCCTGTGCCCAAACTGCCCATGATGGGGGCAGCTGGAGCCACTACTACATTTCTAAGGAAGAGCTCTGAATTGCAATTCAGGCTGGCCAGGGCATCCTGACCAGCATTTTCTTTGCTCATAAAATTTCCACACACACCCATCCTTGGAGAACAAAGGAGCATGACAGGACTGTGTTCTTGCAGCAGACAGGAGGCAACTTTATGAAGGAAGCCAAAGAATGACCACTCAGTCCTTACCTCTCCCCCAGCTACATTTTCAGGGAAAGATCTTGCAATGCTTCATTCTCCCCTCTTGGTGGAAGGTAGCAAAGCATTCCATGAAAGAGAGTGCAAAGATGCTGCCACAAGAGTATTTTCTTATTTGCCAACAGGGCTGTCCTGATCTGGTTCTCCAACCAAAGAAATGAGGCAGAGGAGTCACGTTCTACCTGGGTGAGATCAGGCTCTTCATGGACTGTTGGTCCCCAACGCCCTCCCTGCCCCAGAGCCTGCTGCCATCAGCTCACACCACCTCTCAGTCAAGCTGCACAGATTCATTAGTTCTCTAACAGCTTTCTTTATCTGGCTGGGCTTTTTTTTTTTTTTCTTCAGCACATCTCTGAGGCATAAACCAAGGCTGGGAAAAAACCTAATTAGCATAGACAGCGCTGCAATGCAATTCTCAATCTTAACAGCCACTAAGTTTTCAGGAGAGAGAGCAGAAAGCGATAAATGCTGGTACACTGAGAACTAATGAAACCTCTGAAAATCATTGTAGTAGAGAGACCCTATTGTATAAGGATTTAGATTTGAAAGACCATGAGGAAATGCCTTTTAATTACAATTATATATGTAAAGACAACACTTACTTTGCTACAGTGCTTGTTTAAGGCTTTATTGTTAATTAGTTTACACAATGAAGCAGAAGAAAATTGAGGAGGGGAAAAAAAGAAAGGTTATTTGCTCTAAATATTAACATTTGTCTGTTAATTTTGCTAGAAGCTCATTCATAAGCTGTATCACAGTTCAAAACTAAGGATGAGAAAACCTTCTCTTTGCTTTGCTACACTGTGGAATTTGCAAAATGCAGTTTATGCCATATAGAGCAGACACAAATATTGCAACTATTTCCTTAATATTTCCTTAAATGTTTTTCATTAAAGCTTTGGCATAGGATGGAAAAGCAGCAACACATCACTGAGCTTCTGCCAGAGCTCAGCCCAAGGTCAACCAGCCCCACAGAACAACAATACAATTCCCACTCTCTTGCAGCAGCTCAGCTTCCCAGGAGCTGGGAGGTGCCCAGGCCCCTGACATCCTCACACTGCCTTCCCACCCAGCCTCACTAACAGAGATGCTTGGCTACATCCTTTGGGAACAGGGACTGCAGCTTCCAAGAGGGTCCGTGGGCTAAGCTGGGTTTGTACTTGGGCACTGACTGCATATGAAACATTTTGATCTCTGCTCTTAACAGGAAGGACATTCTCTGCTTTTAACGTTTGGCAAACAGGTTTTGAAGGCAGAGCTTCCATCATTTCAGTGCTTGATTTGCAGGGGGTAAGAAATTCACCCTAATGAGAAAGCTTCACAATAGGAAATGGAAGGATAAAGTAACTCCTATTTTGAATGGCTCCAATGTCTGCTCATTCCAGCTTTCTCAAAAGAGCTACAACTGCCAGCACAGTCTGGGCAAGACAAGAAATCATGTCAAGACCTGAAGTTCAAATAAGCAGGTAACAGTTTATAGAAACTCTTACACCTATCAGCACCTGGTTCCTATTGACTGCTTCTTGCCATTAAAAGGCAAGATGTTGCAGAGAGGAAAGAAAACCACATCCATTTGCTCATGCCATATAATAAACCAGTCTTTCCTTTCCTACAGCCTGGTCTTGTAGATAGTAGGGAAAAAAAAAAAAAAAAAAAAAAAAGAAAAAAAAATTCATAAGCCTGGTATCTTGCACATGTATCCCTTCCTCACATAAATCAAAACCCTCCTGGACTTCAACTCAGCTACATAAAACAAGGTCAAATGTGAGCCAGTTACTCACAGGTACCTTCTTGTACTGTCATAGCATAAAAGGTGGCAGCAGGTAGTCACTACCCACTCCCAGCTCATTGTCAAGGTGGACATCACCTTGAAGCAATCACTGATCTTGCAGCAGCTTGAGTGCAAAATCATGGATATCTAGCCCAAAGGAAAAGGGTGTTAGAAGAGCTGGGACAAGTCTGCCAATGATCAGCTGGGCAGCTATGGGCATCTCACTCTCCATCACCATGTCTTTGCCTTCTCCTAAATTCCCCAGAACTCAGAATCCAGAAAAGTCCCTGATTAGAGACTGGCTGACAAAGAGCATCATCTTTAGGAAACTGCTCACCATCAGTCAGCTGAAGAACATCCACAGGAGGAAATTCACATTTGTGTCTCACTGCAGAGCCTGTGAAAACCTGAATCCTGTGACTCAGACATAGGAGGTTGCTGGCTCTGACTGATTGTAAAATGTAGATGTTTCCAATTCTAAGAAATGGGGTTTGTATCTGCTAAAAGGCAATACCAAATCCAAAGAGCTGCCTTGACAACTCTCCAACAGCATTTTAGTTCTTTAACCTGTATTACTGACATGCAAATCAAACATAACAGCATTTTTTATTAATTTCAACTAGCTTCCATTAGCTATTACTTTAGTTTTAAATGGTGTCTAAGGACCAGTATCATCAATCCCTCAGCAGTAAGTTGCCTGAATAAAATATAAGCATAAAATTACTTATGTCAGAGATACTTTTGCCTTATTACCACAGGTCAATCTAAATACCTATGTCTCTATTCATAAATTTTTTTCAAGTTTTCTAACTATATCATGTAATTTACTGCTGCTAGAGAAACCAGTAGCCTCCTTACACATTGCTCTTCCATCAAAAGAGTTTTGGGGGAAAATGCTGAAGTTTTTTATTATATTTGCTTTTTTGTTAAAAGTCTGTTTGAACAGTCTCTGAATTTAGCATACATCATCTCCTACACAGACATCTTTGTTAACCATGTCCTTTCTTCCCTTCCTTTGCACAGCCCAAAGACAAAAATCAAACCCAAAACTAAATTTGTACCTCTTGCACTGCATGACCATGAGATGTCGGAAACCTGGGGTTTGGGTTTAACAAAGTAGAAAGAAGAACCAGTGTCAGATACCAACACTTTGCTACAACATGAATCTAATGAATCAACACTACATAGAGGAAACAGCAGGAACTTATCTTCTCTCCCTCTTGAGAAAAGTTTGTGCTTGTGAGCTGCCCTGCTGTGAGAGTGGGCAAAACTTGGCTTCTGAATGGCTCTGAGATGCTTCTGAAGCTGGTGGGGGCAGGCACTGGCTCATAAACATCTCCAGGGATGGAGGAAGTGTTGGAAGAAGACAAGAGTTCTGCTCCCTTTAGAAAAGCCCTTTTTTGCATGGAGCCCCATATATGAAAAGAGATGGAGAAGAACTCAAAATCCCCACACCAAAGAAATTACCCAGCTACAAGCCAGGGAGCAAAGGGGAAACCCAGAGAATCTCATTTCTACCGTTAAAAATACAACATAAGAGGATAAAAAAATTACAAACTGCCAGCCTGGCTTATCCCAGGATGAGCTTCAGTCCACTAAATATTCGTTCAGTCACAGAGGCAAAGCAAGGAAACTGGAAAATACTTCCAGAACTCTTCATCCATATGCTTGGATTTACTAACCCAACTCTGAGAGTACAAGCATGAACAAAGCTAACACTCCTGGTGCTTCACCCTGTCCAAAGAGATAGCAGGCCTTAGGACTGTAAATCACACCTTTTTCCTGGATTTTAAGATATTTGATGCTGCTCAAATCTTGTCTCTGCAGCAGAGAAGCTTCTTCATTAATTACTGCATTTCTCAGATGATGAAAATCAGACTGAAGGTCATGCTGAGCACCTCCAACACCACGTACCATCCTGCCTTTGCCTTCCACCCTCCTGCTGCCATGAATGACATCCCTTCACTTCTCTCACTATTGCTGCTGTTGAACCTTCTGCAGAACTGACAGATAGGAACCTGACCTGAATTTCTTTAGAAACAAGATAGAAATGAGATTTGGCCAAGCACCTCTTGCACAGGTGGAGATAAGCACCTTCACATGAAAGAAGGGATGTGTTTTCACCCCTCTTCCTCCCAATCTCTTTTCTCCTCAAGAGAAAAGCACTAGAAAAATATTGTGCAAGAGACAGATGGAGGAGACAGGGAGGTAAAATCAAAACAAACAGGTTATTATTTGGTATAAATCTACTCCGGTTCCTAAAGGAATGAATAAAGTTAAAAGAGAAGACATTCAATACACGTAGCTTTCTCCTTTCACAATATTGGGCTGGTGCCCAGAACTGAAGGAGTGATGAGAGTTTGCTCATATGAGCCAAAAGAAATGGCTCTCACTTGTTGATGGTATCCTTTACAAGGTAACAATTACAGTGTTTGCCACAGATCACATCTAATTCTTGCAACATCTCAGACTGGAAAGAGTTTCTGCTTTTATTAGTTTTGAATATGCTCAACTTCCCTTTCAATCATTTTCCTTGAATGTTCCTTTTCTACCTGACATTAAATCTCTCTTTGGACATTTACTCAATTAATTTGCTTTAATTAAATTGAGATTACTCCACTTAGGAAGTGGAGTGAACTGAAATCAAATTAAAGCATCTTTAATTTTGAAAAGTGTGCAAACACAGAGGTTTAATGAGGTTTAAATAATCCTTTTTAAATTCACACCTCTACTTAATTTAATTCAGCTTTCCTGAAGATCCTTGTATGGACATGTTCTATGTCAAGATGTATTTGAGAAAATACAGTGAAAGGAAGAATAACAGCCACATATACAGAGAGAGAAAGATGATAATGGTAATTCTGTCTACAAATCTTTGGAAAAGAATGAGATCACTTATTTCTCTGCTTTTAAAAGCCCTGCTAGCAACAGAAGCACAAGGAATGAGTGCAGCTGACATCCTCAGCACATCTTTTTCATCACTTTCAAGAGGGCAGAGCAATGAAAGCACAGACCTGAGATCCACTTCTGAAGTGAAGGGGTCAAAAATTATAGAGTGAAGCACACCAACAGCAACTAAGGAAAGAGACATACATTAAACCCTATCCTAAGGTGAGACAGACTGACCACAGGCATTTAAGGACTGCTAAAAGATATCCATGATCCACAGAAAGGGGTAGCACTGTGTGACACGGTGATGGCCATGTCACTGTGCATGGTCTGTCAGGGTCACTGGGAACCTCTGTCCTCCTCCAAGGGGCAGAATCGGTGATCACAGCCCACAGGGTGAAACCAAGCATCAGGCTGGATGTTTTATTTGACACTCCCCCAGACTGCTGAGCAAGACAAGACAAATGTGCCTCAACATCACCAGCCCTTTGGTTCTGACCTCCAGTTCCAGGATCAAACCATCTGTTACTAATAGTTGGCTGTGGCTGCAAGTCCTTGGTTCACTGACTCCAAACCCCCACCCAGTCTGTCTTTACTTGTCATCAGCAGCCTTTGGCAGTGGAAGCTGTTCTCAGTGCTTGAGGGCATGTTCTTGGAAATCCTTCCTGGCTGATTCCTGACGTCCTCTGGCCATCATTTCTTATTCTCCTGTGCACCCTCACACTGTAAGATGTGTTTTCCCCTCTCCAGTGATATCTGCTAGTTCTGGGTGTCACTGAGGACACATCCAGAACAGACACAGACCAGTGAGGTCTGTGTGATGCACAGCAAACAATGACTGACAGCCTGCAGCAACCATTCCACATTGCACAAAGCACAGACACAGGGCTGGCCACTTCAGACAGCACTTACCAGCAGGATCTAATGTCACTATTTCTCTCTACTTAAAAAAAAAAGTGCCAAAACTTGAGACAGCCAGCAGCATGTGCACAGACAGCTGTATGTCCATGCTGGCACACCAGCACACAGACCCACTGCTCTCTGTGGGGATTTTACTGTCCTTGCCACTAGCAGAGCCATGCACTGCAGGAATTGGTGACACTGCTTACACACATGCTTATTTGCTGCTCAGATCAAGGTTTTATAAGAAATGTGTGCCAGTCTATTTATGGCCCTGGAAGCTGTCCAAACTACATGCATTTGCTACCTCTCACTAACTCAAGCTGCCATTATGTACTGATTAGGCACTGACAGCAAAATAAAACTCTTAGAGTTTTCATATAAAGACTGTCACAGACTAATTCAAAGACAATCTCAAATTAGGCAAGCAAATCCGTGTCCAAACTTCCCTTCAAGTATAATGAATTGCTGGTTTAGTTCAGGCATTCACATTTTCAGCTCAAAATGACAGGATTTTTTCCTCACTCTCTCTGCAAATTTAACAAGCCACTGAAACACAAGGTTTATCACTGAGTCACTCACACCTGCATAATCCTGCTCATTGCTAATATGAGCTGCAATTTAAATTCTAGGAAAAAATAAAGACTGCAGGGGTGGTGGAAGGGAATAAAATGGCATTCAGGACAATACAAAGATGCTCAGTCCTTAAATAATCCCAGAAGACCATTTAGATTCAGAGACCCTGGCAGGAAAAGATTTCCAGTGAGCCAAGGGCACTGGGAATTAATTTCCCCTCTCCTCCCAATACAAAAGGCAGAGGCAAAATCAATTTGTACCAACAGCAGAACTTACACTGGGAAGCCACAGGGAGTAGGTTAATTGTGAGATTGTGAAGAAAAATAACACTTGCTACAAAGCAATTAAAAGCTGCTCTCATGAGTGTTCAGAGTCCTTTTCAATTTACTTAAAACAAACATGTTTCCCTAAAAAAAAAAAAAAAAATCAAAACCCCTCAACCTTCAACACAAGCTCATTACTCCCTCCAGATTCTTCCAAAACAAGGGCTCACACTGTGCTCTTACAGTGACCAGGGAAATACAACCAGAATATTCTGCTGCAGTTTCCACACAGGATCTCAAATGCTTCACCAATGTTCAGTACAACAGGGAAGGGTCAGCCTTGTGCTTACACAGAGTTTGGCACATGGAGATGTGACTGCTGCCTCCCAGGGAACACACACTGGGGTGGAACAGCATCACACTCGTTTTACTGAGGGTAAAGATCAGATTTGCTCAGCCTTTTCCAGAGACAGAACAGGGACATGGAGCTCTGCACAGACCAAGGCTGGCTTTGCTCACAACTCATCCAAGATGCTTTCCTGATAAAAGCACCATCGTGGCAGCAAAGTCTCCCTTCACGCTGGCACCAGAGTCAGGCTGGCTTCACCTGCTGCACTGGGACCTGCCAGCCAGGGAGGCTCCTGATGCCACCCAGCCACCTCCCTGCAGGGCTTGCTGCCCACCCCAGCCAGTGCCACCCTGCAGGAAGGCAAATCCCAGCCCTTTGGCATGGGAAAGGCTCCCAGGCAGGGCTGCTGGTCACTAAACAAAGCAGTGCTCCGTGCCTTCTCCTAGCCAGCATCTCTCCATTTTCCTGCAGAAGTGAAGGAATGGGGCTGTACCACACTAAAGGCACTGCAGCAAGGGCTGCATCACCAGAAAACAATTCTTTCCAAAAGAAAATGGAAGCGAGCAAGTCAAAGAGGATATAATAAATAAATAATAAAACAACAATAACAATACATTTTAAACAATTAATAACAGTAAATAAAAATCAGCAGCTTCTGCAAATCACAGAGAGGAAGCTGGCAGCAGCTCTGGGCAGTGGCCAGCCCTTCCAGCAAACACCTCTTTGCCTTTCACACAGCCCTGAACAGCTCTCAGCCACCCAGCAGTGACTCACGGGGGAGAAAACCACACCAGGGCCTTGGGAATTAGGAGGAGGCTTTTGTAAAGGATATTAAAGCTCATGCTTTGGGGATTAAGTGAGTCTTTATCTGTTAGAGATCAGGATGTGGCTAACAGTAGGGGACAGATTATCTGCATCTGCCGACTGGGGAGGATTTACACCTTCTGAAGCATCTGTGCCTGCTATTGTCAAAAGCATCCTTCAGCCTGAGCCAGCAGCTTCTACAGGCAAGGAATGCAAAGCTTTTTAGGTTGTGTACAAAGGTCCTCGAGCAGCAGCATGCAAGACTTTTCAAAAGACTTTTCAGTAATTTAGAAGAACTGAAATGAAATCTTGATTGTGCCTGGCCAAGGAGTTAACTTTTAACTGTAAAACATGGACTGCCCGTGACTTGGGAAATTTACCAAAGGAAACATCCATCCTCAAGTCTGGTGTTTAATAAAAGCCAGAAAATCTACATGGTGGGCAAAGATTCCCCTGAAAACATCCTGGATTTCTACAGCTTTCCTTTAGAGAGAGAAAAAAAAAAAAAGTGCATAAAAGGTCTTGGCCCATGAATAGGAAAGAATCCAGATCTTCCCTCAATCCATCCCTCCATAAAATCACTGCTGTAAATATGGAAAACAGCTGTTGCTCAAGACAGGGCATGGTGTGACATCTCTGGGACACCCACGTGTGCAGCAGGTGAGAGTGCACACTCTCAAAGTATTTTCTAGGCTTCCTCACTCTGCTTTCCACTATCTCCAAGTTCTTTAACACCAGCAGAATGACTGATACCCATTTAGCATTATAGTACCAAAAACAAACAGCTCATTAAACCTCCAGAAAGCTAATTCAGAGAAATATATCTGTTGAAATATTCCCAAAATTTATCTTCCAGAAAAGCTGATAATCACATGCTCATAAGAAACAAATGTTCAACCAGAGTCAGTTTTGTAATATATTAATTAACATAATTTTCATCGGCAGTGACAACAGGCCATCTGCTGCTCTGGCATCACAAGAGACTGAGTTTCAAGCCACTTTAAGCTGTTTCTTGTTATGCATGGCTGATTTTCATCTAAAAACTACACATGAGTTTCTCGTCTCTTTTTGGATAAGCTCTTCCCAACAGGCAGCAAACAAACTTTTTAGCCTGGTAACCCAATCCCCTGTCTCAGCTGCTCTTGGCTGGCTGCAGTGTGGCACCCAGCAGCTGGTACAAGGGCTGTCACTCCAGTACCCATGCCAGCATCCTGGCTCAAAGTCAGAGCATATCCCAACAGGAAAAACCATCTACAGCAACAGCCAGCATGACTTTCTCTGCAATAAATTAAGTGCAAACTTCAATGGCAGAAGCTATTATCTGGTTTATCAATAACGTTGGCCAAGGGGCATAACTGCCTCCAACACAAACTTACGGCCAACTGGTGACCTCAGCAATCTCATTTTTATTTCAGAGGTAGTGAAAATGCCAACAGAAAACCATGTCTGTTTGTCCTGTCTCTACCTTCCAGTTTCATTGTTTATACAATAGAATACAAAAACGGGAGAGTCACTCATAGGCTCCTATAACTCAAAGTCATTGTTTAATTACTCCCAGATAGCACCTGACTCTGTAGAACCCCAAAATGAATAACCATTCTTTTGGCAAAGACAAGGTTTAGGGAAATCACTCACATAGTGAGCAATAAGCTTCCTGAACTTCAAGAAGAAATACCAACCTCATTGTAAAGTTGAAAAGCAAGTTCATTTACTCTGCTATTTATAGCTTAATTACATAGATGAGCAAGCTATTTCCTAGTCAGACCTGATAAACTGCAATAATTTTTAATACAGAAAATCCCTTGGTAGGCGACGTTCAGTCAGTCCCCAGCTTTAAAACCAAGCTGGGAATGAGGACCAGCATCCAGCTCTGCAGGCCAGGATGATTTCTTGAACATCTGTGCCACACTCAAATTCACACTGGGGCTTCAAAAATCACACAAAGTTGATGTTCCTGGAAGTGATCATCCTGTAGCTTTGAGATCTGCTGATCCCTCTCCATCTTGGGTGATTGCCACTGAGTCCCAACTGCCCCCCAAATCATCACAGCCCCTAAATTTTTGAGAGAGGACACTCCATCCTACACAGATCTGTAAGATACTAGGCAAACAGATGTAGATAGCTATGAACAAATGCAACCAGGTCACCAGTGAATGTTCCCAGGCTCTGACACAAAACATTTCCCAAATAAAATCTTGCAACACTGATAAAGGTCATTTACCAGAAATCAATATTTGGAAACAGACTCCAGAGTGCCGCAGATTAACACTGGTGACAATGATATTTACTTTCACTACAAGCAATATTTGCAATAATAGAGCACTGTTTTATCTTATGTGTGACACACACAAGGAAATCTAAACTATTTAAATGTAAATGAGAATGTTCATATTTGACACCAAGATTTTGCCATTCGCTATTTGCCAGAAGTATTAAAGGATTTCTATTTAGGAATTTCAGCAGGTTCAGTGAGCCATGTGTGCTTTCCACCAGGCATTTGGGTGGGCCCTCTGCAGCTCTTGCCTGACCCTTTCCAGTCCCCTGTCCCCATCCCATAGATTACATTAATCCTCCTGTTTGTTCTTTAATTAAATGATTCAATCTTCCAGGCAGTCTGTGCACAGATATCAGCAGATAAAACTTTAAAAAAAACTCTAACTCTACTCACAGGAATAATCTTTACCATGTTAATTAGCAACCAGAATCACAAGGAAACACACCCAAGATAATTAAGGGAGAAGCACGCAGAGAGACATTTTAAGTATAACCACCCCAAATTTCCCCAAATTCCAGATTCTGGCTGTTGCTTTTCATTTCCAATAAGCATGGAAATAAGTGACCTGACAGAGCTAGGAAGATGTCTGTTTCAGAAGGTCTTTTAATGGGCACATTAAATAAATATCTGCTCAGGCATGTTGAAGTATAGTTGCTTCTCTCTGGTAACAAAAGACTTCAACTCCCAAGATCCCTTCAGAAGATGTTTTATAACACTTTATGGTGACATTTAACATAGGGACCAATGCCCTGTCTCAGGCACCAACCTATAGGAGAGCAACTCATCTGGAAACAGCTGAGACTGCTGAGGACAGACTCATAACCTGGAAAAGAGTCTACAAGCTCTGAAAAGGCTTTGATGGATTTTGATGGATGATGCAAAGAAGTTAAATTATTTAACTTCCATTTCAGTTTTCTCTCCTTCAATAAGATGATTAATTACACAGTAATCCTAGAAACTGGTCACTGCAACAACACAGCCAGCTTTTAGCTGTTATCCCAATGAAATGATAAAGGCTTCTTTGATTCACTAATGATATTTCAAGTGAGAAAAATCTTGTATTTAAGGGAGAAACAAATTTACAGAAACTCTTTGAAGTGCTGCCTCTATAGCAATTAAAAAGTGACAGCCTGTAGAGAACAGGAGGATATGTTCTATTTTTGTATAGTGCTAAATAGGTAATGCCATGCCAAGACAAATCAGGGCTGAGGCCAGACTAGCAGATATTCCCAAGAAATGCATGAGCACACATCTGCCCCAAGACCAAGGCCAGCAAAGCCTCCCTGCATCCCACACCAACCCTCTCCAGCACAGGACAGGGGAGGTTTGGGCTGGGTATAGAGAAAAACACATTCACTGGAAAACCATCTTTATAAAAGAGAAGATGTAAAGCATGAGCAGCCTCTGGCATTTTCCTGAGCACTCACTCCAATGCCATTCTCTGTGTGCTTTGGACACTGCTGTGCCCACCTGCCCACAGTGGCACAGGATAAGGCTCCTTATGAAGGCTTTTAACACCAAGCCAGTGAGGTTTGGAACATCTGAGCCAAGAAAAGGAAAATTATGTCATTAAACTCTCTGAAAGTATTATATAAGACATGATCCCTCCTGGCATGTAGGGTCTGAAGAACTGACCCACAGGTCTCTTGCAGTTTTGTATCTCAAACGTGCAAAAGAAGAATCTTCCACAGGGCAGCTAATGAAGCACCAAGATGCATCTTTATCCTTCACCAGGGCCAACCTCTTAGCAGCTCAAGCAGATAACATTTCTTTTGCAGCCCAGACAGCTTTTCAGCAAATTGCAGATTTGAAAATATAATGGTTTTGATTGACAAAGTTATGAACTTCAAGTACTTTGTATAAAAGAACAACAGTTTGTGTTTAGTTACCTAATGCTGAGAGTGTGACGCATTTCATCCTGTTCATAATTCAAGACAGTACATGTTTTTGCTGTTAAGGACATTGTTAATTTGAAATCTAATCATTTGGAGAGAAGTCACAAGTACTTTTAAGTGCTTTCACAGTCACATTTCCATAGTCTTACAAAATATTCAGAAACTTCTCCTTCAGAAGACTCTCACAAACAACAGGAGAATGCTATGAATAGATGAGACCAGAAGGTACCACACCACGGTGACACTTCTATACACAAATGAAGCTGGGAAGAGATGACAAAATGACATTTTGTCTAACAGACACAATAATTTACTACCTGTAAGAATGCCGCATGCCACTCCTAAGAAGTGATCTGAATACTTGACTGCACCAACCACAGCCACACAGCACCAAGGTCTCTGACAGAGATGTGCAAAGGGTTACAGCTTCTCTGTGCCCAGCTCCTGCTCTCCTCACAGGCAAACATGGCCAATAGTCACAGACTGATTACTCACCCAGGGGAGCCCACCAGCCTGTGCTGCTTGCCCCAAACACTCCAGCTCACAGCCAGAGTGGTGGTGGCACACCCCTGCCACTCTCTTGCTGTGCCACACAGCTAAATTACTGCAAAAGAAGAAACCCTTTCATTCTGTGTGATATTTCTGCTGATAACAAGCCTTTAAAAATTTAAAGCACGTGAGTGAAAGATTTTGTGGTCAGACAAATGGCCCATATGCTGGCAATTAAATTATATACAGGCAATATGGTTGGCTGTCAGCTACCAGGACACAAAAGATCTGACTTTCAGAAACTCAGTTATCCACATAGTTCTGGCAAAGTCAGGATCTACAGCACCCAAACAGGTCTCCAGGATTCCCTGATGGGCCAGTGGGCAGGAGCAGGGCTGGAAGTGCATGTTTCCCCACAGGGAAAGCTCTGTTTTTGCCACAAGATGCCAAGCTGTGTCTCAGGGCTTTCCCATCCTGCACACCCTCTCATTGAGTAAACCCTCACATCCTTTGGTCTAGAGTTTCAAAGCACACAGTCCCAGCCCAGAGCTTGGCTTTAGCTCCTGTCCAGCTGGCTCCATGCTCCACTCCCCAGTGTAGGGAGTCAAGACACGAGCCAACTGCAAACACAAACCAAATCCCTTCCAAGCTCCTACTGCCTTTAATCTCTTATTGCAGTAACCCTGAACTTACAGATGTTACGTGTACAGAAAAAGGAGGTGGGATTTTGTTTTGTTGTTTTTGTTTACATATATTTCACACAGTCAATGCCCCTATGTTTTCTACACATAACCAAGTGCCAGTTTTATCTCCCTTTCAGACCACACTGCTTCAGGAAAGCACAAGATTAACAAAAGCATCAGTTGACTAAATTGACATGCTCCAAATGCTACTTAATCCTCAGAAAAAACAAAATCTGGTAATAAAACTGCATCTACTAACAGGTCACTAAAGCCCAGGCTAAATTCATGGGCAAGCCTTACCCTGCATACACACACTGGTGTTGCTGTGTTTGTGACACTTGGTAAAGCAATAGTGATATTTGAAATATATGTACTGAATCTGACCATTCATAAGCACAGACAGAATCCCAGGCACTGTTTCATGTTTTTATTCTCAGCAAAGAGGTTGTGTTTGTTTTAACTTAACTTTGTGCTTCATGTTGCAATTGATAAGTAAGATAGGGCAAAGCATGACCAATTCCAAAGCATGCTTAATTCCTCTCCCCAGAGCACAGACCATCTCCTTACCAGTTAGACAGGTTCCATACAAAGAAGAACTTCAGATTCATGGCCAAGAGGGCTTTAACAGCAAAGACAACATTTTCCACACCAGAGCCTTGAGCCAGAAACACTAAATCCCACCTGAAATCTTTCCCATTACATCAGAAAATTGACATTTGAATTCCTGTATACAAAAGTGAAATAATTTCCTTTTCATTTCCTGCAGGCAGAAAAATAGTCCCTCCAAAGGAAGGAAGTATTCTTCTTATAATTAAAGTTTGGATTCAAAGTTTTGCAGCAATGTACTGCCCTGGGTTTGCAGATATGTCATTAGGCGTGATTACTTGGAAGATCCCATGAAAATGAAAAATGAGATGGTCAAACTCTTGGGTACAGAAATAATTGCTTTTATGTTGGATTGCTTGCTTAATTCCAGGGAAAGGTAGTCTCTGATAAACTGTAGTCCTTATCACATTTCCAAATGTGTGATGCTACAGCTCATTTAAGTTTCCCTTCCTTATCTTTGCCTTTCCTCAATACCACTCCAACTTCAAAACTCATTTCACTTCCTTTCTTATACCAAATAGTCATTGCTATTGTTGCTGCTCTAAAGAAACTAGCCTGTATATAGAGAAGGAAAACATGCAAAAATGTAGGAAGCCTTGGCCTTGAACTCCCCCAATGCCACCAGACTTTGCATCTGCAGTTAAATCATCCCTCCCTGTCTGAGCAAACAGCAGCCATAACACTATAGCTGTAAACAGAAGACATTTTGCTATCTATAGGCAAAATAGTCTGGCAAAAGCTTCATAATTTTAAAGAACAGAATAATCACTGTAAACTTCCCATGGTAGCAGGGAGACAGCAATTAGACACAGCCCAGAGGGCTGACCAACACACTCCAGAGTTCCCAGTGATTTGCAAAAGCTTTCTGACCAATCTTTGGTGGTTTTTATTTCTCCCTAGAAATCAGAGCAATCTGTCTCCTGAAAACACAAAGCAAACATAACACCAGAAAAAAATAATAAAGACATAAGAGAGAGATGAAATTGCTGATGGATGTTGCTGGCAAAACTTCTGTACAAGCCTACCTTCTGCTCTCTTCAAATGGGCTTTGCCACGCTGGGACCATTTGTTAGACCACAGCCACTGCCAAACTGCAAGATGATACCCCTGACAGTAACACAACTCATTACTCCCTGATTTATGGAACAAGAGCTCGGGAGGGGCCAGCACACAATCTGGGGGGAAAAAAAACCACCAAACACCAAATCCATCCACAGAGGTGACATTTATTAGGTTTACGCATTTTATAGTAGCATTAAATGTGCTCCTAGAAGAGGCAGGGAAAATGTGCTTATTCAGAAGGAAAATTCACTACTTGTACCTCCCAGTCTGCTTTATTACACAGCAGCCCATGGCAAGTGCTCTGTTTAAAGACTGGCAGCACTCTCCAAGAGAGCAGCACAGATGCCTCCAGGGAGAGACACTGACACGTTTGGAGAACACCTTGCAGATAGAGCCAAAACACTCAGCTTCGAGCTGTGAAGATTTTACACTTGACAAATATTCAGGTCACAGTGGAAAACACTCCTTTTATCCTCTCCCCTTCTTCCCTGAAAGCTCCCAGACCAAGCCACCAACTCTTCCTTCTTTAAATCTGGAGCTGTTCTCCCACACAGGCTCACCTTGCATTTGAGCTCAAACATTTTGTGATATGCAGGGGGCCAACAAGAAGCAAAGAATTAGTGGTGCCTCCTGACCTTTCTTCCTTTCCTGCTGCCTCCTCATCTCAGGTTGTGTTCTGCAAGGTGTTTTACCCTAGAAGCCTGCAGAAATACATACACAGTCCCAGCCAGGCTTGCTGTGCACTGCAGCAGAGCTCTGCAGCATCTCTGGGGGTCCTGTCACCGGTGGCCCTTGGACTTGTGCACCATGGGAGGAGATCTGCTGTCTTGGCTACTGCTCCAAAGTTTCCCAAATGACTGTCACAAGAAATAGCTAGTGACTTCTGACACCCTCAGCATTGCCCACAGACAAAAATCTTGTTTAATCTTCCAGAAAAGCCAAGATGAGAGGGCCAAAATACCCTCAGAGGTGAACAGTGGGCACTCAAGCTCCCTTCCCTGCCAAAATGGACAGTCTTTTCCTTATACAGTTCTCCAAAGACAGGCTCCACCAGCCCATTAAGGGTTTGGTGTCCCTGAGCCCACTCCCCACATTCCCTTCTGGGGGAATTTCACAGAACTTTGTTGAAACAAGCTGGTATAGATCAGACAAGAATGCTAAAGGAGATAACACTCAACATACTAATCCATCCTGCAAAAACACCCTCATGTGTGGTCCAGGTGATAGTTACTGATGTGAAGCACGGGTTTTATCCAACACTTGGACTAGGAATTTAAATTGAACTGCAATCCATGAAAATTGCCAAGCTGGAGGTGCTGGTGAGGTAACAAAGCGAGATGACAACTTCATGCTTCAAAAAGCACTATGTCAGTTGGGGAGGAGAAAATTCATGCTTCATTTTGTGTCCAAACCAATGAAGTAAGTAGCAGAAAACACAATTTATTTTCATATGTCACACACCTAGTACATACAACTCTGCCCAAGATCCTTCCCCCTCCCCTCCTCCAATTGCCTAAGAACAAGTTAAAACGAGAATTAAATCTTTAAAACAGCTTGTGTTTGCAGGAATGAATGGTGTCAATGCAAACAACTGCAATTAGTCAATCATAATGAATTGATAATAAAAAACAACATATGAAAGCTCTATTTTACTGTTATTTAAAGTGACAATATTTAACCATTTTATTATAGAAGTAATAAAATCTTGTCATGTTATTATCACATATTACTATGAGTGACAATCAATAAATTAATACATACTAATTACAGCACTCAACTAGAGCAGTTTGATTAGGAAGAGAGGAAAAACACAATGATCAAATCCCTGGAGAAGAAGTAGGAAGGATTTACAGCTCTCTAACAACAGTGTTACGAACCACACATTAAATCTCAGACAGATGTTTCCCTATGCAAACAAAGAGCTCAGTGACAAGACCTCTAAGACTTTTTTTTATTTTTTTTAACACCATGAAGCAGCACTGCTATAGTTTGTAACCCCAGGCAGGCAGCCAGACACGTACAAAACCACACGCACACACTTGAGAAACATGAAACACTTTCTCCTAAGCAATGCCATGGTCATCAGTGCTTGGTTCAAAGCCATGCTTTAAAAAAACCCCAAAACCTTCAGACTTTTACACTACAAAAAGTTAGCTTATTTTTATATGCATGTATTAAAAAAAAAAAAAAAACAACAAGCAAGCAGTTTCCTGCAGGCAGATCTTTTATGCCTTTCTGTGTGGTCATCGTGGTTAAAAACTATTAAAATCCTGAGATTTTGAAACTGACCTTAACAGTAGCTCCAAATTTAGTATCTGAAATGGGATGAGGGTAGAAAAGGAACAGGACATGGTGAAAACAAGATGTGCAAAGCCTCTATAATAGTTGGAATGTACTGTCACTGCAACACCTGGGTGGTATTAAAACGTTTCAGCTAAACTGCAGATTGCAAAACTCATTTAGCACCAAAAAGTATTTAGTGTTCTCTCCAGGTACTCATTATTGTGCTGCTTATGATAACAGAAAACTTGAGAAAGGTTGACAGACACCCTTTAATGAAAGGGGACTGCAAATGTACTTAAGGCAGCACAGTTGGCCACAGAGGGGAAAAAATCTAAAATCAGTGCTTTCCTTCATAAATTTGGAGCATCTCTATGGAAAGGATACAGATGATCTCTTCCCCTCTCTAACTGAAGCTCATTCACTTGGGCTTGCCAGAAGCTGCTCAGAACTCAGTCCTATCATGCTGCAACCCCTCCCAGACCAGCTCCTCACCCAGATATAAAAAAAAAAAAAAAAAAAAAATTTTTTCTCTTTAGACATTGCCAACGGTCATCTCTTTTGACACACTGCGTTTTCTGGCACAACACTTAGGAGTTGCATCACCCTTTGAGCTCCACAGTTAAAAGGCATCACCACACACAGCACTGGTGCTTTGGAAACCTGATCTCATCGCTGCTAAGAAGCAAATAGAGCTTTGGACTGCCTTTCCCTCCCTTCCCCAAGGTGATGGTGATGAAGTTTTGTGCCTGCCACTTCATGAGATTCAGTGCAAGGCTGAAGTTCAAGTTTCTGACAGAGGAATTCCAATTACCATTTTCCATAAGGGGTGAATCAGAGCTCCGAGCTGATGTGCTGGGCTGTGTAATCTCACGTCAGATGGAAATTCCCTGCCTGACACTGCTTTTGGAACAGTGAAACCTGTTCTGACACTCCCTACAAGTCCTACAAGGTCACCCAGAGAGGCTGATCCATGCAAGGTGGCAGCCCAGGATGGGTCCCCCTCCTTCTCATGCTGCTGTTTTACACAAAAGCAGTGATGCTTTGCCTAACAAAGTACTCCTGTAATCTTCCAGAGCAGACTCAGGAAACACAAACTTTGCAGCCAGATCTCAAAATGGGAAAAAAAATTAAAAATAATTTAAAAATCCTCTTAGGATAAAAAGCTATGAAGCTCAGCTGGGTGAGAAGGACAGCCACATTCCCAGTGCTCTGCTGCAGCTGCTGAATGCTAGGATCTGCTGAGTGGGATCCAATGGCTTGAGTTACTCAGGTCAAACTTGATGATCCAACAGTCCCCCCCGACCTAGAGCTGAAAAAGCACCTTAACTAAGGACAATTTTATAAATTAAACATATGCATAGAGCAGTAACAGAGGATCTTCTGAACCTTGACTTGAAAGTTCTTCCCTATTGGGAATAATAAATATTTTTAGAACTACATTTGTGAAAGACAGATGTGATCCAGAACTGTTATTAAGCCTTAAGACCTTAAGTATCTCACTGTAGGAGGGATGAGGTATGGAAGAGAAGGAAAAGAGCCATTTCTGACACAGATGGTGTAACTTTACCTCTGGACAGCTTTGCCTTAAGGTCTCAAGGTTATTCCAGTTGAGGTTTTTTTGGGTTTTTTTTGACTTGTAGCTAATAGACATGAATTAACAAAGTAACCATGATGTCTGGTACCTGCACAGGCATAATCTTTCTATTTGGTGTTTACTAGAGCTACTTTATTTTAAATGTAAATATATATAGTGTTCATAGACAGATATAGTAGATATATATACACACTATAGACAATAGTGTACATAACATATATTACTATTTATTGTATTCCCTTCTAAGCCGTAGTGACAGACAGTCTATTTCAGTAATGTTTTGGGTACAAGTGGAATATTCATTACTGGGAAAACACAATGCAAAATAGATGCTTTTGAACCATTTGAAAAATCATCCCTTAATCTTGCTGACACAGTGATAGGCAGCACTGTCATTCATAAAAGTCAAACAGTCTGACTTGTAGAAGGTGTCAAGCTTCACTTTTGCAGCATGAGCTATTTGTTAGGGAGATAATGCATCAACTTTTCTTCAAGAAACAAACACTACATTAAGTTAACTTTAAATCCAACAGCTTTATTACTTCAGTTGAATCTTTAATCACACTGTCTTTCAAACAAATGGACTCAGGGTTCCATTTCTCCCCTCTTCTGGTATTTTGATAATGCAACTTTCTCTAAATGGTTTCAGCACCATTGTCCTACAGCAGCCCTGGATGTCCCACTCCAGTGCTGCTCAGCAATATGAATATGGAGCCAGAAAAGATTCACCACATCTTGTCCTTTCTTCTCCATCCAGGAGATGAAAAATACCCTTCTGTATTCTCCACTAATGCCATTGGTTTTATATCACATTTACCTGCCACATACTGTTAGGGGAAAAAAAAAAAAGGCAATTGTGCTCCTCTGTGGAAAAGATATTTGCACAAGGAAAGAGAAACCCTCTCTCTCCCACACACAGAACTAAATGACAGTCACTTCTCACATGATAGTTCATGCATAGGGCTAATAAAAAGAGGGAAAAAAAAGTTGGTATAAACCCCATATATCACCAGCTGTAGTAGGAAGGAGATGTGTTGTTAATGAATATCACAATCCCAATTTCCATAGTCCAGACTACACCCTCTGGTTCTCCAGCAGCTGACAGCAATTTCAGAAGTCAGGTTTCCCCAGGTCCAGGCAGGGACATGCTTCTCTCTCCTCCCTCATGCTTTCAGGCCTTTTTTTTTTGCACACCACCATCTGGCAAGCTGAGCACACATCAAAATTGCCCTTTTGAAATAAAGGGAGCAGAAACCAAAAGTCAAGCTGTGCAGTTCCAGCCGGAGGGAGAGGGAGGGAGGGAAGAACAGCCTTTGTAGCTCCCTCCTTTCTACAGCCATTACTGAACACCCATCCCCTCGCTGTGGCTGGGAGCCCACCCCATTATCCCTGTGCAGGATTATCCCCAGTGCAGGTGGGAGCTGAAATTCCTGGCTCAGCATCTCTCCCTGGCTCAGCTTCTTCCCCCCAGGTGCTGCCAACACAAACCAGGCTGGCTCCTGACTCCCAGCCCTGCAAGCAGGGCCAGCAACCTGGTTGCCAAGTTGCTTGCCTTCTTTTTCTTAATTTCAATGCATCCTCCAAAGAGTGGAGGTGCACAACCCTGCTCACTCCAGGGCACCCTTGAGGACATCACTCCACAGCCCATGCCACCTTGCTTTGTGCCATTTACAACCATTTTGTAAAAATCACTGATCTTGCTCCTTTTACAGCTTGTGCTGCTCATTCTTCATTAAATACACCTCTCCTTGGAAAAGCCATTTGCTCTAGCAGGAGCACCACGCATTTATTACTGCCAGACTTCAGCCCATAATGTTGACAAACGCTCTAATGATTGGTAAAACACTTATTGGTATAGCAGGCTCTGGGCTTAATTTCTAACATGCTGACAGCACATGGTGATAAATATTATATTTATTTGCACTTGAGCAGTAACAGCACACACAAGTGGCCACTCTGTGCCCAGGTAATGTCAGCTGTAGCTCAAGGATACTGCAGCACACACAACACTTACCAATTTCTTATAACTTTTGTCTGGGTCAAACTTCAGAGGTGATGGTGGAAATTAAGAGCACAGCTTTCCCACACATTTGGGGCCCCAGGAGCAGAGAGAGTGGGGAATGCAAGCGAGTTACAACACATTTCTTCAATGAACACAATGATTCATCCAAGCCAGGACTGCTCAGGGGAGAATGCTGCTTTAGAGGAGGAAAGCTCCTTATTTTCAGGGAAAAAATTCTGACAAAACCAGCAGGATAGAGAGAGGCATCCTTGCTCCTCTGGCATGCAAGGGGAAAGGATCCAGCTGAAATCAAGAACTGGAGCCCAGGTGTCTGGCAGTGCTGGTGAGCCCTCAGCAGGTTCACTGCTCTGCAAGGAGCAGCTCTTGTGCCCTTTCCCCTCCTGGTCCAAACATTTCAGGCTTGGCATAATCCTGACATGGAACAGGGGCTTTCCTGAGGTCTGATAAAAAGACTTCTCTAAATTAAACAGCAACAAAAAAAGCAGTACATGTTTTATTTTGCTGTTGCCTGTAATCTAGTCACCACAGCAGTACATTCAAACTCATCCTCCTGGCTTTATCAAGGGCACAGCCTACAATGCCCAGTGAAATTATCACTTCTCAAAAGCAAATAATACTCTCTCCCTCAGCAAGGCAGTGGAAGGGCAGGATTGCCATGCTGTGAGAGGTCCACCCTGCAAACAGCTCAGCTCCTCATTCTTCTGATGGGACAGGAGAGTTACTGCTCAGCCCAGGGAAAACCCACCTGAATTCATATTTTATGAATGCCCACATAGGTAGTTACACAAAAAGCTATTTCAGATGAAAGTCCACAACAGGGTAAACCCATAATGCTGCTGTACAATAAAGAAAAGCAGATTTCTCCAAGCAATGCTGGCTCACAACAGAGAGCTCTCTTTGCATGGGTAATTCATACCAGGCCTGCATTTCAACAGCAAGCAGCAAACAAATGATTCTGTCATTTTTCCCACAACATTTTAGTAGTATGATAAATAAGTTCAAAGTATTTTCTCGGCTCTCTCAAGCTGCTTCCCACTATCTCTGAGTGTGAACCCCAGGAAGCCACCATGCATTTATAGCCAGCACTTGTGAATGTCTGTCTTCATATTTACAGCTCACTCAGATGGAACAGCATCTATTGCAAGCCATGGCAAGACTGAGAACTCTGGCCCTGGGAGCCCAGGAATTTGGCTGAAATCTGGAGCATCTCTGCCAAAAAGGACTGGGAAATTGTTAAGGATGATAAAAACAGGGTGCACAGGGAAGGGGGGGCAGGCAGCCTCTTCTTCATCTCCTTGCTGCTTTTTCCTGGGTCTTGGAGTTCAGAGAAGCAGAAAATAATAGCACTAACCAAACACTGTGAACAGCCAGAGCCCAAGAGAAACAGAGCTATGTTTCCCTGAAACGAGCGAATATTAGTTTTCTGACAGTTTAAATATTGTATTCTGCTTACTAACTGTCAGTAAATTTACAAATAGTTGGCAGCTTGGCTTATGACCAGGACCCAAAGGAATGTTGACTGTAGCAATTTAATGGCCTGTTTCTATCAGCAACAGCAGCAACGCTGAAAATACTTCTTATTGTGAGTGAATTTATCCTAAAAAAAGCCCAACAGCAGAAGAGATGCTAGTTTTACATTTTTCACCCTGCTGAGGCCTCATATTGGATCATTACTCATTCCACACACCCCCAGCCACTTCTCCAAAGCTTTGAATTTTGCTTCATTCCAACTGCTAGGATTGCAATCTCAGTGATGAAAACAGACAGCTCCTGGCTCTTCAACAAAAAGCAAAAATTCCTCACTGCCTAACAAAGGCTTAAGTGATGATGAGTCAGCGATGCTGCTACATCAAAGACTAAGACTGGACATTCTTCCTGAAGTTTCCAAATTTCTTGGTGCCAGAACAGGAGATACACAGACAGATAAAAGCCTTGAGAGACTAGGGGACTGAACACTTACAGGGCTTCAGCCTCTCACTTGCCTTGTATTGCACAGCACATTTTTCCTGAAAACACAAGACTGCAGCTCTCATCCCAGAGGTGCTGCTTTGTGTGTTCACACCATCCCCTTTTCCCACCTCACAAGTGGAACAGCTCAGGGATGAGCCCAAGCTCTCAGAGCTGTGCTGAGCCCTCTCCCTGCCTGCAGCCAGGGATGTGCTGGCACAGTCAGGATGCTCAGGGCCACTCTTTCCCCAGCAGCCACACAGGTGAGATGGGAGATCAGCCCCTCTCCCTGGATGAGCTCCACCCTGGTAATTTTCACCAATAACACTGATGAAGTGGATGATTTTTAAATGACACTTGCACACTGTCCAAGCATGGTCAGTCAGCCAACACCAAAGAGCTTCAGCCAGCACTTGCTTTGCTCCAGCCCTGAGGCACCTCACTGGGAAAGCCCTCCAAATGCACCTGGGCAAGGAGAGCATCCCAATGACTCCACAGGCTCCAGCTACATGAAGCGTACCCTGGTGAAATATTCCTTTACCATAGTTTCCTCCACCTCAACCTGCTTACTGTGAATTTCTGAAAGCCTCACAGACCACACTAGACAGGCTAAAATATGCAGTTCACTGCAAAAAAAAAAAAAAAAAAATCAATCTATGGAAAGGGGAATAGTTAGTTGAACTAATCAAGAGACTCTACAGGGTGAACCTAGCGTGGGAAAGGCATTAGAATGATATCAAAATAAATTCAGGATGCCCATCTAGGAATGTGAACTGTTGCTTTCCATGCAATTATATAGGAGACATATCATAGCTCTGGCTAAAAATGTAAACATCTCTATAAGCAAGAGGGGAGGAAAAGCAGGGCATCCAAACTAAAAGGCTCTCACACCATTAAATGTAATCACTAAGCAACTATTAGCCAGTCTGAAAAGAAGATGAAAGGATAATGGAGGGAGATATGGGCTGGCAATTACAGGGGAAGCAAAGTGAAATAGTCCATATTTATTTGGGTTTTTATTAAACTTCCACAAAAACTAATAGCCAGATCACATTGTGGGGAAAAAAGAGAGGAAAAAAATAACAAAAGGGCTGAAATTAGTCTCAGGTTCCCCAGAGTGCTTCCCTACAGCCCCAGAGACAAAGATCATCTCAAAACCACTCCAGCTCCTGACCTTGGGATGGCACCTCTGGCTGTACAAATCACACAACCAAGCTGGAAACTTTTGCTTTTGGATTGTTCTTTTGAATGAGCCCAGAAATGGAGCAACAGCATCAAAACAACTTTCATAGCAATGGCAACAATGAGAAAAAACCCTTGCATTTTGTAGGCCTAGGTTTTATGGAAATAGCCATTTCCCAAGCTAAGCTCAAAGAGATCAGCTGCTACCATTATCATCCTCCCACAGGGACAACCTGCTAAGACCACCCTGGAGATTCCCTCCCACCAGAACACCCTCTTTTCCCAACAGCTCCTCACCACAACTGAAGGATTCCTGAAGATTTTATAAAACTTCTTCCCAGCCTCAAACACTTCCAAATGCCATGCCAACAGTCCACTGACTTCAAGAAAAATATGCAAGATGCCCTACCTATTCCAGTGCCTGCCAGAAAACTGAAATAACACTGATTTCAAAAGAACCATCTCAGTGTGTTCAAGAATTAGCATTACACATCTGCATCCATGCTAAGATGTGCAATTACATGCTACAAATCATTACTGCACAACTGCTCACAGCAGAACATGGAGCATCAATTGAGACCACAGTGCTCCTCTCAATCTGCCTACTTGAAAACCCAGCAGTATATCTGAATCAACAGCAGTACTCTTTCCAACAACAAGAACATGTCCAAAATTCAGAGATAAGGTTCCAGATGACATCATTCTGGCAGTGAAGCACAGCAGGGCTCATTTTCAAGAGAACCTTCTCAGGCAGCAAGATGACTACATGAGAAATATTCAGAACAACTACCTTTCCTTACAAAGATAATATAAATTATTTTTCAAAATATCCCATCTGAAACATTTGGTGAAAGATCCAGAAGAGAGATTTCCAGGAATGCTGCCTCAAGGCCACACTGGAGAACTGCTTGGACTGGTGCCTGAGAATATCAGAGCAGGCTGTGCCTCCAGACCAGCTGGAGCTGGGCTCAACAGAGCCATCCCTGCCATGCTGGAATCCTTGTACAAAGAAGGATCAGTACTAGGGTAAAAACACACATTGAGAGACAAAAAAGGAGCTCTGCAGGACAAGACTTGTCATCTTTGCTACCTGCTAGGGATGCCTAGGGTGAAAAAAACCCAGAAATCCTTGACTGCCCTCACAAAATCATTCCACTGTTCCATATTTCCCCTTTCAAATAGTTACATGGAGGAGCCATCAAACAAATACAGCACAAAAAATGCTGGTGCTCTTTGTAACTCTTTTCTGACATTTGCTATTCTGAGCTAAATTGCAAGTGACAGCTATAAAAATAACAAAGTAATATTTGGATAAGTAAATGTGTACTAGATGAAATGGGAAGACAGATGATGCTGCCAGTGTGACACACACTCCACAGTGCTGTCAGCCCAGGACTCAGGAGTTGTATCCATCATTTCTGCAGAAGCATTAGCAAAAGCTAAGAGTCATTCAGCTATATTACCTTGTATAGGATATTGCTTTCCCACACAAATCTCACTTGCCTGTCCAAGGCACAACAAGCAGATACAAATAATGACAACACCTCCAGGTGACATTTGGAAGACATAGGTAAAACTTGGGGGAGGAATAAAAGTGGATTTTTATCACTCTGATCTGAACTCTGTTACAGACCTTTTATTAGTGGCACAGAAATGTGCTTTATTTGGATGCATCATATCCTTAGACAGAATGTACTAAAGCTTTAAGCACAAATAAAGGGTCAGGATTGGCCATGTCACAACTGCATTGCTTCATCCCACTGTGACCCAGCACCCACCACATATCCCCACACAGACACCAGACCAGTACCTAGAAAATGTCTCTTTTCCCTGATGGATTACATATCATATCAGCAAAACATTCTTTTTTAGGAAACAAAAAAGAAAATAAATATCAGAAAATAAAATTTAAAAAAAAAAATAAGATCTCCAGGAAAGCACTTAAAAAAAAATTAAACCAAATTATTTTCTGTTACATTTGTCAGCCATTCAAATCACACAGCATTAATAAACATATTTACTTTGAAAACAGATAGAAATGGATTTAAACTGTAAGCCTTGACTCAGAATTTGTAAGTAATTTGCAAGCAAAAGGACCAGACCCCAAGTCTTGGACGCTGCAACCTTTGGATTCCACCAAAAGTCAAAATTTTAGAAGTAATCTTGGAAAGGAACTTGCTACTGTTTTGGCCCAGCAGGAAACAGAGTAGAAGTTTAATAAATGATTGTTTACAACAATTTGAACTGAAATTAAGCCTTTCAGGGATCCCACTGCAGCCCTGGCAGCACACCCCAAGTTCCATTGCCAGCTGAACTGCAGACAGCAAGCCAGATTTACCAGAATAAAACCTGATCAGACACTGAATCAGGAGTATATTCCAAATAACCAAGAGCTTTTTCCAGCCTTCATATGAAAAGTGGAGTCATATGTATTTTGTAGCCATCAGTTTTGGCACAACTAATTCATTTTCTTTTAATGACTTATGGAAGGGGGGGCTTTTCCTTGGAGCTGCAGTCAGGGAAATAATGAATGACCGCCTTTCACAAGATCAGAGACGTATTTGCACATAAACAGCTGAAGAAAACTGGACTCAACAGTCTGCAGATGCCCATGATATAATAAGAACAAATAAAAAGCTTATGACACTGTAACTCTGCACCAGCAGAAACATAAATCCTGCTGGAAGCTCTGGAGTCAGATGGCCTTTGAAATCACTCACAGGTTCTAAATTTCCTGGCAATGGGCAGCAGGGCTGGTATTAAACACAAAAACCTTCTGCCAAACAAACACTGAGGCAATAAATAGCAATAATAAAGCAGAGACAGATAGACCTTTGAATCCATTGGTCAAGAAAATTGCTGTCTCAAAGACAGGGTGCAGATCTGTTTGTGGGACCTGATGGAGGGAGTGCAGCAGACTGGAGGCTCTGCAGCATCCTGCTCCTGCATCCCTGCCAGGCAGCAGCATTGCCTGGAGATGGGCAGAGGGAGCCAGCTGAAACCCCAGGAAGTGGGGTCTGACCCAGGGACATGAGCATAAAAATCCCTAAAAAAGTGGAGGGGAAGGTTTTTCATCAGTGCCCTGAACAGTGCAGGTAAGGGCAGCTCTGCTGGGCTGGCTTCATGGAAGCAGAGCTGGGCTGCCCCAGGCTCCAGCAGCATTTCCAGTGTGCAGAGCACAGGGCAGTGCCAGAGGGAGGGGAGAGCCCTGCAGAGGGGCAGAACCCAAATCCCAGCACCCACATTCTGTGGGGAGTACCGAGACAGAGTCCATCAACACCCAGCTGCAGGAAGAGGGGAGAAGCAAATATAGAGTGACTGCTGGAAAACAAACCACTCACAATAAACCCCCATGTAAACAACCAACTCTGGGCTTTAAAAAAAAAAAAAAATATATATCTGTTTTTACATCTAAGCACCTTGATTCTAAAATCCATGACTAAGCTCTCGCTCCCTCATTCAACTATACATGCCCTCTCACCACTTAATAACAAAGTGATTGGATCAAAGACAGCCCTTCCATTAAGCCACAATACACAAAGTACCACTCCATGAGCCTTTAGTATTCATGGGCAGGCTCCAACCACAGCCACACCATCGCTCAGCCAGCAATTGCTTTCAAAACAGGCTGCAGCTCAAATAAATCTGTGATTATATAAATGCTAATACAAAGTAAAGATAACCATTAGTATGAATCCAATGACTAGCAGGGAAGCACAAATAGAAAAACATTTTCTCAAGCACACTCCCAGTAATGCTACAAAACACGTGGAGTATCTTGAGTTGAAGGGTGAAAGGTTTCTAACACTTCCCAAAGTTACTCAGCTGTAAAATGGGGGATTCATTTTACAACCAGGACTGGATAGAATTCAAAGTCAGGGCTTATTAAAACCTGAAAGTCTCCAAGGTTTTCTCCTATTAAGGAAAGTGAGCAAGAAAAGGCATTCAACAAAAAAAAAAAAGCACAGAGAAAAAAAAATATCCATTTAGTCTTTCATATATATATAATTCCTCAACACTGACACTTCTTAGGAAAAAAACCTAAACAAGGTCTTCATTATTTCAGTTTGGAGGGCTTTTTTGCCAACAGTGGAGGAGGACAGTTCTCACTGTGAAATCTTTTCTGTAGTGATATCCTGGTCTCTGAGCACTTGATCTCTTCTCTGTCCAGCTAAGCCAGGCTCACTTTGGTGAGCACACACAGAGGCAGCAACCCAGGAGTGTTCATTAAATCACCCCACTAATTCACAAGGTGACACTGAGCTGGGACCAGGACAATGCCTCAGTGTGGCACCACAGTCACTCAGAGAAATTAAAGACATTTTACACATCCAGATCTAATCACCTATCAGTATTTATAGGTAACAGATTCATATGGATTTATAGCCTTGAGGGATCCCGAGATGATCTATTCTCATCTCCCCACATAACACAGGCCACATCATATCAATCAATTCCTCCTGGCTTCTGCTTTAACTAGAGCATTTCTCTGTACATCAATCCTTGACTTAACACCTTCCATGGCAGGGAACCCACTGGGTAACACTTGATAAATTGCTTCAGTGGTTAATTATCCACTCTGGTTAAAAAAAAAGCGTATTCGATTTCCTGACAATGTATTACTTGCAAAATTACAACAGAGCTTTAATAAAAAACCCTTTTTTAATCTGTAGCTATTTGAGAGTGCACTAATAAGAACATGATCTCCCAATTGCTTGAACAAAACACAAAAGAAGGTACTACTGTATAAAAAAGATGAGGAAGAGATTTTTAAAGAGACTTTCCACAATAACAGACAGTGACATGTCCCAGATCACTCACCCAGCTGTACCAGTTGGCAATGAAACCCTGCCTTAATATACAGCACTAAAATCACCTTTGACCAGCAAACAGATAACAAAGATGCTAAATCCCTGGACAATGAACTCTGGGCATGAGAACTAAGACCCCTGTGATGCTCTTGGCCTTTTAAACAAGCAGCCTCCTGGTCAGGGTAACAAGATCATATTTCATATGAAAAACCTCCTCCTTTGCAGAAGGCCTTCTCCAAAGACCATTTAACAGCTCCACTTTGCCATTAATTGCCCAGGTCCATCCTGCCTGGGTGAAGTGGGGATGAACTTCGCCAACTGTGCTGTCTAATGATGAACAGCAAGTTGAATTAATGAGATAACATTTATCATGGTGAAAGCAACTGAAGAATCTCTCCTTTTTAGCATCTTTTAAAAGAATCCCAGTGAGCAAAGACTTACAATTTTTTTTTTGCATATGTCAAATATTTGAAGACATAAAGCAAGCTATGCATGTATAAGCTTCTTCTGACACATTTAAAACCTACATCATACTTAACCTTGGCATATAAAAGCAATTGGGCCTGAACCAGCATTTTTAAGGCTTTCAGAATCAAACTCCTTAGTGCACTGGCCAGGTCATTTAAAAAAAAAAAAAAAAAAAAAAAAAGAGAGGGGAATAAAANAAAAAAAAAAAAAGGAGATGGAGATAAAAAGAAAGGGAGGGTAAAGAGTCTTTACTACATTTACCAGTTCTCTGCTGATGCCTCTGCACTCTGTGGATGTGCCACAGCCCCACAAAATAAGAAGGGTTAAGGGGAAGAGTGTGTTCCAGGGACAATAAGACTAAAGAGCAGCAGTAGCTGAAATTAAGGGAGGACTCCCCTTTACTTCATCCTCTCTTCCCATTTACAGTCAAAAATACTGACAATTAATGAATTTAAATGTATTTACTAACACTAGCTTTGTGTGACATTCTTGCAAAGCCTGTTCCACCTGAGTGCAGAGCGGCCTGGCATTTAGCATCAATCCCTTCTGATGCAATTAAAGTAACATTTGGGCAAAAGTAGGCTGTGCTCCCCAAAACGGACAGACAAACTTCTCTCCTGTCACTCTGGACAGCCAGCAGAACCACTGGTGAGAGCAGAGAGTTCTACTCAAAGCCACCTTTCCTACCCACTTTCACAGCATTTGACAAAATGGACAATTATCTCTTTGGGAGGAGATTAAAAAAAAATTACTCCTTTTTATTTTAAGTATGACTTATACAAAGCAAAAATCATAATGAAGAACAAGGATTTACTGTCAAGAGTGGCTCAGAATTTCCCTACATGTTAAAAAAAAATATATGAGTATCCTGTTACTCAATAAAAGTCCCTCTAAAAATCAAGCTGCCTTTCTAAAGAACCTTTTGTCTTCAAAACTTGGTATTTATTTTTAAACCCCAAGAAAGAATCCAGACACGATAAATTCATCTCTCAACCCAGAATCCCTCTGATTTTTACCAAAATAATTGCTTAACACAAAGCCATTGCAATTGTAAAGTTCCAAGTGTGCAGTTAACATGCTGATACCAAAACCTGAGTAATATGGTTGGTGAGCATGCCAGACCTTCTGCCAACTTACTCAGGGTGAGAATATGGAAATTTAAAAAAAGCTAATAAAAAAGCACTACACAGCTTTAGGCTGTCAACAGATTTTATCCTGAATATTTTTATACCAAACCAAACACACAGGCAGCTGTGCCTGACTCAAGTTTACTGGCAGCCAGTTAACATTTTGCTAATTCCAGAAAGAATGATCACCTTGCTGCTGGGTTTACCAGGCTGAAAACCATTCCCCAGAGCTCCCTGGCTCTGGGCAGGGATGCTGCAAGGGGTGAGGAGGAGGAGGATGCTGAGGAGCTCAGCCAGCAGATCCAAGCAGCCACTGGAAAGGTGGAGTGTTATTGATTGTGTGCTCAGCAGGGAGGAGGAGGCCAGGAACCCCAAGCTCGCTCGTGTGCTTGTCAGAAATCAGTTTGCAGCGAGCAAGCAAGGTAAAAGGTTAATGAAATACAATCTGAGGAAATAAAACAAGGACACTGATGACTTTTTACAAAGCCCTGGAGGTGGCTATGCTGGCTGGAGCCCTTTCCCCACAGAAAGGGGATGTTTCTGGAGTTAGGAAAGCATAAGAGTGGCACAAGGCTGTTTTTCTATTGTCCTGGTGGGGTGAACATGTCCTTCCAGGCAGCATCACCTCATTTCCATGTTCCTGGGAACAGTCCCCACCGTGCTCCATCCAGCAAGGAGCTGGAGGGCTTGCAAGGAAGGAAACAGATATGGAAATTGGGCAATAAAAGCTTACATAAGGTCACACACTGGGCACTGATTTGAGTTTTACCTGCAGTGACAGCAGAGACCTCGGTGAGGGGGATCAGGAGCACTGCAGTACCCCCCAGTGGGGCTGCATCCCCCACAAACTTCAAATACAGTTCTGGAAACCTTCATCCAATGACTCCACTTCAGAACAGACTTCTCTCAACAAGAAAACAAATCTAAACCAATGGGATAATCCAAATGAGCACCTGTGAGTGGCCCAGGAATCCTAACAGTTAGATCTACCACTATGCCTTACTTTATGGCAGGGAGTACATTGTTCAGGCTTGAAGTCAAAATCAGCAGTGTAAGGACAGGGAATGTGTTCTTGGTTTGAGGCTTTATTTTTACCTCTAAAGGGCAACTGATTTTTCTCATGGATAAACTTCCCATGCCACATTTATGCCATCACTGTGGATTTCTGTAAGGGAACAGTATTTACAAAAAAAGGATCACCATCCTCTGGGCCTCAGATACAACAATTACAACTGTGAAATTATTTTTTCTAATACAGAAGTTCAAATAAACTCCTAGTGTGACCTCACTGAATACAGATTCCAGATCTAAACACAATTTTTTTCTACTAGTATTTAATCACGGTATCCTAAAATATAAAGAAGTAACAGAAATCTAAGAGAAGTTGAAAGAGGGAAAAAAACCCACCAACCAACTAAACACAAAAAAAAATTGCACTGGAGAATTTCACTGCTTTACTAATTTACTTGCAATGTGTGAGAAATACATAAATAATCAAGAAATTTCCCACTGCAGTGTCAGAGCCATTTAAGGACATAAATTCAAGAATATCTGTACACAAGCTGCTGTCAGACCAGTCACATGTGGTGGGTAGAAAAACGATCTGATATTTGGAATCACTTTTACAACCAGCACGTTAAGGCAACAGCCTTAGGAAAATATGAATGCAATGCAAGACTAAACCAAACAAAACTCCTCACATAATTCATAGCTAAGACTCTGCAAGCACTTCACTAGGTGAATGAAATTAGCAACCTGACAATTAGCAAGAGGAATAAATCCCCATAAAAAGCAAGCAGAAAAGGAATTTTCAAATGCATGAGTACAAATTTCTGGATTCATACACTTGCTGTTGTTACAAATGCAATATGTTTACCCATTTCTCTATGGGATATAAAACTCAACTTGGTATGAAAACAAATCACTGAAAGTCTTAGCAGATTAGTAAACGTCAGATCAAATTAAACCTTCTCCTAGACTATGCAGGGGCTGTACAAATTTATCAGTCTCACAGATTGTTTGCTCTCTTGACATGAATAGGTCAGAACAGCCCAGAGACAAAAGACAGCAAGATCAGAAGACTGAAAATGCACAGTTTGGGAAGGCCACTTATTGCCAGGCTTTGTTTCACCATTAAACTCATTCCCAGAGAAACAGGTTTGGAGATGGAAAATGCCTCAGCAGATAGGAAGCAGCGAGAGACAGCAGCTTTTTCTCTTCTCAAAGGCTCTCTCTGGAAGACAGGAGCTGGGCAGCCCACCTTCCAGGCTTGAAGGCTTCAAGCATGAAAACATAGCAGAAAGGTTTGTAATCTCTCATTTCTGCAAGTGATCTGAGAGGAGGGACAAATCCCTCAAGCTTTGCTGGTGGAAGATTCTGCAGAGGGAATGTGGAGCTTCTGGGCTCCAGAAGGGGAAGGAGGAAATGATAAAAAAAAA
>VXBI01007021.1:100445-134328 GCA_013397375.1 Toxostoma redivivum | reverse complement strand
GGTCTTCTCTGCCAATGCCCCTTGCCGGCTGTCCAGGGCTCTGCTGGGAGCCCTGTGAACGCTGAGGAAGCCTGGTGGTCCCAGAGGAGCCACGGTGGTCCCAGAGGAACCATCTCTCCAGGGGCACTGCACATCCCAGCCACTGAAACCAGGCCCCTGCGAGCTGAGCAGGTCACCAGGACTGGGGATCTTTGGTGAAAGCTGTGATCTCTTGAGCTGGACTTAATTTTGGAGCTCCCAGGATGGACTCAAGTCCACTCCTGCTTTCACTGGCCCCAGCACCCCCTGTGTGGGTGCAAAGTGGGCAGAGCTGGTGGAGCTCCCCAGCACAAACCAGTCACCCTCCCAAGCAGTGGAGGGCTGTCTCCTCTGCTGGCTGCAAGATGTTGGTGGAACAGCTGCTTTGATTCCCAGACTGCTGATTGCCAGGATATCTCGCATTCCAGGAGGCTGGGGGTGATTATTAGGGATGCAGAGCTCCAGGGAGTGGAAATTCCTTTGCTCCAGCCATCCCTGGAAGTTGCTGGAGTTACATTTGGCCTCGTCTGGCTGCAGCAAGCCCCGGATGCCTTCAGCTCTGCCACCCGTCCTTGGCCAGGCAGTGGCTTCTGAAGTTGCTGTTTCACAACTGCCAGATCCAGGGGAGATTAATGAAACATTCCCAAAGGGAGGGAGCGATGAGGAAAACACCGCAGCACAATGGAGGCGTCTGCAATTGTGACAGCACTCAGGGTTTTGTGTAAACTAGGCCACGTCCCTGCTCTTCCTTATCCTTGGATCACCTCGTTTGGCATCCCAGAGTAAACAGGGAGTTGTGTCTCTGCCCATAACCAGCCCCTGCTGCTGCCTGGCCCGGGAGGTGTCTGCGCCACGTTCCTGAGAGCTCACAGCGAGCTGTGTGACTTTGGTGTGGTGCTACTGCCGCCTCCTTCTGTGCCACCCTTGCCAAGGGTCCTGATGAGCTCTCCCTGCACCCAGGTGAGGCACAGAGTTTTTGCTGTCCCTGTTTTCCAGAGCAGGAACAGAGGGATGAGGGCACAGAGTGATTTTCCCAAGGTCACACAGAGGTAGCGGCAGCGTCACCACCAGCTCCGTGTCCCCAGCCCTGCCTGATGATGATGGTGGCCACAAGGCCACCAAGGCACACAAGCCAAGAATCATTGGAAAAACCTGTGGGGAGGAAATCATTCCCAGGCAGGGTTGGAGGCTTCAGGGTTCATCCAGAGCTTGTGTGAGTGGGTTTAAAATAATTGCTGTCATGAAAGATTAAAGCCATCATTCCCAGGAGGGGACTGGTGCAAATTCCCCCCGGCAATGCCAGGGCAAGGGCTGGTGAGTGGCACCAAGCACAGGCCCTGCTCTGAATTCAGGGATTTTGGTCAGGCAGGACCATTTTTTGCCAAGGTGAGTGAGGAGTGGAAGCAGGAGCAGGAGGAGGAGGTGGCTGAGAAATAACCTTCACACCAAGCCCCAAATCCCACCTGGGTGGGTGATGCCATCCCATCATTCCCACTGCTCCAGAAGGTCCCTGAGGAAACACTTGGCATGGTTGGCAAGTCAGGAATAGGGTTTAATTTTGCCCTTTTTCTGCCAGCAGTCCTCTCCTCGTTAGGCTGAGCTAATGAAGAGAGGAGAGCTGGGCTGGGCTCAGGGCACTGCTCAGGGCTCAAAGAGCAGCAGGGTGATGATGGAAGATGGCAAAATGAAGGATGAAGGAAGGCCACGGCCCCTGGGCCTTGCAAACAGCCTCACTGTGAGGTAGAGCAGCTCAGGTCAGGTTTAATTTTGTGAGATGGAGAGCAGAGGTGACGAACTGCTCAGGTGAAACCTCCCCTGCCAGCACAGCTCTGGGCCAGCTCTCAGGACCAGCACAAGCTCCAATTTGAGGAGCCCCTTCACAGCTCCCCCACCTCAGCTGCCCAAAAAGGTGCCAAAACTCCCCTGGCTGGTCTCTGCTCAGCTCTGAAGTGTGTCCTCACCCTCTGAGACACTCAGAGCAGCCTCACCCCCTCCCCAGGCAGCCCCCCAGCCTCGTGGGGGGAAGGAGAGCAAAGCCAAGGTAACAATCTGACTCCAGGTGCTGATTCTGAGCTGGATGTGCTCCCTTGAGCCCGGGAGCTTGGCTCACCTGTGGATCAAGGGGAACAACAAGCCCAGCACACTCAAGAGAGGTCTCTCAACTGTTTGGAAACAACAAACCAACCCATTCCGGCCCTTTCCCTCCATGCCAGAGGCTGGGGAGATTCCTGGCTGGCTGATGAGTGGCGTCAGCACTTTATTGATTTCTGTGTTCGGCGTGGGAGGGATTTAATTGGGATGTGGAGGTTTCTCACCCCAGTGTCAGGCTCTCAGCAGGGATGGTGCTGTGAGAGGCAGCCAAGGTTGAGCCCTCCTCTTCCAAATGTTGTCTCCTGCTGGGAATATGTTTGTGGAAAAGGGAGATTCCTCCCAGAGAGATGTGCTTGCAGTTATGAACCACGCACTCCGTGGCAGTGCTGGTCCTGGATCCATCCTCACCCTTTGCTTGTTCATTGCTAAACAAACTCTTGCTGGTTTATGAAGTGCCCAGAGGCTGATTTAGGGCCTGGATCGAGTATAATTCAGTTAAAAACAGAGATGTATTGAGCAATGAAGCTGCAAATCTTTATGTGTGCAGTAAAAAGCAGGATACAAGAGCAGAGCTGGGCTGGGAGCAGGCAGCAAAATCCTGGGAGAGGTTTGGTGTCAGCATCCAGGAAATTCCCAGGCTTCCTCACCCCCTCTGATACTCAGAGGTGTGGGATAAGAGGAGCTAGAAAAGCCCATGGTACCCAGTTCTCCATGGATATTTGGATTCTGGATAAAACATGCCATGATGGGAACAACTCTGCTCCAAGTTGGCAGCATTTAAACCCAAATTGTGGCACTGGGGAGACCTGAGAGAATCCTGCCTGTCTCTGGGACTCTCCAGAGTAGAAATATTCCTTCCTTCTGCCCTGAGGAATTCCCAATGGCTGGCTGGCCACAGTCTCTGTGCTCCCTGAAAAAGCTCCAAGCTCCCTGGCAGCATTTCCAGCACGTTTGGGCAGCTGCTCCCTGAAGAATCAGCCACAGAGCCAGGAGGTGGGCAGGAGGGGGCTGGTGGCCTACTAATATCCCATTTTTATAGGGAAGTGAGAGGTCAGCAGGAAATAATTGCCTCTTTCCCAGCTGAAGAACCACCAGTTGGCCTCTCTGCTCTTTGAAATCACTGGATCTTAGCAAACAGCTCCATTTCCTGTGGGGCTGGGAGCGGGAATGATCCCTGCTCCCACACATTCCCCTGGGGTTCCCTTCATTAAAACCCTCAGGAATGCTGAGCAATGTGCCAATGCTCCTACACACCCCATAAAACCCACAAGCAATTACATCCACGGATGGGATCCGTGCTGGGAGAGCACAGAAAAGCAGCAAAAGCAGCTCAGTGTGAATCCAAACTCAGGGAAAGGGCAGCGGGGCTGGCACAAAACATCACATGGATTTTAGGGGTGCTCCTTTCAGGTTGTGTCCTTTCATCTCCTGCATCCTCAGGGAAGGCTGTGGTGCAGAAATCAGGGGAATTAAGGCTGTGATTCAGTGCTTCCTGCAGGAAAGGGCAGCTGGAAAGCAGGGAATGAGCTGCTTCAGAGCCTCAGCTCACCAGCCCGTGTCCCTGGGGCTCTGAGGCTGCTCGAGCCCTCCCCAGCAGGGAAGGAGCAGCTTGGGAGAGGAGCTGAGTGAAGTGGAAAACGCTGGGAATACAGCACAGCCTCAGGGAGGATGCAATTCCAAGCACCTTCACGAGAGAGGTGAATTCAGGGGGTTTTGGGGGCCCTTTGGCTCGAGAGATAAACCCAGAAATACGCCTTAATTCCTATTAATTTAATTAATAGGAATTAATTTATTTAATTCCAGACCTATGGCCTGGACTTGGCTGGCCTGAGGTGACCCCAGGGGTGTGATATTTCCACAGGTTCCTCCTTTCCTTCAGTGATGCCTTTGTGGCCTGGGTACCTCCTTGATCCTGCAAGGGTTTGGATACCCCAATATTCAGCATTTCCCCCCATTCCCAGGTGACAGCAGCAATGGGATGGAACAAACCTTTTTCCCTGTTCTTTTTCCCAGCCCTCCCATCCATGCCACAGCTCCCATGGAGAATCCAACTCACAGGGCAGCAGGAGGGCTCCTCTTCCTCGTGCCAGCTGTGCCCATAACGAAGCCAGGAACGAGTTGTAAAGTGTGTGGGGGGAGTTCTTCTCTCTCCAATTCAAGTCCAACAATAACGAGGAAAACATTTAATGGAAGGCTGGGAGGGGTTCTCAGCGTGGGAAAGGGGTTGAGGATCATCTGCAGGGCTCAGGATTTCTTGGTGCACAGAGGAGGCTCCGACCTGCTCCTGCCAAAAGGGCCCCAGGTGTGGCGGAAGCGGGGAGGGCTGGGACACACAGGCCTGGGGGATGGGAGATTTCGGAGTCTGTGGGAAGGAAATGAAATGGGATTTTAGAAATCCTCAGTTTTTATGTTGCTGTTCATGTTTAAAAATCTTGATTTCAGCTTAAATCATCAGGGGTGGGGAAATGATATGAAAATGAGAATATTTTTCCATCCAAATTTGGGTTAATGTCCTCTGTCAGTTTGTAGGGTGGGATTTGCTCCAGCATTCTGCACTGGGATGAAGTTAAAGTGCTAAACCAGGAATCTTGCACCGTTCCCTTACTGAGCACACAGGGAACGTGCTGCCCTCAGCAGCTCTGGAGTAAACAGGCACAAAAACCCCTTGATCCACTAAAAACCCATTCCTGCTATCCCTGCAGCATTCCCAACCTCTCCCAGAACACCAGCAGCTTTCCTGGCTGCCACAGGCACAGAAGCAAAGTTTCCAGGAGTTGCACGTGACTCTAGAAGGAAACAAAAAATTTGGATTTGGCACCTTGAGGCCCTGCTCGAGCTGCTGACCCCCTGCAGCCAGCTGGGAAATGACAGGAATTGCACCTTTTCCACCTGATCTCAGCCAGGCTGGCACTAACAAAGAGCTGCAACAGGGCGAGGGTGCCAAAAGTCGTGTGGAATATCTTGGAACAGTGTTTTAGGTCTTAGGAAGTCATGATCTCATCACTTCATCTCCTAGGAACGAGGAGGAAAGCAACCTCATGGATGAAAATTTTGGTTATAAATTATTTCTGCAGCTCTGGGAGGAGGAAATTCATTTTCCTGGGTTTGTATTGCTGTCAAACACGGTTTAATTCTCGTTTTATTGTTTTTATGCTGGTTTGACGCCACTGATTTGGGTGTAGCAGTGCAAGGGAAGGCACATTGGGATCTGCTGTCCTGGATTCCTGGATTTTAGAGCTGCTGGCTTCACTACCCCGTCCCTCTCTCAGGCATTTCTACAAGGAAAGGTTCTAGAATGTTCCTGACCACCCACTCCAGGGGATTTCTCCTTCACCTCCATCCAGATTCCAGTTTTGGAGCCTTCAAGCTCTGGGTTTCAGCTTTGCTGAGTGCTTCCCTCCTGCCTCACAGCTCTCCACCCTCTCCCACCACTTCCCAGAAGAGTTTTTTGCTGTCCTCCAGCTCTTCAAGGTCTTCCCAACTCCCCCACATCTTCTGCCATCAGAAAACTCGGACACTTTTTATGCTGTGCCTCCCTCAAGGTCACAAATTTCAAAGGGGACCTGAACACTCCGAGTGCTGTTCCCTTTTCCCAGCTTTTTTCCCGTGATCTCTGCTCTCTTTTCCTGTGGGGTTAATTCATCTGTTTTTTCAACTGAAGCTGGCTAAGTCAGTGGTAGCTCTTAAAAAAAATAAAAAATTTAGCTCCTAAAAATACCCAGGGAAGACAAGCAGGCTGGGATTGAGCGGTGCAGCCGGGAAGGGCGAAGTGCTTGGCTGCAGCTGGAGATGTTTTGTCTCCCATCCCTCAACTCCGTCATGCCCTCCGTATGTTCCAGCAAAAATTCATCAGGCATGACTCACAGACCTTCCCCGTGCACATTCCTGTCTGCTGACTGCCCCTTCCTAAAATTAGACTCGACTTTTGTTGGTTCAGTCACGGGGGGAAGGTGAGGAGCTGCAGACCGACGTCCCTTCCTCATGTTTGGAAGGGACTTTTATTCCTGATTTGTCTCCCTCCGTGGCTTGCAGGGAGGGTGAGGATGGTGAGGGATCCCATCCTCCAGGAGGATTCCTGGGGAATTCTGCCTCATTCCATGAGGGCCAGGCCCTGAGAGATGAGAATGCTCTGGATGAACACCAATTCCATCATTACTCCAGAGAGGAATGACATTCCTCTGTGGAATCACAGGCTTGCTGCTGCTCTTCCTAAAGTCTCAAATTTGTGTGAATTCGATTTTTTTTTTTCTCACTGAGAATCAAATGGCTTCTCCAGATATTTTATTCCTAAGGGTCTACCTACTGGCTGTGAAAGGAATGAAGGATCACTGTGCCAAGTGACCTTCAGCTGGGGAATTCTGTGCTCCTGTTATTCATCTGTTCCCAGGGGAACATTCACCAGGAGTGATGTCAGACACTGACACCACAGCTTGAATATTTTCAGCCCCATCCAGGCAGTTGGGAATGACCATAAATCCCACAAGTGTCACAGGAGATGGGCACAAGTACACTCCTCTTGTACTGGTGACCTGTCCCAGCCCCAAAGGGGTGGTTATAATGAAATAAAAGTATTAATTTCTCATAAAAGTTGGAATAAAACTGCTGTTCCTCACCCTAGTGACCTCCTGGGGCTGCTCAGAGCATTCACTGCTTTAGGTTCAGAGCAAAGCTGAAGATTGTGAATTAAATTTGACCAGAGGAGTAGAAACAGAGTCCAGCTGGAAGAGCTGTGCCAAGCCTAGGAGCTAAAACCTTCCCTGGAGATGCCAGGACTGGGCAGCTCCCTTGGGAGGTTGTGCAGGAGCCCAGCTCTCCTTGGCAAGGCTGGGAGGATCCTGCTGGAAATTCAGCTGTGCTCAAGAATAAACACAGAGTTTATTCAGTTAATAAACACAGAGCCTCAGGCTCCTGCTTTGCTGGCCTGCCCTTTCCACATTACATTATCCATGTCCTGGCTGCTCCAAGTGGATGCTCGCTGGATGTGCCACAAAACATTGAAAGAAACATTTCCTGCCAGGAAAAAGCAAAAGAAACTCTCCCAGCTACTCCACTCCTGCCTTTCAAACCTCGGGAATGCTCATCAAAGCATTTGGTGTGCACGCTCCCATGGCAGAGCTGGAATTTCCTCCCAGCTGTCACTGTCAGGCTGGAACAGGGAACAACAGGGAAAAATGTGGCTGGGGAGGATGGGATGAATGAGCTGCTCAGGGATCAGCTGTGGTGTTCAAGAAATTGAACAAGGGTTGGGTATTTCACACATGGAACTGTGGAATGGTTTGTGTTGGAAGGGACAGGAGGATCAGCCAGTCTCACCCCCTGCCATGGGCAGGGACACTTTGAACTGTTCCAGACTGCTCCAACCTGGCCTGGGACACTTCCAGGGATGGGGCAGCTTCTCTGGGCAACCCCCACCACCCTCCCAGGAAAGGATTTCTTCCCTATATTTAACTTAAATTTCTCCTCTATCAGTTCAAACCCATGTTGAATGTAACTCATATTCTCAGGTGACAACTCCTAGCTCCACCTTGGGAATTGAGATGTGGAGAATCTGCAATTTCCAGGTCACACATCCCAAACAGATCCTGAGGAAGGTCCTTTTGCCCTCTTTCTGCCCCTGTAAAGGCTCTGCTCTCCCTCCTTGCAGACAGCCCGTCAGCTCCAGTCAATGTCACAGTCAAACACCTGAAGGCCAACTCAGCTGTGGTCACTTGGGATGTCCTGGAAGATGAAGTTGTCATTGGATTTGCAATTTCCCAACAGGTACCGTGCCTAGAATTCCCCAGTTTCAGCCATGTCCATCTCCCCCTCAGGAGATTTGGTTCCCAAATCCTCTTGCTGCAGTTTTAGCTCATTTCTTCTCGTCCTGTCCCTCGTGGTCCCGGAGGGGATTTGGCTCCTCCGCCCCCTTTGCAGCAGCGCTTTGCACATTGGTGGCTGCACAGAGGGAAGGATCCTGATGGTTTTTCCACATCCACGTGGTGGGCAGGGCAGGAATCAGTGGCCTTAGGTGACAGCACATGGGCAGGTCTCTCCACCACTCTGTGCTCTCCTCTCTCGGCTTCCAGAAGAAGGACGTGCGGATGCTGCGCTTCATCCAGGAGGTGAACACCACCACCCGCTCCTGTGCCCTCTGGGACCTAGAGGAGGACACTGAGTACATTGTGCATGTCCAGTCCATCAGCATCCAAGGCCAGAGCCCTGCCAGTGAGCCAGTCCTCTTCAAGACCCCCAGGGAAGCTGAGAAACTAGCCTCTAAAAATAAAGGCAAGTGTGGGTGAGTTCCTACGTGGCCCCTGGGACACAGGGCTCTGCAGAGAGGAACCAGGATCCTGTGTGGTGAGAGGAGATGGGAAAAACCCTGTGGGATAAATAGAAGAAACTCTGTGGGATAAACAGGAGAAACCCTATGGGATAAATAGAATGAACCCTGTGGGATAAACAGGAGAAACCCTGTGGAATAAATAGGAGAAACCCTTTGGGGTAAACAGAATAAACCCTGTGGGATAAACACTGAGTGTCCTCTCAGGATGAGAGGGACAAGCCAGAGGGGTCACAAGGTGACAAGGACATGATGCTGGATGCTCCTTCTCCTGTTTCAGGTGAGATTTAACCAAGTGAGGAGAAGGTTGGCAGCTCTGTGTCCTGCTCCCTGCAAGTGGAAAATGCCAGAGGAGATTCTTGTGGACTCATGTGGAATCAGATCCCCTGGGCACACCACTGTGCTCACAGGGCACTTGTGGGATTCACAGGCCTCCTGTGCTTGGATTTCAGGGAAAAAAATACCCAGAGGCTCTCACTTTTCTTGCATTTTCAATATTTCTGCCAAATCACAGAGAGCTGAGATTGGAAGGGACTTCTTGAGATCACCCAGCAGAACAGGTTGTCCAGGATTGCATCCAGCTAGGTTTTCAACATCTCCATGGAGAAAATCAGGTGGAAAATCGTTTCCACTGAGAAAATCAGGCACTTCCTCACTGGCAACTCCTTCACTCATTCCTCTTTAGCCAAACCAGGCTGTTGAAGGTTTTCTGTCAGGAAGAATCCTGCTCCAAAGAGGGCCTGGCAGTGCAGGGCTGTGGGGACACCCAGGTCCCTCCCTGCCTGTTCCAGGGCTTTTGGTCATGGTTCTGAGGATGCAAGTCCTTGACTCTATTTATTAAACTGATTTGGAGGCTGTAAATCCTGAATTGCTGTTTATCTGGAAGCACTAAGAGGAGCACTGCTCCTTTCCTGTGGGTCTGAGCTGTAATCTCCTTAATGCTTTGAAGCCAAGGAGCAGAATTACACCCTGCAAAAAGGCTCTGCTCTTTTCTGAATCCCAGGGCTCCGCTGAAAAATATCCTGCCAGGCTCTCCACGCTCCTGAGCTGGAACTGCTGGAGCATGCAAGGCTTTGTGACAGGTGCAGATGGCACTAACAGGGACAGGGACAGCAAAGAGAGCAGCCACGGGGACAGATAACACTGCTCTGTCCCACTGCTTCTCCCAATGGATGTCACAGGATGAATCCTGAAATCCCAGACTGGTTTGGGTTGGAAGGGACATAAAATTCATCCTGTTCCATCCCCTGCCATGAGCAGGGACACTTCCACTATCCCAGGTTGTTCCAAGCCTCATCCAAACTGGCCTTGGGCACTTCCAGGGATGCAGCAGCCACAACTTCTCTGGGAAATCCATTCCAGCCCCTCCCCAACCTCACAGGGAGGAATTCCTTCCTAAATCTTAATTCAGTGCCCTAAGGAGCTTCAGGACTCTCTCCCTGCTGGCTCTGCCCCTGACACACTGATTGGGGTCGGGGACACTCCTAAACCAGGCTCTGAGCTGGGTTTTGGGTCTCACAGTATCTCTTTGCCCTTGTGCAGATGAGGTGACAATGAAGGAGATGGCGAAGAAAAACCAACAGCTGCGAGCGGGGGAAATTCTCATCATTGTTGTGGTGTTGTTCATGTGGGCAGGTCAGTCCCAACTCTCTGTCACAATAATACCCGTGGGATGTCCTCAGAAATTCCTGGCTGCACGTGGAACCATGGAAGAAACCTTTCCTCCTACAAAAAGTATGGGAGGTATAGAGTATAAAAAGTATAAAAAGTGTAAAAAGTGTAAAAAGTATAAAAAGTATAAAGCGTATGGAGTTCTCAGCTCTAAGGGCACCTCAGGCTGGGCTTTGCAGCTCGAGTTCAGAAGCAGAAAATGGATTTGATGGAAGCAATTCCCTATGGCTAATCCTGTAATCTCATTTTTTTCCAGACTGCCCTGATTATGATGCCCTCAGCCACAGAATCATGGAATGGTTTGGGTTGGAAGGGACATAAAGATAATTTTTTTCCCACCCCAACCTTCCACCAGAGCAGGTTGCTCCAAGCTCTGTCCTGGAATATTTCCAGGGATCCAAATATCCAACAGGATATGCCTTGAGTCCTTCAGATGTTACAGGTTGCAGTAATTTTCTGGATATTTTATTACTCCAATGCTCAGGCTAAACAGAGATTTAAGAGTCCTGCTCTCCACATGCACTGATTTATATTAGATTTAGATTTAGATATAAATTTTCCACAGAAATTTCCCCATCACAGAAGGGGATGGAGGAATCCAGGTGACAGTGAATCAGATCCATGTATAATAATTATTTTTTGGCCTTTATTTGCATCTCCAGAGACTGGACAGCAATTATTCCTAAAGCCAACAATTACATGAAAACCTAAACAAATTTAGAAGATTTCCAGAACCTCTAGGCTATGATTTTTTTCAGCATTTATGCCATGTCTTAGTTGTGCACATCCCAGTTTCAATGCCCTGCCAGGGAAAATAATCATGAATAATTACATGGGGTGACTGAACAACTGATTCATCTCCCGCTGTAGAATAATCTGAGACTCCATCAGCTGGGAACAAAGAATTTGCTAATCCCACAATTTCCCTTCCAGACAAATTACTTACATTTAAAAAAGCAAAAGGGGTGTGGGGACAATCTCTCGACATCAAATGAGTTCTTTAAAAGATCTCAATACACAAAAACCTCCTTCTTTTAACCAGCTTTTAACCTGTCCTGTATGACAATATTTGGGAAAATCCAAATGGAACCAGCCCGTGCTCAGGGCTCTGGACTGAGCCCAGCCCCAGCTCTTGTATTTCTGCAATTTTTCACGGCATTTTCCTTCTTTGTGTGTCAGTTTTACCCACTGAAATCACACAAGGAGTGGCTGTGGCAGATGTTAACTCCTTTTCTCCTGGAATCAGCCATTTACCCACATTCCCAAGAAAGAATTGGGGCCACTGTGTTTATCAGTAAAGCCTGGGGGCAAGTGCCACACTCCTTTTATAGAGCAGTTCATGATGTGATGCTGGAAGATTTAAAGATATTTGGCTATTAAGGAAGATCTTTTTCAGGGAGGGAAAAGCAGCATCTGCCTGGATCCACTTCACCTACGTGTCTGGAATCCACAGGCAGCGATGTTGTTTGGTGGAAACATCAAATAAAAGCTTCTCAGACAGACATTTGCAGTCATCTTACGTGCCACGGCTGCCCCTGCTTCCCTCTCCACGTGCCTGGGTGTGTGGGGGAGGAAATTTCCACTCGCAGCTTGTGCTGGTGCCCATTTGCAGGTGCTGGCAGGTTCAGAACCTCTCCTCTGCCAGCTCCAGCTCCAGAGGACGAGGAGCAGAGGACACATTTTCACCCGGCAGAAATTCCAGGAGCTCCAGTGCTCGCTGAACCGCGGGGTTGGTGTTGGTTGAGATCCAAATGCAGGGTTTAAAACACTTCAGAACGGGGAGGTTTGGATATAATTAATCTTCTGTCGTCCTGCCTAACTAGTTTAGCGTGGAATGAAGGGAAGAGGCAGAGGTGCTGCTGGCTGCGGGCTGGCAGGGCTGCTCGGAGGGATGTGTGATCTCTGCTGTGATGCTGATGCTCTCTCCCGCAGGGGTGATCGCCCTGTTCTGCAGACAGTACGACATCATCAAAGACAACGAGCCCAACAACAGCAAGGAGAAAGCCAAGAGCCCCTCGGAGAACAGCACCCCCGAGCACCAGGGCGGGGGCCTCCTGCGGAGCAAGGTGAGCTTTTTGTGCCAAATCACCCCCAAAAAGCCTCTGTTAAAAATCCTCCCTCTCAGCAGGGATGAGGGAAGGGAACACCCCGCACACCCACGGCTCTGCTGATCAGGACAGCAGCGCTTCACTCCCACCGCCTGCATCCTGCCTGGCCGCCAGAAATCAGATTTCAAGCCACGTTTCTGGATGATCTGAGCATCTCTGGAGGAAAAAAAAAAAAAAGAGTTCTTGGGTCCTCCCACAGCAGCACGTGGCAAAGAGGACACTGCTCCTTCAATTAACTGGAGAGTTAATCAGCAGGAGCAAAGATGGTAACACAATGTCGAAGTGTAAATAGGTCAAGCCTTTAATTTATCCAAACTTATTTCAATTAATTTAACTTCCTCGTGTTTCTGTTTACGTCCCCACCATGTTTATTTAGTGTTTTAAAACATTTATGATGGTTCAGAAGCAGTGGTGACCCTCACAAGCCTAAAACCTCAACTCCGACCCTTTTTCATCATCATGAAGAAGTGGGAAGGAGAATTTTCACAAAACACGACCTGCAGACTGCACTGAGCTCTGATGTGATTTTTCCCTTCTATACATCTGTTTTTCCTTTTTTTTCTCTCCTAGTTTCCAAAAAACAAGCCCTCAGTGAACATCATTGAAGCATGACAGCCTGACACCTGAGAGATGGACTGCATCCCTCACTCTCACTCTGCCTCTGAGCCGTGATGACTGGGGAGGTGAAACATTGTCGGAGCGATTTGCAAAGCAAGACCTCGTGATTGTCACTCGCTGGCATCCACCTCCTCATCCGTGTTCTGCAAAACATCTGGCCAGGAAGGGGAATCCTGCAAAAAGAAACAAATCCTGACACCCAAACAAAGGAGATGGAGAAGAATCAGCGATGCTGGATCCGTGAATCACCTGGGTTGGAGCAGCTCCACGCTCCTCTGTGCCCTCACACTTCATCTCCTGGGACAGTTTTCCTGGTTTTTGGGAGTGCACAAGGCTCTGTTGTGTCTTTCTCTGGTCTCACTGTCACTCCATCCTGGCAGTATTCCCAGGCACATCCCTCTCCGAGCAGGAATGGAGGGAAGCTCATGGCAAACACCACCAAGAAGCCAAATTTTGGCCTTGCTTCGTTCATCGATGTGTGTCGTGTAACACGTCTTGCAGGTGGGTTTTTCAAACACAAAAAAAAAAAAAAAAAGGCATCCCCCAGTTTCCATTCCCACCAGGAGAACTTCCCTGGCTGTTCTCCAGCCAGGCTGCAGCACACTCTCCACTGCTGCTGTCTCTCCTCTCTCGCACTGGTGCTCTTCACCTCAGAAAAATCGGGGAACACTGAGGCACAGACCAACATGAGGGGACACCAGAAGCTGTTATTTAGCTTCCAGGATAATTTCAACCATTTTCTTCGTGGTATTTTCAGCTGGGCCTGAGTCCACCACCAATGGGATATAAAAGGTCCATAAAAATGTAGCCAGACAGCAAAAAAAAAACAAAAAACAAAAAACCAAGAAAAAGACAAAATACCTGATGATACCGGTTGCTATGCAAGGTCTCCAGGGGCAGGAGCTGTTTATTGTGGAAGGCTCTGGCCTGGGGGGCCTTTTTCTGAGGGCTTAAGTTCTTAAAATACTTCTTTTAGTAAAGTTTCTGTGTGGGAAGGGCTGGTTCTTCCACACCCTGCCTGTGCTGTTCTGACTTTGGAATGGCAAGGGTCTGCTGGAGACAGCCCTTCCCAAAAAGAGGTGAGGATGGATGGGAAAGGGGCTGGGCTCCTCCTCTCTCTTAGGAACTTTGGAAGCTGACAGGATCCCTGGGGATTGCTGGTGCTCTGGAAAGCTGGGAGATGCAGGACCATGACATGAAAAAGATTTCTCTTTGTAGTGTGCCATGGGGTATCTGTATTTAATTCCTCCACAAGACCACTCCATATGCACTTAGGGGATGAGGCAGGATCTGACTTTGATCCATCAAATGCCAACAGAGGTTGGCCTGAGGAAGCTTTGGAGGAGCCTGGGTTGGGAATTTCTGAAAAGAAACAGCCTGGCAGTGAGGAGCTGCCATCTCTCCTCTTCCCCTGTCACCAGCTTTTCCCAAAAGTTTGGGAAAAGGGCACTGGGAAGTTCTCCTGCAGATGTGCTGGTTCCAACCAGGCCAACCCCAAAGGTGTCTCCAGGATCCTTTGCCTGAACATACTCTTCCATCACCAAGAAGGAGAGGTCACCACCTCTGATACAGACAGAGCAATAAACATTTTATAATGTACAATAAAAGATTAAAGGCATCTCTTGTGTCCTTGTAATGCCTGAGTTTAATTATTTCATATTCAGCAGCACACATCCCCTAGAACTGGGGGATTTTGTATTTCCCAGACCTAAAACCTAAGACCTAGAACCTAAAATATTTTCTCAGTGTCTGGGTGGAGAAACCCAGGGAGGTTCAGAGTTGGTTCTGGCTGCAGGACAAAAAAAACTTGCACCATAAATAACACCCCAACCCTACCTAGCAAAATCCTTCAGCCACCTCTGTTATCTCCCAAGGAAGAAATAGAATTTGGAACCCAGAGCCCTACAAAGGGAGATTTAGGACAGATGGTACAGCATGTGCAAAATGATAAGGGAGATGCTCTATCCTAATCCTGGAGGAGACAGCCAAGCAAGCAGCCCTAGGAGAGCTGCTCCAGAGGAAATCCAGTCTGGTAATTAGGCAGCTTGGGGGGGTGTGTGGCTGTTTTTAAAGCCACTTGTCCCTGGGAATTCAGACCATATCCCTATTTTTTCCCACAGTTGTTGTTCCCTAGGGACAGGTTTAAGCTATTTCTTTCCTGACAGAGATGTGATCACTCATTTGGTAGAACTGAATTAAATTTAAAGTGTCAGTGTGGGGCAGAGTTCAATATTCACATGTGGCAGGAGGTGCCAGGGTTATTTTGATAACCCATAACTGCAGGCTTGGAGAGTTAAGGAAATATTGTTTGTGAGGAGAAACAAATGTGGGCTGGCAGAATTCAGCTCAGACAGGGACTCCAAACCACTCAGTTCAAGTGATTCCCTTCAAGGAAATTTTTCAGCCACTCTGAATTGAAGTGATGGAGTAAATCCACACTTTAAGAAAAGGTTATAAGAGAAGAAAGTTATTTAAAATGCTGTTCTGAGGGTCATAAACATCAAAGCTTTAACGGCTGTGTGGGTATTAAATTCCACTGTAACCCATGAGAGTCAGCCACTGTGAGAGTTCAATCCTAAACCCATCTTTAGAACAGAGACCTCATTCCCATCAGCAGCTGCCAAAAAATACTCCTGAGGTGTTTTACAGTCAATAAAGGCAAGAGATCAAGCAAAAATAAACCCAAGACACACTGAGGGAAGTCATGCTGGGCCACAGCACAACACACCCTCCAGACCACCCACGTCCCCCCACGTGTTTTTTGCCCTGAGTGCTGATTTTGACTCATTGTTGGGAGCGGGAGCTGCAAAAAAGGAGGTTTCAATAAATACTAAAAAGCACCAAGTGGGAGTGGGCTGCTGCAGGGATCCCAGAGAGGCTCATTCCCTGCTGATCTCTCAAAGCAAAGCCCTCCCAGCTGGCTCGGGATGAATCCCGGTGATTTCCAAGAACCAACTGAGCAGAGATTCGGGGGCACAATAGGAGCAAGGGAACTGCAAACAAAACGCTTTGCCAGCACACCCAGGGCGTGTTTCGAGTTAAGCACCGCTCTCCTCCCTCCTTCCCAGCACTGTAATATTATGCCTACAAGTACAATTTAGCCAATAGATTCCTCCCCCACGAGTTTAGCAAAGAGGAGCCGCGGGAGGAAGTGTGGAGCAAACAATCCTGCACAGCGTGTCCTTCCCAACTCACAACACAGCCCCAGCCACTTGTCACCCTCCTCCCCCGGGCCACCAGGCACCGAGGGGAAAAAAAAACAAAAAACGGGAACACGAGGCATTTTGGATTCAATAGAAACACCTACACGGAGGAAAAGTGTTAGCACAATCTCAGCTGGTCGTGGAGATGCCAAGGAGAGGAGCAAGCTGCTGATGGCTGTGTTTGCCAAAGACGTGAAAGGTGACATCGCTCCAAAGCCAATGTCACAGCTGCACATCCCATTTTTCCCCAGCAGAACGCGGCACCTCTTCGAGGTCTGTGCTTCCCGAGGAGAGAGCTGAAGATGGCACCATATGTTCTACCAAATGTAATTTCCCCCAGATTTACAAAAAAAAAAAAAAAAAAAAAAAAAAAAGAAAAAAGGGAAAAAAGCTTCCTAACGACGCGTAATGAGCTATTACAGCCTCGTCTGGAAGCAGAGCTGACCAAATTCAATCAGCTTTTCCAGCGTTTGTTAAAAAGCTGCCTGATCAACGCGCTTGTTATGCTAAAATATCTTCTGTTTCCTCCACAAATCTGGTGTCTATTGAATTGTCTGGTGACCTCAGGCATTAAAATGATGCTGTTCCCCCTCGGTGGTGCTGCAGCCCACACGTCTGGAGGAAAAAGGAGCTGGATTCTCCTTCAGCCTCAATTTTTGGTTAAGTAAGTTCCAAATGAAGAATCTTCATTATTAGTGACAGAGCCGGGGAAGGCACAGCTTGAATTTCAGATTCCCAGATGGAGGCAGCAAAGCTGGCAGCCAGAAAAAAAAATCCTCTTTTTCCTTGGAATTTGGATGCAGAGCCATTGAGTGGCAATAATGACAGAGCCCCACGATGCCATTTGACACTTTGCAGCATCCTTGTCCTTTTGGACTCACAAAACCACCACCTTTAATGTCACCAACTCCTAAATAAAACCTATTTATACCATCCAGTCCTATTCTGCACCTAAATAACCCAAACCAAAGGGACAATATTATCAGCTTCCCTTATTTCCCGTTTCAGGATGTAATTTCTTCCTCCTTACAGGGAAGAGCTGGATAGTTTTTGAGAGGAAAGCAGAAAAAAAAACCCACACAGTGATTTCATTTCAGTCTCATTGTTTTCCAGCTGCTGTTGGCTGGCTGCAATACATTGATGAGCACTATTAAATTTTTAATTGTGAGGCATTTCATCAGAGCTCATGCAGGGCTTGCACAAAGCCGGTTTTATTCCAGTTTTTATTGATATCACTGTGTTCTACTACAGCAAAAATCATCAGCAGGGCCCTTGGCTGCTCTCTAACAGCAAACACACAGCAAAACACTCTGTCCTTCCATGAAGGCTTAATCCACAACCCCTCCCTCCTCTCTCCACCATTCAGATGTGAATCATTTGTAATGTCGAAGAAGGAAATTTGCAGCACTAAAGCTGCAAATTTAGAAGCTTAAATCTTTCCCAAAGGGCAGAGCTGCTTCATGGCAGAGTTTTACAGTCCCAAGGAACACAAATCCCCTCCTGCCCTGGTGCTGCTCCATCACCAGCACCTCCCTGGCACTGTCAGGAGCTGCCTGCTGAGAATTTCCATCCCTGGAAGTGTCCCAGGCTGGGTTGGACAGGGATGGGAAATACCTGGGATAGTGGAAGGTGTCCCTGCCCTGACTGAGATGATCTGAATGATCTTTATGTCCCTCCCAACCCAAACCATCCTGGCATTCCATGGAGATCAGGTGAAATTGTCCCCAGAGCACAGGTAAATGATTCCTTTTTCAAATAAATTAATTGGTGAGGTTCACTGGTTTAAAAGCCATGAACCCTCACGTGCTTCCAAGAGATTTCTCCTTCTCCCTCAATGCAAAGCTCTCTGTAAATAAAAATTACAGAGGTAAAAGTCACCTGAGAGGCTCTGGTGGCACCAAGGACCTGTCACATCACAAAGCTCTGCCACTGCCCATGCCTTAACCCAAAAGTTCTGTCCATGGGCTCCTTCCTGCCTGGATTCTGGGATATCTGGGAGTTTGTGCAGTCAGGCTCTGCTCCAACCCTCAGTGCTGATCCCTTGGATAAATTAATTCCATTCTCCTTGTCTCAGTCACTGCACATTCAGGGCAGGGAGAAACTTCACCTGTTTTCCTGTGCCATTCTGGGTGCCACAGAATAAAATCTATGAAGCACAACGTTAAAAACATCAGTACTGAGCCAAAATTTTGATTTCTTTAAGATCACAGGAGCCAAAAGCATCTCCAAAAATAATCAGATTGCAATGATAAAAATATGAGATCATTTGCTGCCTGAATAAACTTAATTTGCTCTCCAAAATTCCACCTCTAAATACCTAAAGGAGTCACAAGGCCCTGCTGGCACCCTTGGGAAGATCAGCCTATCCACTTCCAACTCATTTGGAATTGCTCAGTAGCACAGGAAAGAAGAAAATGACATCTAAAAGCTGCAAAATATTTCTAAACTCAAGAGCAAATCTCATGAAATGCTTTTGCAGAAGAAGTTACAAGTGAAACTTAAAACCAGACCAATTAACACCTCTAAATGCAGAACAAGAACCAGCACGGCCCCTCAACAGCAAAATCCAATGGGGTTGCACTGAAAATGTTCAGGAATTCTCTGGAAATTGTGGTGTTTGGCCAAGTTCTTGCTCACTCATTGGGTATGGGCTGGAATTTGGGGAATTTCTCCAAAAAAAAAGTCGGTCAAAAAGTAAAAATAAACATGAGAGGAGAGTTTGGATGAGGCTGGAGCAGCAGCATCTCTGAAAACAAATCTCCATTTCTTTGGTGCTCACAGCTGATTTTCTTGGTAGGAGGTTTTCAAAGTGAAACCACATGCTAAGAAGGCACCTTGAGAAGTGAGAACATCAAAGTTCCTTTCAGGAATTCTGCCTGGTGCTTCATCCCCTTCTTTGCAAAGCTCCTTCTCCCTGGCCCACCACAAAGGCTGAAGGTTCAGCTTCAAACAAAAAGGAAATTTTCCTCACAAAGTGCTGCACCCACCTTAAATCCTCTCATTTGCACGTTCTGAAATAGCAAGACAAAACCTCACAAACTTTAGGCAGCCTCAGAAAAGCAAGATTAAAAGCCAAATTACTTCAAGGGGCTTGGTTATCTGCAGGCCTCAGAGTGCTACAAAGCTTTGTCCCATCTGTGTTTTGAAAAGCAAACCAAATTTTATGCCTTATTTTTATCTTATTTATACACAGGGATGAGCCTAACTCAGAAAATCACATTTTTAAACTGCAAAAGCATCTGGTTTTCAAAGCAAAATCCAACCATGGGGGTCACTCCTGCAAAAGCCCTGTCCAAACATCTGGTTTGGAGCAGGAACATCTGCCTGGCACTGGGTTGTCACCTCTGTCACAGCACAGAGTTTTATTTTCAGTGCTCAGCAAGAACAGGCAGTGACCAGAAGGGCTCCAGCCAATGCTGCTGGGTCTGGATTGCACTCAGAACTCAAAATTCCTGGAATTTTGCCCTTCCCAGGGGCTCACACAGCACAGAGTCCTTGCCCAGTCCAAACTCCAAGGATTTTCCATGCTGCAGTCATGTGCTGGATGTGAATCACAGCTCCTTCCCAGGGAACACACTGTCTCCCCAGCAATCCCTTCAGAAGCTGCAGGATCAGCTCCTATTTACCCCAAGGAACAATTTCTTGCCACAACTGATACTTCTAGAAGGGATTTTTAGAAGTTTTTCTGGAAAAATACATGGGTTGTTTGGGAGGAAGGGAGGTTGTCCAAGGCAAGCTCTCACTTGTTGCCATTATCTGCAGTGAGTGTAGAAGAAATCAGGAGTTTTTTAGAGATTTGGAGCCTTCCTACATCTCAGTTCCCTCCCTTGGCCTTCTGAGTCAGAGGTGAAACAGGTGATAAAAACAGAGGGAACATTTCCTACTGCCAGGGGTGCACTTTTCAGCCCTGAGGAGAAACAAGGACTTGAACAAACTTTCACCCTGACTCACTCCAGGAAAAGATTGGAGCTCTTCTCCAAGAGGGGAAGTCCCAGGGGCAGATTAATCCCAATAAATATTTGGATGAACTTATCCCAGTGCCTCACCAGGGCTGCTTTTGGCCTGAGGAAAGGGAGCTGGATAAACTCAGCTGCCATGGAGCAGTGCTCAAAACCTTTGGAGCTCTTTCTCCTCAGGCACATCCTCATTCCTTCCACAACAGTCAAGACCCAACTACAGATTTGGGATGAGGTTTTCAGGCAAGTTCCACTCCTTTAAAAATGAGGAGCTCTGATTATTTCAGCTTTGCCACTAGAGAAGCCCCTGGACCAGGAGTATCACACTCTGAACCAGGGAACTTCTCATTCCCCTCACCACAAACTTAGAAATCCATTTTATCAATTCCTACCCCATCCCATATCTCTTGAAATTTAAGGTTTGGAGGTGGATTTCATTTGCTTTGAAGTGAAATCTCCCTCCTGAGCTCAGCCACTAAATGGAATTCTTCCTTTATGTCAGCACAGCCCCAGCCCTGCACCTTCCCTGCCTGCTCTCCATCCACGCAAAATTAATTTGGGCAGGTAAAAACTGCTTCAAGATTAAGGTTTTTTTTTTTCCCCTCAGCCAGCTCAGCATCAATCAAGAGACCAGAGTCTTTCAAGGCGGAGTCTGCTAGCAAAGAGTTCATTTGTATTTCACAGATTTGTTTCTCCATCTGTTCCCTGACACTGCTCTCCCTTTCCATCACCTTAAACACACTGTCTGTTTTTTAAAGATATTGATCTTTGTTATTACAGTAAAACCAGATGGTTTGTGCCTCTTTATAAGGTATTTCCTTCTCCTCTCCCTTTGATTCCAGGGAGATCCAAGGAAATAATTTATCAGGTTTCTGCCAGGTTGTGAGAAGTCTGCTAGAATTTTTAAAAGCATTTAAAGCATTTTAAAACCTCTAGCAAGCCTCAAGGAGAGTTCCTGGTTGGGGAAAAAAATATGGATGGAGGTCAGACAGGAGCCAGCTCAGCTTCCCAGAGGTGCCTGGAGCAGTGGAAAGTTCCCTGCTCATGGCAGGGGGTGGAACAGGACGATCTTTAAGGTCCAACCCATTCTGTGATTCTGCTCCAAATTACACAGTTTTAAGAGCCTCATTATTTGTGTAGTTGATCCAGCCCCAGAATTGCCATCAGGAAGGAAATAATTCCATTTACTGCAGGATAAAGGGCAATAACAAAGTGCAAATGCTGACAAATGGTCAGCTGGCAGAAATCTTGTGTGGTCAATTATCAGCCCCCCATTGCCAAGCAGATGCTCAAATCACAGCTCATTTTTACATCTGCTCCAGCACAGCCTCAGCAGCATTTAAATTCTTAGGGGAAGCTGCAAATAAATGAATATATTAGGATTTAACAGCATCTAGAAAGCAGAATGAGAGGAAGCACAAGTTGAGCTATGGGGTTGTCTCCCAACACACTGGAGATGGCTCAATGTGAGAAGTTTATTCTGAATATAAAAGGATTTTTTTCCAACTAGTCAGTGTGGCTTTTAGTACTAAATCACCCAATATAAGAATATCAATCATCCAATATAAGAATATATATGAGATATATGCAGATATAAAAGACATATATATGAAAAATGGATTTTTTTTATATATGGAAGTTGTATTTAAATATATGAAAGTTGTATTTCCTGCAAGTGCAGGCCACCATGCAGATAAGAGAAAAGACAAAACCTCTGCTGTAGCCAGCTTGGAATTCCCTCAGACAGCACAGCAGCAAGAGCCAGGATCCAAGGAAGAACAGACAGATTATGTAAAAGATGGGATAGCAAAGCAAACATTACCCTGAGACAAATGCCAGGAGATTTGCAACTCAAAACAGAGCTGAAGATTTGTAGCAGCAATATATTAGTTCCTTCCCAGAAGGAATTCCCTTGCTGGCTCTAAATCTGCTGATATTCCTTCATGAATTCCTCGGGATCACTCAGCATTTCCTATGCAAATGGCACAGGCAGGACAGTGCTGCAGCTCCAGGTGCAGGGGCACAGCACACAGGGCACTGCCAGCCCCCCCAGCAGCTCCTCACCTGGGACAACTGGCAGAGCCCACGCTGTCTGTCGGGCTGAATTCCAAGCCTACAGCTATTTGGAATAAGAAAGCTTTGCACTAATAAGAAAATCAAATTGTGTGCATCACAGGCAATGTTCTTCCCCAGCAGAAGAGAGCTCCATTTCACTCCTCAGCCTGGCTCCTTTAGAGCTCCTGCCTGATTTTTTGTGACTCACGACATACGTCTTGCATTTTTAATTTGAAAGCAAGAGAAAACAAGGCCATTTTAGCTTTCCCTGCCTCGTCCCCTCTGCATTACTTATGCTGGATTCATCCTCTGAAGCAGCCCTGTGGCGATGCAGCTGTTCCTGCTGCCTGCCTAAGTGCAGGCTCCACACACACACAACTGTCAGCTTCTTGTGCCTCGCAAGAAATGGCAATTATTGCACCCATGAACACTCAGAATAACCACAGGGAGCCGTGGCTGGAAGCTACCAGAATATTTTGCCTCTCAGAACATCCCAGTCCTACCCATCAGCTGCCACCCATGAGCTGAAATCCAAACCTGCTCTTTGCAACACCTTCCTTTGCAAACCCCCGCAGTCGGTGGCTCTTGGATGACACCACTGAGGCAACACAGAGAAAGTGTCAAAAATAAACTTCAATCTCAGCACTTGAGATCCAGATTTCCCCAGTCTGAATCCAAATCTCAGCATTTGAGCTCAAGATTCCCCCAGTCTGATCCCAAATCTCAGCATTTGAGCTCGAGATTTCCCCGGTCTGAGCCCAAATCTCAGTACCTGAGTTCTAGAGTCCCCATCTGGGACCAAATCTCAGCATTTGAGCTCAAGATTCCCCCAGTCTGATCCCAAATCTCAGCACCTGAGCTCAAGATTCCCCCAGTGTGAGTTCACAGGTTTCAGGGAGGTGGTGGAGTCCTGGAGGTGGCACTGAGTGCTCTGGGCTGGTGATCAGGTGGCAACTCGATGTTCTTGGAGGTCTTTTCCAATTTTGATGATTCTGGGATAGTTGTGAACTCACAAGACCAAGTCAATCCTCAATAGAACAAGTCAGAGCTCAGCTCTGCTTTTCCCAGGGAATACAAACCTGCTTTGGGAGCATCCCTGATTTTCCACACCAAACTCCTTCACAATATTTTCCAGGTATCTCTGAGACTCCTGTGAGCCAGCCCTGGAGCCAGGCTGATTCCTGTGCAGGAATTTTGTGCATGGCAGTGCACAAAAGTGTCCCAGTCACTTTTTATTCAAACACACTCCAAACAAGGAATTCAAGTCCAGCCAGCTAGGAGATCAATTTTCCCTCCCCACCAGCCTCATCCCATCCCACCTGGGGTTACCTGAGGTAATAGCCACACTTTTCCTCACTTGGATTGGCACAGCCTGGAGAGAAACATTTCTTTTGCTCAGGCTGTGCTTCTGAAATGCAGGTCCGTTGTTTCGGCCTTGAAAATAATAAATTGTATTAATTTTTTTTTATTTTTTTTAGGTTATTTGTTACATTAGGTTACAGTTGATAGAGAGGGCAGAACTGTAGCAGACATTATATTCTTGTAGCACTGTTCTGGGATTGAAAAAAATGAAAGTGTTTATTTGAGTAAAGCTACAAAGATAAAACATGTAGCCGGTCACTGCCCTGCTGATCAAAACCCGCAGGGAGCTCTCAAAAGCAGCTTTTTCACACCACAGCATCGGAGAAAAGCCCCGATGTGCCGCCTCCAGAGCGGGGAAGAGCAGGAGCAACATCCCGAGCCGCTCTGCTGCTGCCACCTGCAGGGAGCGGCTCCGGGAGGAGCGGCCAGAGCGGCACAAACATCCCCTCTCCTGCCTGCACACCACGGCCCCAAACTGCCTGACCCCCCTCCCTTCCCATTTCCCGATATTCTTCACCCTCTTCTAGTATCAGGGTGAAATATTTATTGTTTCCCCACTGTTTCAGTGCAGTTTAATTTAAAATAAAAATAAACCCACAGCCAACAAAGTGATGGAGGAAACAGCTGGGATGGTTTCCAAAGTGCAGATTTCCTAAGAAATTACCTTTCTTCCTCCTTCTGTGGGACAAGAATTACTTTGCCACTTTTTGTCCCTCTGAGTGGCTCTTCCTGCCCAGTCTGGCCTACAGCTGTGTCACTTAACTGGAAAAGGAAGGGAAAAGGGGATTAATGTGTAAGTTTTGCTTATACAGTTATATAAAAATCCACTTGAAAAACCTCCCCTGTATAAACACAGCACTTATGTGCACGTGGACAAATCCAAAGGGATGGGATTAAAAACATCCAAGTTATAAGAATGAAGATGTGAATTTACTTTAGTGCTGCCTGGTGGCTGCTCAGCTCCTGTGGTTTCCCCTTCAGCATCCTCTGGAGAGCCTGGTTTCCTTGAGGAACAGCTCGTTGCTGCTTTGGAAAGTTCGTTTTTTGGTGGCAACACAGATGCTGGGCTCTCCTCCCCTGTGCTCTGGCCACAGGGAAGGTCAGATGAGGGCACAGATCTTTCTGGGCAATCCTGAGCCAAGCTTTCCTGGCCTTTAGGCATCACCCCTTCTGAGGATTTTTCAGGAATGCACCTCCCAGCAGCTGTGGAATATCCCAAGCAATCATCTATCATTGCATCCAAAGTTTCTCTTTCCAGGTTATTTTCCTCCAGAACCTCATCGGAGCAGGCGGCGGCGAACGGGCTCAGGCTCAGCAGCTCCTGCAGGTCAAGATCCAGCTCCTGCTGCAGCTGGGCCCCATCCAGAGCAGTCAAAAAGCCAGGATCACACCCAGAGCTGCCTGAGAGATGTTCCTGAGGTTCTTTTGGCTCCTCTGTGACCTCTGAGGCCATCTCACTGACCGATGTCCCCATGGTGCAGCCTCTGCTCTCGGCCTTGTCGCTCTCCCCACTTGCACTTTGGCTCATGTGGCTTTCACCAGCAAGGTTCTGCTGCTGCTCAGCTTCCATGGAATCATCTGCCAGGATTTCCTGGATCTCTTCCTCGGTGTAATCAAAGGGAGAATTCCCTTTCTCGCTGCCTGACAGCTCCAGCAGGGAATCATCCAGCTCGCTGTCGTCGAAACACCTGCTGATGTCCAGGGAAATGGCCACGTCGTCGTATTTGGACACAGAAAAACTGGCACCGAGCTCATCCTGGCCACTCTCATCCTGAAAAAGGGAGCAGCCAGAGCCTGGGGAAGGGAACAGAGGATTCCCTGCTGGATCTGGAGTGCTGCAGCCACGGCTCAGCATGCAGGCTTTCTTAGCTGACTGCAGGGCCTGCACCTGCACTGCAGAATCTGACAGCCTCTTGGTCCTGGGGGCTGGGTCCTGCCTGAATCCCTGATGGAGCCCAGGGGAAGGAGGGGAACTGTCACCCATGGCTTCCTGCAGCTCTGCTTCCAGCTCTAGAGGCTCATCTGCTGCTGGTGGCCTTTGATCAGCCCTTCCAAAGGAGGAACCAGCAGGAGTCAGCTCCAACCTGCCAGCAAAAGTGACATCCTCAGTGAAAGGATCCCCAAAATGCTGGAATTTAACCGGGAAGGCAAAAACACAATTTGATCTGTGTTCTTGACTAGTTTAGGTCCCAACCAATCCTTCATCCCTGAGTGTTCCCTCAAGCAGCACCAGTGGAAATCCCAATGATTGGAGGCTGTGCCCTCTGCTCCCAAACTGCTGCCAGTCCCTCACAGCAGACCCTGGGAATCCCAAATTACAGCTTTAAACTGCAAAACACAGTTCAGGCATCAAATAAAACCTCCAAACCCCCACCTCTGCCCTTCAGAGATAAATAAACACATCTAAAAAAAAATCTTTTTTTTGGGTTGGGAAAAGCTGAGCAAAGGAGGAGGAACCCTGTCAGGGAATTAGTCACTGAGACACTCACACAAAATCCTCATTATAATCCAAGATCATCAGATAAAGAACCTTCCTGTGAAATTCAATAGTTCCAAAGTATTCACAAACAAACCCTGTTTCCCCTCAGAGTGAAGATTCATCCCAAAATGAATCTTTGGACCTGAAAGCCCTGCACTTGACTCTCATCCAGCAGGGGAATTTGGACTATGGAAAGGTATTTCCTGTCCTCTCTCAGGAGGATTTAAAGGAATGTCTTTTGTCTTGACTACTGTTTAAAAAAAGGGAGGGTTACACACTCCAGGAATGAAACCTGGGCAATTCTGCTGCTTCCTCATGTCATTCTGCCTAGATAATGAAAATGGACACCTTCAGAATTGTGCTGCAGGAAAAAAATACCTCAGGAATCATCTGTGTGTGCACAAAACCCACACAAGAACACGTCTGGATTCGGTCCTATGGAGTGTGGAAGTCTGATAATTCAGCTCCTAACCATGGAATCCCTGAATGGTTTGGGTTGGAAGGGACATAAAGCTCATCCAGTGCCACCCACACCAGGTTGCTCCAAACTGGTCTTGGACACTTCCAGGAATGGGGCAGCCATAAATTCTCTGGGAATTCCATTCCAGGGCCTCACCACCCTCACAGAGAGGAGTTTTTTTCCCAATATCCCATCTTCCCCTGGCAGTGGGAAACCATTCCCCCTCGTCCCACGTCCCTTCCCAGCTCTCTTGGAGCCCTTTTAGGCACTAAAAACCTGCAGTTGGGTCACCCTAGAGCCTTTCCCTGTCCCGATTAAAACCCCGGCAGGCGTTAAGAATCCGCTCTCCCCTCACCGAGGGTGAAGCCAACACCGCCCCCGCCTCTCTCCCTCAGGGACCCGCCCGTCCCTCAGCGGGCACCGCCCAACCGGCGCCTCAACGGCACCGCCTCAAGGCGGGGCCAATCACGCCCCGCCCCCGGCTCCTCCTCCCGGCCCACCCGACCACAGGGAGCTCCCCGAGCTCCGGGAAAAAAAAGGGTTAAAACCGCCCCAAAATACACGAGGACAGATTAAGTTTCGCTGATACAAAGCAGCGGCCGCGGCCTGGCCAGGCCTGGCGGGAATGGCGCTCACCCGCCGCCATCTTAACGGCGCCAAGGCCACGCCCCCTCGAGCGCGAGGCGCCCTCTGATTGGCGGAGCGCGGGGTGCGCGCCGCGCGAGGCGCTCTCTGATTGGAGGAGCGCGCCCTCGCCTTCCCGCTGGCTGCATCGGCAGCTCGGCGCTCGGCAGGCCCAGGCGCAGCAATCGAGCGCCGAGCGGGGCTGATGCAACCAGGGGCAGGTCGGTGGGACCGGGCGGGGGAACCGGGGAAGAACCGGGAGGGTCCGGGGGGTCCCGGGGCTGTGATAATGGTGTGTCCTGCCCTGCAGCCGCCGCTATGGAGCCCGCACCCGGCCCGCAGGAGAAATATCAGCTCATCACGCGGAACCTGCAGGTACCGGCAGGCGGATGGGGCCGGGGCTGGGCCGAGGGGACGAGCGGGGACATCTGGGCTGGATTTGAGGGGCGAGCGGGACTGGGTCGGGATCCGGCGGAGGAATTGGGGCTGGGTTGATTGAGGCTGGGTTAATTGAGGCTGGATTGGGGCAGGATGGCGTCCGGGTACCGGGGGCATCGCGGCTGGAACGAGGGGGTTACGGCAGGATCAGGGTATGCGGAAACCGGGATGGGGGAATGTGAGGCAGAGCAAACCCCGGGGATCAGCACCGGGAACACGCCGTGTGCGAAGCACCCAGCGGGGTTTGTCCTGCCCACCTTGCTGCCGCTGTGTGCCCAGCCCTGCCAGCTCTGTGTGTTTTGTCCCCTCACAGGAGGTGCTGGGCGAGGACAAGCTCATGGCCATCCTGAAGGAGCGAGAGCTGAAGATCTACTGGGGGACCGCCACCACGGGCAAGCCCCACGTGGCTTATTTCGTGCCCATGTCCAAGATCGCAGATTTCCTGAAGGCTGGCTGTGAGGTGGGGCATTGTCACCGTGCTGTCACCTTCAGCTTCATGAGCAGAGGCGGTTCCCCTGACCCAGGTGACACCTCCTGTCCCCTGTGCTAGGTGACAATCCTCTTTGCCGACCTCCACGCTTACCTGGACAACATGAAAGCTCCCTGGGAGCTGCTGGAGCTGCGCACCCGCTACTACGAGCACGTCATCAAAGCCATGCTGGAGAGCATCGGGGTGCCCCTGGAGAAGCTCAGATTTGTCCGGGGCACTGATTATCAGCTCAGCAAGTGAGTCCTGGGCATCCAGAGAGAGCCTCATTTGTGGCTCTGCTGATCCTGAGTCTCTGGAGGTGCCTCCAGGCTTTTAGCGTGGCCAGGAGCAGCTCTCAGAGCTGTCCCCGTGCCTGGTGGTGACAATGCTGTCCCTTGCTGTCCCTCCCACAGGGAGTACACGCTGGACGTGTACCGGCTCTCCTCCGTGGTGACACAGCACGACGCCAAGAAGGCAGGGGCAGAGGTGGTGAAGCAGGTGGAGCATCCCTTGCTGAGTGGTTTGCTCTACCCAGGCCTGCAGGTGAGGCAGGTGTGGTGTGCAGGGAGGTGCTGGCAGAGCCAGCAGGGGTGTTTGGGGCTGAGTGTCAAGGTCGTTGTTGTCCGCACCAATGTCACACCTGGTGGTGGCACAAACCTGGCCTGAGCACAGAGCTGCTGTTCCAGCAAACAGTCTGGAATGTTCCCGTCCTTCCCTGGCTGGGAGTGGCCCAGGAGAGGCTGAAGGACAGGCCAGGACTGTTTTGGGTCTGGCCTCGAGCTCTGTGTTTCTCCACAGGCGCTGGATGAGGAATATCTCAAGGTGGACGCACAGTTTGGAGGGGTGGATCAGAGGAAGATCTTCACCTTCGCAGAGAAGGTCAGGAATGGGAGGGATTTCTTCCAGCCTGGGGCCTGAGGGAGGGCATGGCCACTCTTAAATCCATTGGGAGAAGTGTGTGGGATTTTGGTTGATGTCACAGCTCCCTGTGCTGCTGCTGCTCCCGTGCTCTGTGCAGCCACACATCCCTGGCTGTGACTCTGCCCTTCCCAGACCCTGTTATCCCAGATCCCAAAGTTACCTGGAGCCAGGAGCAGACATGGATTGTGAGTTCAAACTGAATTAGGGTTGTCTCTGATTTGCCTCCTTGTATTTTCCCAGTACCTCCCTTCCCTGGGCTATGCCAAGCGCATCCATTTGATGAACCCGATGGTTCCTGGGCTGACAGGCAGCAAAATGAGCTCATCAGAAGAGGTTGGTCCTGGGTTTGACCTGTGCTCAGGGAGCTCTGGGGGGACAGGTTGGTGGCTAGGGGCTGAGAGGGAACCACCCCAGGCAAGGTGAGCTCTCCCTCCCCACTCATGAGGTTCTAAGAAGTGCAGCAGCTCCAGCATGAATTTTATGGGCAAAAAGCTTGGGTGAAGGGCTGAGGAAATATCTTGCTGCAGGACTCCAAGATTGATCTCCTGGACCGCAAGGAGGACGTGAAGAAGAAGCTGAAGAAGGCTTTCTGTGAGCCAGGGAATGTGGAGAACAACGGTGTCCTGTCCTTCATCAAGCATGTCCTCTTCCCCCTCAAATCAGGTGAGGAGCTCGCCACGCTCGGGTGTGGATGAGAGGAGGGGACAGGAGTGTGTCCCCTGAAACAAGGCTGTTCCTGAGTGCCCCTTGCCCAGTCCCTGCTCTTGGGCAGGGTGGGATGGATGGTTTATCCGAGCCTTGAGTTCATCTGAGCTTTAAAACCTGTTTTTGTCCCAGAATTTGTGGTTCTGCGAGAGGAAAAATGGGGAGGAAACAAAACCTACACAGCCTACGAGGCCCTGGAGAAGGACTTTGCTGAGCAGGTGAGTGCTGGGAGGGGCTGAACCTTCTGCCTGAGGTTCCTGGGAGCAATCTGGGAGTGCTGAGAGATGGAAATCTGCACTGGGAAGAGGTGTGGAGTGTGGCCTGGTGTGGGATGCTCCCAGCCAGGAGAGCTCAGGGGAGAGAGGATGAGTGAAGGGTGTGAGGTCAGGACAGCCACATCTGGAGCAGAGCAGCACTTTAACCCTTCCCAGCTGTTCCCAGCAGAGGCTGGAGGCAGAAGTATCCAGAAACTTCTGATCTCCAAGGGAATCAGGTAAAGGGTTTGGGATTCATCTTCCCACCCTGTTTGGTCCCAGTTCCCACCTGTGGCCTCAGACAGGAACGTCTTTGTCCTGACACAGGTTGTGCACCCTGGAGACCTGAAGAACTCTGTGGAAGTGGCCCTGAACAAACTGCTTGACCCCATCAGGGAGAAATTCAACTGCCCAGAGCTGAAGAAGCTGAGCAGCGCTGCGTATCCCACCCCATCCAAAGCCAGTAAGGAGGAGCTGGGAGCCCAGGGAAGTGGGGCCTTGGGAGCTCAGGGAAAGGGGGCCCTGGCCATGCAGGGCTGAGTGGGACAGCTCACTCCAGGAGCTGAGGTCGGAGAAAAGTTCTGAAGCTCCAGACTTAAAAACAGCCGTGGAGAACATTGGGAAAAGTGAGGAAAGGCAGCACAGGAGGGACTCTGCTCTCTGGTATAGGGACAAGCATGGAATTCCCTGCAGGGAATTCTCCCCAGGGCCTGCATTTGGGACTGACCACCTCCCTGGTTTGTGCTGAGTGTAGTGACTATTCTCTTCACCCTGCAGAGCCTGGAGAGAAGGCCACCAAGAACTCAGAGCCAGAGGACGTGGTCCCATCCCGGCTGGACATCCGTGTGGGCAAAGTGATCAGTGTGGAAAAGGTATGGGGAGAGGGGAGGAACCTTCCCACGTGGTGACATTTGGGGTGTGCCTGGGGTGACTGCCACCTTCTGTGCCACCCCATTCCCACCCCTGCTCCCCCTGACAGCACCCAGATGCCGACAGCCTGTACGTGGAGAAGATCGACGTGGGCGAGGCCGAGCCCCGCACCGTGGTCAGTGGCCTGGTGCACTTTGTCCCCAAGGAGCAGCTGCAGGACAGGCTCGTGGTGCTGCTCTGCAACCTCAAACCCCAGAAGATGAGAGGGGTGGAGTCACAGGGCATGGTGCTGTGTGCCTCAAGGTGAGGGACAGAGGGGACACCGGGGCTGGAGCACCCCTTGTGCCTCAGAGTGCTGAGGGGCAGCTGGAGTGACTCTGGAGTGACTCTGGAGTGACTCTGATGTCTCCACACCTCTTCTCAGCTTGGGGGAGCCCCGTCAGGTGGAACCCCTGGACCCCCCAGCTGGGTGCTGTGCCGGGGAGCGCGTCTACGTGGAGGGCTACGAGGTTGGGGAGCCCGATGAGGAGCTCAAGCCCAAGAAAAAGGTCTTTGAGAAGCTGCAGGTGAGGACTGGGAACAGCTGAGAGTGGCTGTCCCCATCTCTGGGTGGTTCCAATTGGGCTGTTTGCTCCCTGGCAGGAAGCTGTGGAGGAGATGAACCCTCCCAGGGCTGACCCTGCCTCCCTGTTCTGCTCCCCAGGCTGATTTCCGTGTCTCTGAGGATTGTGTCGCGCAGTGGAAGCAGAGAAACTTCCTGACCAAGCTGGGGACAGTCTCCTGTAAAAGCCTGAAGGGTGGCAGCATCAGCTAACAAGTGCCAGGGCTGCTCTGGTGCCTCCTGCCTGACTCCTGCACCTCAGCCAGGCTCCTCCCAGTCATCTCCCCACCAGTGCCCCGAGTCGGGGGGCTCAGCCCAGGGGGCTCAGGGACTGAATTTGCAGCCTCTCACCCTGGGAGCTGCCTCCAGCATCCCCCCCTGGGCCTCAGCTGTGCCAGCACTGGGGACTGGAGGTGCCACCACACCCAAGGGACCCATGTGACTCATCCCCATGGCCTTGGGCTCCCAGCTGTGCCGTGGACTGGACTCCCTGCCCGCTGGGGTGGCATGTGTGGGTGCTGTGGTGTGGGCAGAAGGGAAAAGCTGCTTCTCCAACCTTGTGTTGCTGCTACCAGAGCTGGGGACAGCCAGGCAGGCCCTGTCCCCTGCTCCACCCCCAGCCCACCCAGCGCTGTGGCCACTGGTGCTGCTCTTTAGCCAGGAGCCCAGGCAGCACCTGAGCCCGTGGAGGGTGTGGGCCTTAAACACTGACTCGGGAACCATCTGTCTGTCATAAACCCAATAAAATATCGAGCTGACTGCACGGGGCTGTGCCCATCTGTCCAGGGGAGCTGGCAGCCAGCCCTGCTCTGGAGTTTTACTGTGCACTGGTGCTGGGAGCCAGCCCATGGGTGTCCCTGGAGCTCAGCACCATCCAGAATGGACCTGCAATCATAAACCAGGAAGGACAGGAGGCAGCAAACTTCGGTCATCATTTTTACCAGCCAGGTACAGAGCTCTGAGCAGCTACTCGGCGGCAGAGGGTCAGTTGCTTTTGGTTTGGTTTGGTTTGGTTTGGTTGGGTTTGTTGTTTAGTTTGGTTTTCGTTTTGTTTTTGTTTTTTGTTTTTTTTTACAATCAAAGAAATCAAAATGTGACCCGAGTTTACAGAATCAAGGCTCTACCTCAGAGCCCAGGGCCAGCGCAAGGGGCAGCCAGGCCCTTCCTCCTGCTGGGCAGTGGCGAGTGGCTGGAGCTGGTGCTGGCCACGAGCCCCTCTTGCCTTTCCATCAAGAGCCAAGCCCTGGTCCCTCCCAACCAGCACCTCCATCCCCTCCTGTTCCTGTTTGCTTCTCCCCAGGCGCTGTTGTGGCCAAATCCTTCCCATTCCCTTGTCCAAAGTGCTTCCATTCCTCGTGGGCCTGTCTGGCCCACAGCTGTGGCTCCAGCTCCGGTGTCTTCGGCCCCCAAACTCCTCTGGGTGTGGCTGCTCAACTCCACACACCCACACCAAGCATCAGCTTAGCAGGGAGGAGGTGCTGGCTCTGGGCACGGGCCTCGAGTCCAGTAAAAAAAAGCAAAATAAAGCTGTAGTACTTAGGAAAGTGAAACCAACACCATTTTTGCATAAATATCATCAAGGCCGTGGAGGCTAAGGCTGTTTGCTTCCTGTATTAAGTTAGTTGCCAGTTCCACACTCGTCTGTTGACCTGCCCAGGTCCCTGAGAGATTTGGATTCCTGTCCATGGGGGTTCCAGTCCTGCAGCGTCGTCCTTCAGGCTGTCTCTCCCCGTCCATCTGCAAGGCAGGAGGGAAGATTCCGTCAGCCACCCCGAATCCCAGCTTCCCACAGCCCTGCCAGGCCCTGTCCCTGCTGTGACACAGCCCAGGAGCCAGGCTGGGTGTCTGTAACTTGGGAATTTATCACTTGGGAATGTAGAGCTCAGGATCCTGAGCCTCCAGCAGCACCATCCCGTGGCTCCCACCCCACGTACCTTGTGCAGGGAGGCTCTCAGCTGATGGCTCCGTGGTGTTCCTGCCCTCTGTCCCCTCCAGCTCACTCTTAGTCCTGCTCTCCTCCACCTTGGCATCCCCATCCAGCATTGGGGAGCCCAAAGCCTCTGCCCCCGGTGCCTTTGGGGAAGGAGCCGGCCCTGAGCCCAGCGAAGGCTTCTTGGCTACTGGAGGGGGGATCTTGCCAGGTTTTCTCTGGGTTTGTGCCTTTCCAGGGCCTTGCAGGGCAGCAGCAGCCGGGGCTGCCGAGCGCTGCCCCGAGAAATTCATCAGCTCGGCCACCAAGTTCCTCTTCAGGTCAGCCTGTGCCTCGGGGGACGAGGCCGTCTCGATCACCACCTTCCTGGAGCTCTTGGCGAAGATGAAGCTGGCGGTGGAGGCCGGCGAGTTGTTCCTGGGGGACAGCTGCCCATCCCCCGGGGGCCCCTCGGGACCGGGCTGGGCCGCTCGGCCGCCCGGCTGCTTCTCCACGGCCTCTCCCGAGGCCAAGGCGGCGGCCTTGAGGTGCACGGCGTGGTGCAGCTGGGTGGAAGGCACCGTGTCCTGGGCAGGAGGCGGCTGCCGTGTGGACAGGGACCGGCGGACGGGCTTTTGGGGGGCCGGGCGCTCCTCGGCGCCGGCTCCAGCCGTGGCTCCGGCCGATGGCTCCACGCTGACGGAGCGCAGCCTCACCATCTGCAGCAGCGACGGGGTGACGATGGGCAGGCT
>VXBI01007021.1:75868-95173 GCA_013397375.1 Toxostoma redivivum | reverse complement strand
CCCCGGGGCGGCCCCGAGAGGCCTCGGGGGAGCTGGTGCCAGCCAGGCTCTCTGAGTGGAGGCTGCTGGTCTCACTCAGCGATGGGGAGAACACCTCATCCTCGCCCGTGGGGCTGAAGGGCTCGGGGCGTGGGGACCAGGGCATGCTGCTCTCCCGCTGGGGCCGCCGCTCAGGCCTGGGGGGCAGCCCCAGCACCTTGGGCTCCCCATCAGCCTTCTGGTGCAGCGAGTAGGTCCTGCGGGGAGGGGCCGGGGGCTTCTTCATCTTCCTGAGGGACACGCTGCGGGTGGAGGAGCGCTCGCTGGCCAGGCTGGCCGTGTCCGAGCCGTCTGCCTGGCTGCTCGTGCTGTAGGCAGGGGATGTGCGGCCACTGCCCACAGCCAGGAGCCCGGGGGCTGCAGGAGCAAGGCCAGCAGCGGGCTTGGAGCAGGAGCTGGTGAAGCTGGTGGAGCTGTAGATGCTGATTTGGTCGGTGTCGGAGCGAGCCACCACATCCACCTCGCCGTGCGGCCCCGCCTCAGGCTGCCGGTGGTCACAGCCCCCCTGGGAGGAGATGGTGGAGCTGTTGGACACGATGGTCTCCGTGGACTGCGAGTGGCTCCAGTTGTCGCTGGAGGACGAGGGCTCGCGGCTGCGGGCGCTGTGCTCTGAGAAGCGGGACAGGGAGCGCACCGAGGCCGGGCTGGACGACACGAGGCTGCAGCGGCTCAGCGTCCGCACGCTGCTCCTCGACAGGGCCACCACGTCCACCATGGGTGGCAGGATGGCGTTGGGGATGATCTTGGACATGTAGGTGCCTTGGGGCGAGATGGACATGACGGGGCCCACCAGCATCTCCGGGGGGTTGGCGTAGGTGGTCATGCCCGGCACGGCCAGCGACTTCGGCCTCACCATGGGTGACAGCTTGGCCGCTGTCTTCCTCCCCAGCAAGCTGTCATCATAGTAAACCCTGTTGATGTGCTTCTGCAGGGCTGCATCCGCCTCCTCCAGCGCTCCCAGGCAGACGCGGGCGCCGCCGGGCGCGGGCAGAGGCTGCAGCTTCCCGTCGATGGTGGGGATGCGGACGGCATCGCCCGACACCTGCCCCCCGTTCAGCAGGGGCTGCGCTGCCTGGCTGTCCCCGCGGCCCTCGGGGTGTCCCTTGGCTCCATGGCTGTTCCTGAGAGCTGGGAGCAGGGAGAGATGACCTCAGCATGATCCCAAAGTAAACAGATCCTAAAAATCCCCTCCTTGCCCCCAGAGCTTACCCAGCTCTTTATGGACGTGCTGGGGGATGCCCAGCACTGTCGTCCTCCTCTCCTTCCTCTTCTTGCCAGCCCTCTCTGAGGATTTGGGAAAGGAATCGTGTGGTCGGAAGGTGGAACCTACAAGAGGTGTGAGAGGGTCCAGCCAGTGTGAGGGGGGCCCTGGCCAGGATGTCCCCAGTGTCCCCAGAATGTCCCCATTTTGTTATTGCCATAATTGCCTAATGTAAAAAGAGCGTACGAATACTGTTACATTAAAATTTCCAAAAGAGAAGGTCTCAAAGTTGCCAGTAGTTTGTTGCTGCTGCCATCCCCATCATTTCCCACTGCCAGAGATGCTCTGGGATAACCCAGGCTCTGGAAGAGCCCAGAGAGGCACCAACCGAGTCGGAGCAGGGAGGAGACGCTGTCTGTCTGTCTGTCCATCCCCCTCGCCCAGCCCCAACGCTCTGACTCAGCCAGAGCCACTCTCATCTCTCCCAAGGGCCCCCAAATCCCTTTGCTGGCTCGTGGCCACACCAAGGCAGAGCCCATCTCCCTGCCCCTCTCCCCAGCCCCTCTCACGAGCCCCGGTGCCCCAGCCCGGTACCTTTGCGCTGGATCATCTCAGAGCGGATGGACAGGGCATCCTCAGAGGTGCTGTCCGTGGCACAGGAGGCTGCTCGGCTCCGGAAGGACAGGCTGTCATCCTCCAAGGATGCACAGGACTGTGGGGACACCGTGGGGACACCGTGGGCTCAGCACGGAGCTGCCCCAGCCCCGGCCAGGCCCCTTCCCTGCCGCGCCGCGAACTGACTGAGCCGAGACAAAAGCTCTTCCGAGGGCCAAAGGCTGAGTCAGCCACACCGGCATCCAGAGTCCTCCCACCAGGAGCAGGGCTGGGAGCAGCCCCTGGGACCCTGCATGGCTCTGCAGCTCCCCGGAGAGCAGCAGAGATGGGGTCTGGGGCATGGAAGCAGCACCTGAAGGAAGTGCCAGGCTCGCCCCCATGCCAAGCCCTAAATGATTCCATGGGTGTTCCCAGCCCTCTGTGCCCCAGAGCCCAGGGTTGGAGGGCTGCCATGGCTGGGAGAGGGGTGTGGGACAGGGACAGCAACAGGGACAGGGACTGATAGGATCCCCAGCACTCCCTGGCACAGCTCCATGCTGGTCACAGCTGCCAGTGTCCCCCACCCCTTCAAACCTCCCTGGCACAGGCAGAGGTTGGGATGAGACATTTCAGAGTTAACCTGACCCCTCCACCTCACTCTCCCCGTGGCTCTGCCCTTCCTGGAGTTTCCAATCCCCCATTTCCAAGGGGTTAAAGGGACTGAGAGCCAGCAAGAGGCAACAGCTTGAGCAAACACAGGTGGGGTCAGAGCCCAGGGATTGCCAAAGCTCAGCTTGGCCAAAAGAGGGGGAGTTTCTCCTCGTCAGCAGCCGGGGAGGGGCACAGGCACCGGGCTGCATATGGCCAACAGTCCCCATCATGCCACCACGTCACCCCTCCTCAGTCAGGGCTCCCAGGGGACACCAGTGAGGGAGGGACAGGGGGACAGAGGGATGCAGGTACAGGGGGGGTCCCAGCAGAGCCCCACAGGGCAGAGCAGGATGTGCCAAGGCTGAGGATGGGGAGAACAGCTCGTCATGGGGCAAAGGGGACAACACCAAAGGACACACAGCCAGTTCCAGCCCCACAACCCCCCTGGACATGGTCCTGCCACCTTGGCTGGTTGCCTCTCTGCCCCCAAACACCACCCAGAGAGGACAGAAGAGCCACCCTGTGTGCCCTCACCCCCAGGACACCCCAAGAGCACCACCCAGGAGGGCTCACCTGGAGGCTGCTGGTGTCCCCGTGGTCCCAGGCACTTCTGGTCTGTTTCTGCTTCTCTGTGGAGGGAAGACAGAAGGTAAATCCCTCCAGGGGAGCTGAAGGAAGCAGCTGCCGAGCCGGCAGTGCCCCCTGCACCAGCGCTGGACTCCGGTCAGCCCCACGCGCCGCCCACACCGCCTGGCCAGCCAGGAGCTGGGGACAGCCCTTCCACCGTGTCCCCAAGGCCACCCTGGGGTTGGGGACACTTACCCTGGTGCTGCAGGGACTTCAGCCCCTGCTGGGCCTGGTTGTGCAGCTCCTCCAGGTGCGGGGGCCGCGTGCTGGGGAAGAAGACGTTGTCGGGACATTCCTCACCCGCCGTGTATTGCACGCTCAGCCGCTTCTCACCCTCGCCCTTGGCAGCGCCTGCGGGGACAGAGCGGTCAGCCAGGCCGGGGGGACACAGCCACGCTGCCATCAGTGAGTCCCAACCCACAGGGGATGAGTGCTGGGTGGTGACAGCCACCTCGGGATGATGTTATCCTGCTCAGCTCCAAATCAGGCACTGGAAACACCGAGAGAAATCCCATCCCAGGCTCTGCTCAGCCGGTCGATATTCTGGAGTCAGGATGTCTCCAGTGGTTTTCTCCCCACCTCCAGGGAGGTGCTGGAATGTGGGACCACTCTCCTTCCCCAGGTGAATTGTGTGGGGCTGGGGGCAGCTGAGTGGGGAAGGGGCAGCACAGGAGGGGATTAAATGTGGAAGGAATGAGGATGATTTTCCCTTCCCTTCGGAGCATCGCATCATTCCCAGGCCTTGCTCATCACCCCAAGAGCAGGGACACCCCCCATGCCCAGCCAGAAGAGGGAAACTGAGGCACATCCAGCGGCAGAGATCCTAGAGGACACAAATCCCTGCTCTGAACCCTGCTGGATGCTGAACTCCCCATCTGCCGCGCCTGGGGCAGAACGGAGCCTTCACTGCCCCCTCCCCACAGCCACCACCAACACCCTGCGGTGCCCACAACCAGGGGCTACCCTGGCATCACCCAGCCCTGGCACTGCAGCACCGTGGCACAGCCCTGCCCGCTGCTGAGCAAAGCCTCAAACTCTTCCTGCCCAGAAAAAAAACAAACAAACAATTTTGAGGAGGGGAAGGGCGAGCGCGGGAAACCATCAGGGCTGGGGGTGGCACCCCGGGGCCGCGAGCACCTGCTGCTCAGCACCACCAGCACCACACACACACACCACCCCTTGTCCCCTGTGTTCCCCATGTCCCCGGTCCCCTCAGGACCAGCCCAGCCAGGCAGTGAGGCAGCCGTGCTCGACTCCAGCACACAAAGGAGCAGGCCTGGAACAATGGAGCCTCCCGCCCTGCCGCCATGCCGGCCTCTGCCTCCGCCAGCACCCGCGGTGTGAGCGGGCACCGGGGCACGGCCAGCCTGGCACAGCGGGTGCTGCCACACGGCTCCCCTGTGCTGGTGTAAAATACGCAGGGCACACAAGACACTCACAGCCCCCCCACCATCACGTTCCTCATCCCCTTTTCTCCCCAAATTTCGGCATCCCCTCGCCTGACACCCCCCCAGACACGCTCGGAGCTGCCTTGCGGGGAGAGGAGAGCAGTGATTTATTTATTCCCGGGACTTCGCGGCGGGAGAGGCCAGGGTTGGGGTGACCTTCCCTGCCCTCCCCCGGGGGTGGCAGCCCCCCTGCCCGCTGCGGGTGGGCGAGCACCCCGGACCAGGAGAGGGGGGGTCCCGGCGGGCAGGGGTTGTGTAAGGACAAGGCTCTGCTCCCTGCCTCCCTCCCTGCCCGCTGCTCACTCACCCTTCTTCTTGAAGAAAGCCAGAAGCGAGGAGAGGTTCCTGCCCATGAAAACCACCATGGTGGTTGTGGAGAGGGTCTTGTCCCCAGGGAAGGGGGGCTCGGCCGCCCCCCGAATAGGCTCAGCCTATTGTGCCGGGGCTGCTCTCACCCGGCGTGTGCCGGCGGGGCGGATGCCGGCGGCCCCAGCTCCCTCCCTCCCTCCGTCCTCATCCGCACGGGCAGCAGGGGAGGATGCTCGGCCAGGCGAAGACGCTCCGGCGCAGCTGCTTGCGAGCAGGGAGCAGCCGGACCCGGGGACGGCTGCGCGGTGATAGGAGGGGACAATCCAGGAGGGGACAATCCAGGAGGGGACAGTCCAGGAGGGGACAGTCCCAGCTGCGCCCACCGCGCTCCTCGGCCGCGGCACAAGGAAAGAGGAGACCCCTCCTCTGGCCTCCAGCTCGCTCCCCCCGGCCCTCCCGCCTCCTCCCACACACGGTGCAGACCACAGGGATCTGTTCTTCCAGGCTCGGGGCCGGAATTTCCCCTATTCCTCCCTCTTGGACTCCTGGGACCCCCCCAGGACCCTGCTGCAAAGCAGTTGCTCTCTTCCACAACTGGAAGGTTGAACTGGGAGGCTTTTGCACCTTGGGCTATGACACAGCAGTGTCACACTGCCCATCCTAGCCTGTCCCCAGTGCCCCCTCAGGAGCAGGAGAGCCCCATTCCCAGCAGGGAACACGAGCCAGGACGGGGCAAAGGGACAGGGCTACGTCATGGTCACAAGGGCTGGCAGCACTGGGGGAAAACCAGGTCTGGGACCAGTCTAACCAGTAGCTCCAGCTGCTGGAGGCAGGTGAAAGCAGGGGCAGAAATGCCAGGCAGTCACACAGTGGCACTGCCCTGGCACTGCCCCCGCTGTCCCCACCATGGAGCTGCTCCCAGGGCAGTGGGTGCCCAGCACCTCTGAGAGCTCCATCCCCCCTTTTTCAGGTATTTTACCCCAAAAAGTGAACAGCACCCAATGTTTACCCAGCAGGCAGCCGTGTCCTTGTGCCAAACCCTCTGCCCCTGCCCTGCAGCTCCCCACGGGCTGTGCCCAGGGGTTATTCCAGTGTGACACAGCATGGGCTGCAGACAGAGCAGTGCCACCCAACACAGGGTCCCAGCAGGCCCCAGGCAGTGACTGTGCAGCCCAAGGGACAGTTTGACCTTGTGAAGGGCATCTCTGTGTCCCCACCCAGGCAGCTCCGGGCTCAGCAAGGATTTCTTCCCTGAAATTCCAACATGGCCATGGCACCCAACACCAGCAGCTCCCAGGCTGTGCCTGAACCAGCACCTGCTCCAGAACAGGCAGGATGGGCCCTGCTGCCCTCCCGCTCCCCCAGAAGGTGCCAGTGGCCACAGGCAGATGTTCCTCAGCTCTTTCCACAGCACAAGTGGGAAAGGGATATAATTAAAGGGCTGAGGATGCACAAAGCAGGAGCCACGTGCTGCACTGAGCACTGCCCTCTGCTCTGGGCAGCCTGTCATGAGCCCAGAGAGGACCACGGGCGGTGGCAGCCAAGAGGGACACTGCTCCTGGCTCCACAGGGAAGGGTCCAGCCTTCCAGCTCTGCCCACAGAGATGGGACTGCAACAGGCCTCCCTTCATGGCACCAGGAGCTCCCCCAGTAAAGGGAGACAGCCCCTCTGTGCACAGCAGAGCTTTGGCCCCGCAGGACTGCTGCTGGCAGCACACGTGGAAGCTGTTCCAGGCTGTGGGGACATTCCCAGGTGCTGGCAGACAGCCTGGCCCTGTTCTACCTTCCTGCCTGTGGCCCACTGCCCACAGAGAGGACCTGGAGAACATCCCTCACTGACTGAAACGTGTCCCTCTCCCAGTGTGACACCGCTGAGGAGTTGCTCACCATGGGTGGCTGCAATATCCCGAAGGATAATCCAGGGCTGAGCCAGGGCAGGGCACTGCCCAGCCACGGAGGAGCCTCGTGGCAGCCTCCACTTCTCCCACTCCCTGTGACCTTCGCTACCTCATCATCCTCACCCAGCCAGCTCTGTCAACACGCGGTGAAACCTGCTGGAAACAGGGAGGGGGTGAATCCAGGAGGGAGAGAGCCGCGATCCTGCAGCAGAGGCTGCAGGTCCCGGTGGGCTGGGGAAGCCGCCGCAGCTGCAGCCGCTGCCGGTAACAACACGCCCGGTCGGAGCCGGGTGTCCCGGCCCCTGTGCATTCCTTGCGCTGCATCCTGGATCACCCCGTGCCCTCCGGGCTCAGCTGACACACGTGCCTTGGCCACACGTGGCAGCGGGATTCTCCCAGATAAGGAGACGGGTTCATTCCCAAGGATGGGCTCCCCAGCTCGGGGCTGCTGCCAGTGCCAGCGATGGTCCGGAGGGAGCAGAGCATCTCTGGAGCAAGGCACGGTGACAGGAAGGGACAGGAGCCCCCAGGAGCCCTGCCTTCGCTCTTTCTGAAGTACTCTGGAAGTACCAGAGTGGGAATGGGAAGGGCTGAGACCCCACAGAAGACGATCAGGGCCGCCCAGCCCCATGCTGCAAACAGAACTCAGCGCTCTCTCCTTGCTGCTCCTCACCTAGGGAGAGGCAGGAGAGAAAATCGCAGCTCCTGTCCCCCTCCTCGCCAGGCCTGTGCCTCCTGCGAGCAGCAGGTTTGGCCGGGCCGGGCTGCAAACATCCATCCGTGCCTGCTCGGCACTGCCCCGACTTGCCTGCTCCCCGCACGGCGCGGGTCCTGTGGCGGCAGCAGCGAACAGGCAGCGGCTCCTGCCCGCCCCTCCACCGCCACTGACTCAGCGCACAAAAATGGGGAGGAGGGGGAGCTGCCAGGCGGGCAGGAAGGGGCTGCGAGTCCCCCGGGGAGCCCGCCTGTGTCCTGCTGCTCGGAGGGACGGAGCCTTTGGCTCCCTTCTCCCGGCAGCCAGAGCAGCGAGGAGCCCCCCTGCCCCACGGGGTTGGTGCTCTCACATCACTCTGGAGGTCCCTCCCAGCCCCATCCGGGCCTGGGGACTGCTCTGCTTTGCAGTGGGGTGCACCACGAACCCCATTCCTGAGAGCTCCATGGAGCTGTCAGGACACGGATGGGCCCTGATAGAGCTGTGCTCCAGAATCACAGAATATTCTGATTTTTCCGGCCCCTCTGCTCCAGCATCCTGTCCCTCTGCTCCCTCTGCAACCTTCAACTCTTTAGGGTGTCTGGGAGTCCCTAAAGACAACCAACCCGTTGCCCAAATCCCTGTCTCAGCACAGGATCCACGCCCTGGGAGGCACGGCAGGGCCCTGAGCACTCCAGGCAGGCTAAGAGCACAATAATATTTACGGTGGCTCTGGCCACACAGCCCCTGCTGCCAGCCTGCCCTCGGCCACACCTGGGGGGCTGCTCCAGCCGGGAAAACATCTCCACCAAGCAAATAAACACCACCCGATCCACGCTGCTGGCTCGGCTCTCAAACACGATCCCACGCAGAGGCTGAACTAAAATTAATTTCAACTGGGAAAACAAACTTGGATTGTTTTTTTCTTCCTCTAAATCACAGTGGAGAAAGCTGCCTGGTGTCACCTCGGTGAGCCAGCAGGCCCTGGTGAAGGAGCTGGTGCAGGGTGAAATCCCACTCGGAGCAGAGCTGTGGCTCCTGTGCCCTCCAGCCATGGCTGCTGTCATGACAGGAGCACACGGGGTTGTGCCATGGGCCCTGACCTCTCTGCTGTCCCGCACTTACCCCACAGCCAGCCCTGAGGTGACACAGAGTGTCTCCTGCTCCCTGAGTTATCCCAGATCTGCGATAAGGGGCTGGCAGCAGACCAGAGGGGTCCTGGGGCACGACCACCCCAATGCCCGGCTGTGCCTCCTTCCCAGCCCCTGCCGCAGCCCAGAGAGCCTCTGTCCCACCATGTCCCCACCCCGCGCTCGTCCCCTCCCCGGAGAAGCCACCAAACAGGTTTGAAGGTAAATAACAACCTTCCCCAGCCAGGAGCCGGATCCGGGCGGGAACATCCCAGATGGGGAGTGCAGGGCGGGAGAGCCGCAGGCAGAGCCTGGAAAGACACACGGGGCCGCAGAGGGTGACATCGGTGGCCAGGGGTGGGCCAGCAACACCTCCTCCTTCCACTGTCCACAGCTTTGTCACTCCCTGATGCCCTTCCCTCGGTGTCCTCCAGCTCCCGCGGTGCTCCGGGCTGGCTGTCCCCGGCCCGCGCCGTCATGCCCGGCGTTGTTTGCAGGGCACCCAGGTGCTCTTGCCACGGCAGAGGCGTTGCCTGTCACAGCAGGCACCTGGCTCCGTGCAGGAGCAAACCCAGCAGACGGATTAAGGACAAGACGTTGCAGGTTTTTTTTTCCCCCGTCCTTGCAAGCAGCGCCCAACCCCGCTCCAGCCCCGCGGGGCTTTTCCAAGGAAACACTGCGGAGGTGCCGATCCTCCCATGGAGAGATGGACACGGCGATGTGGGATCAGGGAGAGCAGCTGCCACCAAGACGGGGCGGGGGATAACCCAGAGCCACAGGGCAGGTCCCAGCCCTGCCTCTCGGTGACGGGAGCGTGCCAAGCGGGCACGGCACGGCATGCCAGAGCCCAGAGCTGCTGCAGCTGCCTGCCGGGGACACCCGCGGATCGCCTCCGCCCTCCCCTGCTCCGGGAGCAGGAGGGGGGCACCGGGAAGGGCTCGGAAGTCCCGGGCGCAGCAGGATGCTGGCGGGTGCGCCGCGCTGGCGGTGCCTGGAGAAAGCGCCTGTGTAAATCTCGGCTTGTCCCCCGCCGGGATCGGCTCCTGCCCTCATCCGCCCCCCCGGGGTGTTTGCGGAGCCGGCCCAGCGTGGGTCTGGCACGGAGAGAGGCTGCGAAGGAGATAAAGCCCAGAGCTGCTCAGCCCACACTGGAGCTGCCCCGCAGGAGCCGGGGCTGCCGAGGGGCTCCATGGCTGCTGCTGCTGCTGCTGCTGCTGCTGCTGGGGACCTTCACAGCCACAGCTCACCCTGGGACATTTGGATACCCCATCCCTGGAAGTGTCCCAGGCCAGGTTGGAGCAACCTGGGATAGTTGAAGATGTCCCTGCCCATGGTGGGGAGTGGAAAGCGATGAGCGCTTCAAGGTCTCTTCCAAATCAAACCACTCCATGATTTTTTTTTTTTTTCCCCCGGGGCGGACGCGGATGCCGGGTGATCCCGCACCCAGAGCTCCGCATCCCCGCTGAGTCCGCGGGGCGCAGCCTGGCCAGCAGCCACGTTCCTGCGCCCTGACTCAGCAGGGCCCGGCGGGGAGTCCCGATAAGGAGGCGATAAGAGGCTCCGGTCTCCCTGGGGCTCAAGGACTTTCGCCGGCATGGACAAGCCCGGGGACGAGAGGCTGGGGATGCCCTCTGAGCAAGGCAGGCCCCGCTCTGGGCATGGGGAAGTGGGCACGGGGTGCGTGGGTTTGACAGAGCGGGTGGGCTCAGGCGGGGAGCAGCGGCAGAGCCACCCCGGTGCCCACCCTGTCCCCAGGGACCCCTGCTCTGTCCCCTCAGCACCCAAAGGCGCTGCCCACACATGGCACAAGCACAAAACCATCTGCCAGCGCCTGCCCGGGCCTGGTGCACCAACAACGGGCACGACAGGGCCAAATGAAGCTCCCAGTCACCAAAGAGACACGAACTGGGGACACTGGTCCTGCCGCCCGCCATATGCAATTATTGTATATGCAATTATTGTATATGTAATTATTGTATATGCAATTATTGTATATGTAATTATTGTCCAGCCCAAAATCCAGAGGCACCCAGGGTCTTGCAGGGGGAGACGGGAGCGCCGGGGGGGCCCGTCCGTAGGGTGCGGGCACACCCTGCCCCCAGCCGGTGATCCCGGCTGCGCCCTCCGAAATGCTGAAGCGACACAATGCAAATTCTTTGGCTTTGTGGCCGCCGCGCCGTTGCCATGGAGCCGTGGCAGAGAACAAACACAACTCGCCCCATGTTTTCTCAGCACCTTCCACCCCACGGCCTTCGGTCCCAGCGCCAGCCCTCGCCACTCAGGGTCTGCCCTGGCTGAATCAGTCCCACATCCCGCCCGTTCCAGGGCATCCGAGATGGAGCAGAGCTGCTCCCAGCCAGCCCTGGGGAAAGGGGGCACGGCCCTGGTTCGGGGATTGACAAGGGACATCCAAGGCTGGCAGGGGATGGAGAGGAGGTCTGGACAGGAATGCCGCATGGAAAGGGTGAGGATGTGCCGGGGATTGCAGCTACAGCCCAGCCTGGCCAATGGCACCGAGCCCTTCCTGCACGGAGACCACGGCAAGAGGACAAGAGAGGAGCCTGCAGCCACTCCGTGAGGATGACAGGAGGGTGGTGGAGAGCCTGCAGTGAAGGAGGCGCTGTCCCAGCACGGCCATGGGTGATGTGTGACCCTCCTGCCTCAGTTTCCCCAGGCACCGAGCAGATGTTCTCAGCCAGGACATTCCAGCACTTGCTCCCTGAGCACCTGCGGGGTCTCCCCATCCCGGGCCCCACCTCGGGGATGGTTTTGCTCGGAGTGGTGTCCCCGAGCCTGTGCAGAGCTGACTCCAGATCCTGTTTACCCCGAGGACAGCTGGGCTCACACACCTGGGTGGCTGCTGCCTGTAAAGAGCGAGGCAAACAGGGCAGGAGGGACAGCAGGGATCCCTCAGGGCTGGGGGAGAACCACGCCGGTACCACCCCTTGGTCCTACTAACCCTGTTCCTGTAATCCTGCCCACGCGCCTGCCAAGGCTCCTCCTTGGCTCAGGCCGGGTTGGGGACACGGCGACACTTTAATGACACCACCGGGGGAATCAGCAATCCCGGGATGGGGACGATGTCACTGCGAGAGACCTTCCCTGCTGGCATCACCCTGCTCTGATGGAGGAGCCGCGGAGGGAGCTCAGCAGGCTCCCCACGGGTTCATTGTGGGTCCAGGCTGGTGTGGGACCCTTTCCCTGCTCCTCGTCCCTGCAGGAAAGATCTCGGCCCCTGCTTCCTCCTGGCCTTTCCTGTGGCACCCATGGAGTCGAAGCATAAAGCAGCGGAGCAATCGGTGTGTGGACAGACAGACAGACGGACAGACAAGACGAGCAGAGTGAGGGGACAGCGATGGGGGGAGCAGCCCCTGCAAACACTCCCAGATCCGCCTCTCCCCGCGGCACAACGGGGGAAACCGAGGCTCGGGATGGGAGCGGGGGGCTGGAGAGGAAAGCGACGCTGGCAGCGCTGGGATCCCACTTGGAAAACAAATCAGTAACTAATTCAGCTGATCCCGTCCTGATAGCGCCGCGAGCCCACGGCTGCTCCCCGGCGCGTCAGCACCGCCCTGCCTGCAGCCAGGGGGGCTCCCCCATCTCCCACACCGGGCTCGGGGGCTGATCCTGCCCCCAGCACAGGGAGGGCACAGCGAAGCCTCCCCCTCACCCCACGCTCCCGCCACAAGTGGCGAACTTTCCTAGCGCCACCCCTTAAAATTCCCCAAGCGGGGCCCCCCCCCAAAAAAAAACGCCCCATCCCCAGGTAGCCCCACGGCTCCTACCTGCCCTGGGCTTCCCAGCGCGGCCGAAGGGCCAGGAGGAGCCGGGCTTGGTGCCCGCCGGGCTCCTCTTGCGGTGCGCGTTGCCCATGAGGCCGCTCTCGCCTCCACCGCGGCCGGGTGGAGGGGACCGCGGTGCTACATGGCCGAAGCGAGCGGACTCCGGCGTGGCCCGGGCGGCCCCGGCAGATGAAGGCTCTCAGCCGCCGGTTCCCATCCCTCCGATCCCGGCGGAGCGCAGCGCTCGCAGGCGGCCGTGCCGGAGCCAATGGTACGGGCAGAGAGGAGGGAGAGGAGGGGCCTGCCGGGATCACCCGGCGGATCCCACTGCACCCTCCCAGCCCCATCCCTCCGGCGGGGATGCCTGGGTGATACCGAGAGGCTGCGAGGGCTGAAGGGAGACGCCCCGGTGGCCAAACATCCCCGAGCGCTGCGGGAGCAGGGCAGGGATCTCGCCTCCGGCCGTGCTCGCACCTCCCTTCTACTTCTGGCTGTCCCCGGCTCAAACAACCGCGGCTACAACATTCTCCCTTGGGTTTTGGGGAGGGGGACACCTCATCCGGCCCGGCCAGGGCTAGGACACGAGCTGGAGCAAAGCGCCCGAGGGCACGGACTGGGTCCGGCCGCTGCCCAAAGTCAGGGCGAGCACCCACATGCCAGCGCCCACGCACCCTGGGGTGGGTGGGACCCCCACGGCCACTCCTGCCTCTGGGGCAAGTCACGAGCGTGTTGCTCACACTGCCGGCACCTTCCCGTGCCCTCTCCGGGTGCACCTCAGCCTCTCCCATCTCCAGTCCCTGCTCCACCAGCCCTGGACAAGCCAGGGGAATTGCTGCTCCAAAAGCTGCCCACACCGCCCGGACAAGCCCCTCCACGGCCCCTTCCCGAAGGCCACCTTTCCCTCCTGATTTTTAATTAGAACATTAAATGCTGCGAGGGCAGGGAGGGGTCAGCCAGGCAGGCAGTGGTGGGCAATTCCTGCTGGCAATGTTTATGTTCCTTAGGTGATTCATCAAAGGCTGGGATAAATAGGAAGGAAGGTTTTGTGGGAAAGGCACAAAACCGGGGAGGTGGTGCAAGAAAGAAAAAAAATTACAGATCAACCAGCAGCTTTGTCCTGACCTCCCAAGGTGATCAGCACCGAATTAATCTTTGGACTTCAGTCTTCTCTTCAGCAGTGGAAATATTGATGGTTCAGCTCCTCACCAGCCTGGCTGGGTGCTCAGGGCACGCTCAGCTGGGCAGGGACTGTCCCCGTGGGTTTGCTGCCCCATTTGCTGCAGGAGCTGTTAAGGAGATGAGGGATGAAAATATTCCCTGTTTCCCTTTACTGCTGTGCCCCGATCACAAGACAGCCCTTCCACCTTGGGGCAGCAGGGATGGAACAAGGTCACAAGAGCAGAGCAGAGGTCTTTGCCCAGTGGCTGTGGGACATTTCTCCTCTGTTCAGCCAGGAACATCTCCAGGCTGGGACGAGGCTTCCTCCCACTGCCCAGCACCTTCCAGCATCCCTGGGATGTCCATCCCAAAACACGGACCCCCCCATGCCACTCAAACCCCTCTCCAGTGCCCCAGGGAGCTCCTCTGCAGCCGCACAGAACAAATCTCCCAGTGCAGCTCTCAGAAACAGAGAGGCTGCCCCAGATCCAGGGAGACACTTCCCCCTCCACTCCCCAGAGCCGCCCTCCGTGCCAGCACTTGCTCAGGGAACGCGGCCACCGAGGCGTCACCGCCCCCAGGCACAGCCTGGGATGTGCCGGCAGAGCTCCGGGAGGAGGCCGAGCCCCGGGCACCCCGCGGAGCCCACGTGTGCCAAAAATACCGAGTGGCTTCTCTGAGCTGGAACAACTGTGATGGGGTAACAGCCACGTGGAGCCGAGCTGCAGCTCCTCCCAGGCCTCGTGGTTCAGTCCCTGCTGAATTTGGGGAGCTGAGAGCAGCATGGGGGGCTCCAGCATCCCCACAGACCCCACTGAGCCGCCCCATTGTTGCTCCAGGGAACAAACCACCCTAAAATCTGTAGCCAGGCCTGCTCTCATCCTGCATCCCAGACCTGGCTGATGCTGCTGTGAGCAGAAATCTGGCTCAGGGAGCCTGGGGAGTGGGGACAGCTGAGCACCCCAATTCCTTGCTCAGTGTTAGAACCTCAGTGCAGCCCAAACGGGAGAGGGAAAGGAGGGGAAGCATTTTCAGCACATGAGGGATGTGTGAGAATAGGGAACTGAGAGCCAGAGATGCTGATTTCAGGCAGAATCTCTTCTCCAGGCCAGAATTACCCGGTTTTATTCACTGAGAGAACTCTGATAAGAGCTTGGAGCAGCAGAGAAGCTGTCCCTGAGATACAGATCTGGTCAGCACAGCATGACTGCCCCAAGCACATCTGATCTTCCCAAAGTCACACATTCCCTTGGTCAGAGCGGCCAGTCCAGGCATGGGGACCCCTCTGTGCTGTCACAGGGGACAGATCTGTCCCCCGTGGTGCTCTATCCATCCCTCCTGGTGTTTCACCCACTCCTTCTGGTGTTTTCTAAACCTGATCCCATCTCCCAGCAAACACAGAGCAGGAGCTGAGCTGCCTGAATGAGAAAGGAATTCAGCCCTTGTTCCCTTCATGGGGAAGTAAAGCTCAGCGAGGCAAAGGTAACACAAAAACCCCACTTGAGATCCCCAATCATTAACAGAAATACATAACCAGAAGGGTTTCAAATGATTTCCTGCTCCAGCCAGAGTCTAGGCTGGCTCTGCCGATGACAGGTCCAGCTCCAGCCCACAGAGGTGGAGGGAGCCCAGCTCCCTGCTCGGGGTGAGGTGGATTTGATCCATGCAGCACCAGCCCAAGGTTGCTGCTTGGCAGGGAAATGGTTTTTCACTTCATCCTTGCCCAGCTCTTCACCTTGCAGCGGGTTCTGTTCCCATCGCTGCTGGAGCCAGAGTCAATGATGATATTGTCTTATGAAATCAGACCTCCCTTCCACGGGGAAATATGACCCCGCTGAAATAGTTTTATCGGATCTTATGGAACGTTATTCTCAGGGGTAATTCTTCCAGTTGTCTCCAGGTGGAATAGCTGTGGTTGCAGACACACCTCTCTTTGTTCGCCGAGCCGCTCGCCGGTGCCAGGCCAGGCCAGCCAGGGGATTCCTGCTGCTCACATTTTCTGAAGTGTCACTCTCTGCCTCTGGCAGATTAACAAACTCATTCCCACACGCGGGAACAATCCCCAAGCCTCTCCCCTCTCCTTTGAGCTGAGAAGCTCAGGGCTAAACGCAAGCCCGGTGTTTACACCAAACCCTGCATGGCAGCAGAGGATGGAGGAAATAATTGTCCAGGGAGATTCCACAGCTCAGCCCCACATTTCCTTGAGGCTCATGTGCACCCCGTGGCATCAAACGCCACCAGCACAGAATTGCAGAATTATTAAGGCTGGAAAAACCCTCCAAGATCATCAAGGCCAACTGTGATCTAGCCCCACCTTGTCAACCAGCCCAGAGCACTGAGTGCCACATCCAGTTGTTTCTTGAACACCTTCCAGTGCTTAAAAACCCTTTCCATGAAGGAACTGAGCATGATCCCCACCACAGCCAGCCCCTCCACACTCTGCTCACCCCACACACAGGAAATCCCCAGTCCCAACAAGCACTTGCTGCTGTTACAAAGCAGCTGTGAGCATTGAAAGCTTTATTTTTAATATCACTATCCCCCACCCCAGTCAGGAAATCATTGCTGCTGGACTAAACTGGCATCAAAAAGAAAAATTTAAAAAAAAAAAAAAAAAAGCCAACCCTAATTTAATATTTCTGGAACATCGATTCCTTCACTTCATCAAGGAATTAAGAAGAATGTTGTGAAAGCCAGATAAAGCAGCAGCCAAAAAATCAGACTAAAATCACTGGACCTCAGCAGCAGCTCATCCTTCATCCCAGAGCTGTGTTCACATCTGTGCACCCAGAAATCCAGCCCAGGGAGTGGGAATAGCCGGGCACCCCAAATCCTTGCTCTGTGTTTGACCCTCGGCACAGCCCAGCTGCTCTCCCCGCGGTTTGATCACTCCTCTGCCTCCAAAGGTTATTGTGGAAATAAACAGGGCTGGAATGGCGAGGTGCTGGGATACCACCTGCAGCCAGCAGGGCCCATCCACCCAAACAGGGCAGAGCATCCCGAGGATGCAATTCCAGCAGGGATGGAGCCATCCCCCCTCTGCCAGAGCCGCTGGTGTCCCCCGGAGAGGCTCTGATGCCCAGGAGTGGGATTACAGAGCCTTTCCTCTTCACAGCTCAGCTGTTTGGGCAGCCAGAGATGGGATCGCTGATAGCTGAGCCCAGGGGATTGATCCGAAGTGGAAATGCTCTCATCCTCCCTCTGCCGTGATTTCAGTGCTGAGCAATGCCGACCTCACCAGCACCCGCAGCGGAGCGGGCAGGTGCTCAGGAACGAGCCCTGTGATGAATTCCCTCTCTCCCATCCCTTGGGGCCATCCTGCTCCCCCTCCCCAACCCCAGGACGGTCAGAGATGCCCTGTCCCAAATCCATGGGAGTGATGCGGAACTGCCGGGTCACGGGTCCGATCCAAAATCCCCCCCCAGCACCACGGGGACACAGGGGAAGCCGAGCGCACTCCGAGCCTGCACGGCCCTGCTGCTAGCTCTCCCCTCTCCCCCACAGCTCCTAGCTGATGTTTGGAAAAATTCCCAGCTGGTCCCGCTGCACCAAGGCTCGTGATGGCGGCGGCGGGGCCAGCGCTGCCTCCGGGCAGGTCAGAGCCGCGTGTGGCACAGCCAATCCCGGGAAACAGCCGGGGCCGACACTTCTTCCCTTGGCACAGCTCAGCCCAGCGCCTTGAGGCATCCTGACCCCCATCCTGCAGGGAAGCGTTATCCCCATCCCACAGGGATGGATGCCGGTAACCCCGGCGTGTGCTGGCCGCACACGGAGCCAGAGGCGCTGGAGCAGGGAGGGGTTCCTGGCGTGCTCTCCACGCTGGGATTGCACGGGGAGGGTGATTCAGTCACGCAGGCAAAGCTGCAACCGCTGCACATCCGCGCTGCTTCTCCCGGCACAGCAGCCGAGACGCGAGGGAATTTTGGGCGCCTCCCGTCCCAAAGTGCAGCCCGGAGGGGAAGAGTCCTCAGGGTTGGGGGCACTGAATGGCACCTCCATCACCAGCATGGGCACTCAGGACAGCTCTCCTGGACATGTCTGATGGGACAGCAGGGTGGCATTGCAGTGACAGAGCCCTGGCTGGCACGATCTGCGAGGGAGCAGCACAGAGAGCAGGCAGGAGGTCCCCGAGCTGTGACCCTGACAGGCCGTGACTTGGCATTTTGAGGATTAGCTGGTGAACGGTACAACTTCAGGGGAAAAAAAAAATAATGGAAAAAAAGGGCTGGCAGAGCTGCTGGGGGCGTTTCTGCCGTGAAGAGGAACATCACATGCTCCAGCACATCTCGTTTTTTCTGCTCAGGTTTCAGTGCTGGGCTGTGGCAGCAGCATCCACACACGGAGAGCCGGGAAGGAGGCACCGGCAGCATCCAACGGATCGGCCCAGCACAGAGCTCAGCTCTTCCCAAGCTTCTTTTCCCTTTCCACGGCCACTCCTGTCCTATCGCGGATCCCTGTGCTTTTCCCTGCCTGCATGCAGGCTTGATGACTGGAAATTCACTCCCTGGAGCAAAGTGAGGAAGAAAGTCGCAGCTGACAGCATCCTGCTGCACTTGGGCGCCACAGAAGAGGCCTCTCCCTTGGCAAAAGAGCCAAAACATCCCTGCCAGAGGTGCCTGCAGGGAGGGCAGGGGTGTGACACAGACGGTGTCCCTGACAGGGTGGGGTAGGAGAGGCTTTTGGGGTGATACCTCCCTTGTTGGGACATCTACTGCTGCCAAAAAAGCGCTGAGGAGAGGAGCGTGACCAGACAAGCCAGCACCCATGGCTCTGCCAAAGCTCCCTGGCTGAGCTTGTGGATCCCCAAAAAACGGCTCCAGGATGGCAAAGAGAGGGGACCCAGAGCAGCTTCCCCTGCAGGATTGTCCTGGTCAAGGTGGCAGGGACGTGACTGAGCCATGGAGGCAGCAGCCATGAGCGGGCCGGGGTGAGGGCCATATCTGGGACAGGAAGGGCCACACCTGGAGCACACAAACACCCTGCCCAGGAGGAGGAGGAGGAGGAGGAGGAGGAAGAGGAGGAGGTGGCAGCGGCTGGCACCCCTCCAGATTTCCCTCAGCCCCGGTGACCTTCTGACTCAGCGCAGGGAGAACTTACCCAGTGAACCGGCACCAGCCCTCGGGGCCGGGGCGAGATTGTGCCAGGGACTGCCGGATCCATCCTGCTGCTACCATGGCCCCATGGCCACTATGGCTACTGCCACCACGGCTGCCACCTCCTTCCCCCACTGCTGTCACCGCAGCCAGCAGCTCCACCCCACCTGGCCACCACCATGGCCAGCACCTCTGCCCCTCCTGTGTCCCCTCTTTAGCCATGTCCATGGCCACCACCTCAACTCCTGTTCAGCCACCACGGTGACGCCTCTTTGGCCACCTCCAGGGTCAGCACCCTGACCTTCCTTGGCTTCCACTGTGACAGCTCCTTGGCCTCCATGGCCACCACCTTGACCTCTCCTTCACCACCTCCATGGCCACTGCCATGACTCCTCCTGGGCCACTGCCACAACCCCTCAGCCGCCACCCTGAGCCCTCCGCAGCCACCAACCTGGTCCCTCCTTGCCCACTCCCTTGGCCACCATCGTGGTCACCACCCCAAAACCTCCTCGCCCACTCCCACATCCACCACTCAACGCTTTGCCATCCCTCCAACACCACCGTGGCCACCACTGTGACCCCTCCTCAGCCACCACCGTGGCCACCACCTCGACACCTCTTTGAAATCTCCTCGCTCACCTCCCCTGTGGCCGCCACCGTGACCCCTCCTTAAGTGCCACCGTG
>VXBI01007021.1:56635-75824 GCA_013397375.1 Toxostoma redivivum | reverse complement strand
GGTCCCGGCTTTGTCGTGGGGGGCGGTGCGGGGACAGGGGGGGTCGATCCCAGCCCTTGGGACCCTCTGCTCTGCTCGCTCGAAGTGCTGAGCAGCTGCGGGAGAACAGCGGAGGAAAACGGGGAAACACCCGAGAGGGAGCGGAGCGCGGAATTCCAGCATCGTCATGCCCGGGGCGGCGTCCCGCACATCCCCGGGGGGCTGTCCCTGTCCCTGTTCCCTGTCCCTGAATCTGTCCCTGTCCCCCGGAGCTGGCAGCCCTGTCCCGCCCTTGCCCTCCCATCCCGCAGCCACCACCGGTTCCTCACCTGACGGCCCCTGAGGGTGACACTCGCCCTGTCACCGCCAATGGCAGCGCCCGGGGGGACACGGAGGCCACCAGGACGCTGCCTGCAGCCTGTGCCACGCTGCTGCTTGTTGCTAATGATAAATCAGCTCCTGAAAACGGAATGGCTCAGGGCGAGGGGGGAATTCAGCCCCCTGGAGTGGCTCTGCCTGAGGCTGGGAGAGCACCAGGAGCTATCTGGGAAAAGCAGCAGCTCTCAGGAAGGATTTTGCTGTGCAGGACAAGCTGGAGGTGCTCAGGAGCATGACCACTCCGATCTGATTTAGATTAGATTTCAGGAAGAAATCCTTTCCTGTGAGGGTGGGCAGGCCCTGGCACAGGGTGCCCAGAGCAGCTGTGGCTGCCCCTGGATCCCTGGCAGTGTCCAGGGCCAGGCTGGACAGGGGTTGGAGCAGCGTGGGACAGTGGAAGAAGTCCCTGCCATGGCAGAGGGGTGGGAACAAGATGAGTTTTAACTTCCTTTCCAACAAAAATCATTCCATGATTCTGAGAGGGGACAACAGGACACACAGGGACTGGGTCAGAGCAGCAGCAGGTTGGTGACACAGGATACGTGGCAAAGCCAAGGGAACCATCCTAACAAGAGCTCAGGTGGTTTCTGCTGCATTTATCCGCTCCTGGCTCCGAGGGGTTTGGGTCTCTGCGTTTCCTGTTGGTTGTGTTGGAGCCTCATCCTTCCCGGACGCTCGCAGGGCCTGGCTGCACGCCCGGAGGAGTTTGCCAGCTGCTGGAAATGGCTGGAAGGATTTCTAAAGCAAGAAGCTTGTCCATCCCTCAGGCTCTCCAACACATCAGCATCTCCCGTGGGATTCAGGCACTGGCTGTGCAAACCTGAGCATCCTGCTGCTTCCCAGCAGCACCGGTGACCAGGGATGTGGTGACACCTGGGGAAGGCCAGGATTTGCTGTGCTCTTGTGTCTCTGCCTCACATCCCCCCCCTTTCACCCATCTGAACCCAAACTCAAACTGAAATGAGCACTGGAAACAGTTGAGCAGAAATTTCCTGGCACCTCTGTGCCCCTCTGTGATCCCAGGGGATTGACTCCTTTCCAGGATGAAGGGTGAGCCTGTCACTGCTCTCCTGGGCTTTGCTGACCCACGTCGAGCTGAACTGACGAGATTCTAATCCCCAATTAGGGCGTTTGTGTTGACTTTCTGCTGCTGGCTCCAACTTCCGAGTCATTAACCTCCAAAAAAACCAAAAAAATTAAAAATCCCATTTTTCATCTTTTCCCTCCTCGTGTGGCAGCAGAACCAGTTTGAAAAATATTTTTGCACGGAGTAATGGAGCATTGTCCAAATAATCAGAGCGAGGGACGGGGAGAGTATCAATTATGCTGCAGGGAGAGCTCCCATCAGAGAGGGGAGGGAAACAGAGGAAGGTGAGGAGGAAGGTTGTCCCAGCCCTAGAGGAGAAGGAAATTCCAGGAGCAGCACTTCGTGGAGGGCCCCAGAAATGTCCCAGAGAGCTGCAGGGTCCCCAGCTGGTGACTCTTTTCCACTTGCAGGGCCAGGATGATTTCAGGATACCGGGATTCTCCTGGGGACAGCAGCTCCCACCAGAGCTCAGCTCCCACAGCCACAGGAGAGGGGAGGCACAAACTCCACCAAGAGCCTCCCCATGCCTGATCCCTGGGAAGTAAAACCCAAAATAAAGAAGCCAAACCATCAACTGCCAGCCGTGGCATCGCGAGCTGGAGCAGCCACAGCAGCTCCTGCCAGCCGCTGCCTTGGGCTGTGCCCACCCATCCCCTGCCCCCATTTCCGTCCCCTCGCGGGGACACGGAGCCCTGGCTGCTCTCTCATTACTCATTAACGCCTCTGTCACGCGCAGGTGGCCGGGACAAGGTCCCTCCCGCATTCCCACCCCGAGCAGGAGCTGCGAGGCCCGAACCCCTTCTGCAGGAAGCGGCTCCTGCTGCTCCCCGTTTCTTGCCTCAGGGTATGGAAAAAGCCAGCGCGGAGCCTGGGCCGCAGTGACCCCGGCGGCGATCGTTGGGACGCGGGGACTGTTGGTTGTGGTGCTGAAAATCAGCTCAGTTGTGAAAATGGGTTTTAAAGGAGTGCCTGAGATGTCATGGGAAGAGGGAGGCACCGATCTCCTTGCTCAGATGCCGAAATAGCAGTGGTGTGTCCCTTCCCAGCTCCCTCATGCTCTGTCACAGCCCAGGAGCATCACCCGTGTCATGGTGACAGGGACAGGTGGCCACAAGAGGCATCTCCTGCTCCTGTGTGAGCTTCCTGAACCTTCCCTGAAAGAGAAAAGCCTGTGGGAATGTCAGCACAGCCTGGGTGCCATGTGGGATGTCATGGACACATCAGAGCTGCCCCCCAGGGCTGACAGCGAGCGCCAGCCCCAGCCCTGGGGTGTGAAATCCCCCCGGGTGTGACACAGGTGACACCGCGGGGAGCTGCCAGGACAGGCAGATGTTTAATCCCAACATCTGGGCTGAGCAGCGATAACGGCGGAAGAGTGGGATGTGGGATCGGACGCACTCCGAGAATCCCCGCAGCTGGAGCCGCTGCTCGGCCCTGGCGCTGCCCTGACCGGGCCGGTGTCTCCCTCAGGAGCTGCTGCGATGTTTCCTCATGCCCGTCCCCGCAGGGAAACCGGGACCCAGCGCCCAGATAAGCGGGAGCCGCTGGCGCCTGAGGCACCGGGACGCGGTCTGGCCCTGCTCCCGTGGAGATCCCAAGGTCCCCGAGGGACAGACGGCGCCTTCGGGCTCCCCCTTCATCCCTGCCCCAGCTGGGCACATACCCACGTTTCACTCTTCCTCCTCCTCCTCCTCCTCCTCCTCCTCCATCCCTGCTGGGCAACCTCCCCTCCCTCTCCAGGAGCCACCCCAGCTCTCAGTGGGGAAACTGAGGCAAGGACACGAAGCAAACCAGGTTGTTCCCAATGGGACAGTGGCATCCAATCCCTCAAACCTGGCTGAATCCCCTCACGTGCAGCTCGGGAATCATCCAGGGTCCCTCCAGCCGGCCAGGGCCACCATGCGAGGGCAGGGCAGGGCAGGAGCGGGCGCACGATGCCACTGCCCTCGGAGCCAGCATCCCTCCCTGGAAGCGCTCCCAGCTCCGGGGATGAATCACACTTTCCCCGGATCAGATTGCGGCTCCTGCACTCCAGGGGCCGGGTCTGGCCCCGCTCTGCCTGGCACAGTCGGACCCCCTCGCCCTCGGCAAACAGCGAGAGAGGGCACAGCGCTGCCCGCCATCCTAAATCCTGCTAAATCCCATCCACGCTGGAATTCCATGGGACACGCCGTGGAGCTGCCGGTGAAGTCGGGCTGGCACTTCCAGCCTGTCCCTAAAGATCGTGCGGGGACAGCGCGGCGACAGCGCCGTGGCAGTGCCAGGCTGGTGGTGGCGGTGCCACCTGGGTCCCTGCCCTTGGGGCAGATCTACCGTGCTTGACGGGAAGGAAAAATCCACCAGGAAGGGAAACTCAGCCCCAGGACACCAGAGAGGAGGTGAAGCGCCCCACAGCTCCCTTTGCTCCCCACGACCCCTCTCAGTCGGGGGACGCCGCTGCCACTCATCCCAAGAGCCGGACCTCAAACTCTCCGTCTCTCCAGCTCTCTCCTGCCTTTCTCCTCGCCTCTGGCAGCGCTGCTAACACCCCACCGGCTCTGTTTGCCGGAGCAAAGTCCACGTTGTTGGCTGCCGGCGGCGTCTCCCTGCACCGCCCGGCCCCAGCTCTGTGCCCGCGGCTCTGCCGGGGACACCGGGGACACCGGAGCCGCCTGTTGCTTGGTTATATCCACAAAACATCCCCGTGCCGGGGCCTGGGCTGGGGTATCCGCTTACGGAGCGGGGAACAGCTGAGCCTCCTCACTCCCCACCCTGCCCTTGGCAGCTCATCAGATAAACCCCAGCCCGGGCTCGCCGCTGTCATTGTCCCCTCCAGGCCCTACAAGGGTTGTTGGGCCCATCCCGTGCGATCCGCAGGTTTCTCCCCTTGGCAGTCGCAGCTCTAGATAGATATTTATACACCCAACTTGTGCGAATTAACAGCATTCCTCTCCGATTGAGTCAAAAATAGAGGCGCTTCATGGAAAAAAAGAGAGAGAAAAAGAAGGTGTGTCGCGCTGAAAAAAGCAACGGGATCCAAAAAAAGAGAAAAAAAAAGCCCCGCTCAAATCTCCCTTTTCCTTTTAAAGCTCTGTTCCCGAAGGATGGACCAGCGCTGTTATTTTAAACTTGATTTCTGCAGCCCCGTGGCCAGCGAGCCATGGGCAAGGTGACGGTGACAGTGACGGGGCGGTGGCACCGGGCGATGTCGCAGGCTGTGGTGCGCGCTGCTGGGTGGTTTTGGGGCACGTAAAGCGGAGACTTCCTGAGAGGCGAGTGGCGACTTCCTGGGCACGGCAGGAGCGGGAGCGGGCAGAGGTAGGCTCGGGGGGCACCGCCACGAGGGGTGGCCAGGCCAAACCGTGACCCCAGGATGATGCACCCGTGCCCGCGTGGCAAAATGTATCTAAAATTGGAATTTTAGATAAATATTTGTTGGTGATATGACGGACAGGTGGGTTTAGGGTCTGCAGAGTGGGGAAAATACGGATGGGCACCGTGGGAGGGAAGAGCTGTGAGTGGGCAGAGGTGGGAAACCAAGTGGGCGAGGGCAGTGTCGCTGTTGGACACCCAGGAGTGTGACCACGGCCACCACGGGAGAGAGAAACGCCAACTTCTGCATCCCCAAAACAGAGGGAAAAGGGTGGCAGGGATCGGGTATGGGCGGAAGAGGAAGCAGAGGCTGTGCTCTGCCATTACTGGGGTTTGTGGGTTTGTGCGGCGTAGAAAAGACCCTGAGATATCGATATTTAACCCATCAATAATCAATATCCGGAGAGTGCAGCACTGTGCTACCAGCACCCTCACAAATCCCATGAGCCCGCGGATTCTGGGGGCCACGAGCTGCGTCCTCTGGCATTTCCCCTCCCACCACATCCAAACCCCACATCCCCAGCGGACCCCACCGAGACCCCATTATCCCCTTCCCAGCACTGCCCAGCACCCCGGCGGGTTGGGAACCTGCGGATCCAGGGAAGGAGCCACACGGCAAGAGGCCACAAAGCCAAGCAGGCCCATAAATCAGGGCTGGGAACAGCCGGGGCGGGGTGGGGGCTGCCAGGGCTGCTCCCCAGGGATGCGGGCTGGCTGCAGCCCGTCCCTGCGGCTGCCTCTGCCAGGGATGCAGCCAGCCGGGCCTTCCCCGCCCTCCTCCTCCTCCCCGGGGCGGAGGAAGGCAGCGCCCGCAGCTGGCACTGCAGGCGGTGGCCGGGGGAAGCGGCTGCTCCGGGGAGTCTGATTTCCAGCCTTATTTATTAATAACCCCTCTCCGCCCCATGCTAAGCCCATGTGCAGCGCAGAGCCGGCGGCGCTGGGCTCCGGGGGAGGAAGGTAAGAGCCTACCCGAGCGAGCAGGGCTGGGAAGGAAGGCAGGAAGGGGCCGGGATCCTCCGCGGGGGTCCCGTGGGTGCGGGATCATCGCTGAGATGGGAAGCGTGGGGCAGGGATGGGGTGGGGGGATCTGAGGTTCAGCATTCCCGGAGCCTCAGGAATGATCAGGAAGGGGGGGGAAGGTCCCTGTGGGGCACGCAGGAGTTCTGGGGGGCTCTGGGATCAGGGGTGGTGGGTGGGAGAGACCCCCCCGCCCCGCTGGGAAGGGAGGACGGCGCCTTCCCCTCCCGTCCTGCCCGTGCGAAGCGGATCCAAGAACTTTGAAAAACAAGCACTGGCAGCGGGGAGGACAAGGAAAAACGGGGCAGAGGAGCCCTTTTCCCACCTTTCCAGAGGCTGTCCCTTCTCCAGCCGCCCGCTGTTGAGTCCGAGGCTGCGATGTGTCAGCAGTGCCGAAAACTGCCTTATTAGGAGAGAAAGTATCGCTGAAAATCAGTTCTTTGCTCAAAGCCGTTGCTCCGAGCTCCCTGCCTGTGAGTGCCAGCCTGTGCTCATTCCTTCGGGAATGACTAGACATGAGCTCAGCGGCGTGGCCGAGAGGTGAGAGCATCCTCCCACCGACCCCACCGGCTCCCGGCAGCGGCAGGAGAAAACCCGGCTCGTCCCCGAGCGTTGTTGTCTCCATCCTACCCCAAATAGCAGCCGGGAGAATGCGAGAGCCAGGGTTTGGTGGTGGCAGCGGCAGGTGCCGTGCCTTGGGGACAATGCCGGGATCGGATGACTCTGCAAAGCGCGGAGCTCGCCGGCTCCTGCTGCAGACGCTGCCTCTCGCCCGGGGCTCTGCGTGTGGGGTTCTCTCCATCTCAGTCATCCCGGAGCCTGCCTGTGCTTCCAGCAGCGCATTCCCTTGCCGTGAGGTTATGCCACACCGCTAAAAAATCCCGGCAAGTTTTCCAGGGAGTGCTCACTCGGCTCAGGTCGGTGCCGCGGGGGAGGTTGGCTCTGGCAGGTTGGCACCGGGGCAGCTCTTGGGGTTGGGGTCTGGGTTTGCACCCCTCACTCCTCCTCCGTGGCAGTCAGACACTTTAATAAGGTTTTAATAGGATTTTCTTTCGTTATTTTGGACAGCCTGGGCCCAGGCTGTCACCAGCCCAGCCCTGTGGGTGACAAAGCAGGACCCCCCTGGTTTTGGGGTCTCACCGGGTGAGGAGGAGAGACTGAGACCTGTTACACTCATTGCTCTGGTTCACATCACTTTCCTTTCCAGGGACCTGATGGCACAGCCCGACCCCCCTCCAGAGCTGCAGCTGGATGAAGCTGGAGCATCCCCAGCCCCACAGGGAGCAGCTGAAGGAGGTGCTCCACACCCAGAATGTCCTCACACCCCTTTGGATCCAGCGGGGAATGGATCTAAACTCCTGCACAGGGGCAGCCCAGACTCCAACCAGGAGCTGCAGGCTGCCAGCAGGGATCCTTCCTCGGAGCAAAACACACCAGGGACCCAGCTGGATGAGGATGCAGCCAGGGCTGGGATCCCGCTGGATGTGGATGTGGCAGGAGTCCCACTGGACGTGGATGCAGATGGGACAGGAATCCCACTGGACATGGATGCAGAAGGAGTAGAGATTCCACTGGACGTGGATGCGAGTGGGACAGGGACCTCAGCGGATGTGCATGCAGCAGGAATTCTGCTGGATGTGGATGAAGGTGGGACAGGAATCCCACTGGATGAGGATGCAGATGGAGCAGGGATCCCACTGGATGTGGATGAAGGTGGGACAGGAATCCCACTGGATGAGGATGCAGACGGAGCAGGGATCCCACTGGCCATGGATACGGACAGGGCAGGGATCCCAGACAATGCAGACGGGGCAGGGATCCCGCTGGACATGGACACAGAGGGAGCAGGCAGCCCTCTGTATGCTGATGCCACAGAGCACCAGTGCCTGACCCTGGAAGAGCTGGGAAATTATTTCCAGGAGTGCATCGAGATCGTGGAGCAGCTGGAGAGGGAGAGGGACAGCCTGATCGCCGAGCTGGCCCAGCTCCGTGAGCCAGCCCTGCAGGAGATCCGCCATGCCCACGAGGAGATCCAGGCAGCCTGCAGGCTGCTGGCCAAGGTGGAGCTGGAGAGGGACAACCTGCGGGACGAGATCCGGCAGATCAAGCAGAAACTCTTCAAGGTGACCAAGGAATGCGTGGCCTGCCAGTACCAGCTGGAGAGCCGCCGGCACGACCTCTCGCAGCACGCCGCCTACCAGGGCGAGCTGGAGAGCCAGGCTGGGCAGCTCTCGGGGGAGCTGTCCCAGCTCAAGGAGACCTGCGAGAAGGAGAAGGAAGTTCTGAGGCAGCGCCTGGAGGCTCCGCCCTGCCGGCAGGACAACCTGTACCTCCAGGAGAGCCGCCGGCTTTCCGTGGAATTCGAGAGTTTCGTGGCCGAGAGCCGGCGGGGGCTGGAGGAGCACTACGAGCCCCAGCTGCTGCGGCTGCTGGAGCGGCGTGAGGCCGGGGCCAGGGCGCTGCAGGAGATGCAGGGAGAGATCCAGGGCATGAAGGAAGCCCTGAGGCCCTTGCAGGGTGAGGTCAGCCGGCTGAGGCTGCAGAACCGCAGCCTGGAGGAGCAGATTGTCCTGGTCAAGCAAAAAAGGGATGAGGAGGTCGGGCAGTATCGGGTATGTGTCCTAAATCTGCATCACTTCATCCTCTTTTGAGAGTGGGAGTTGTGCTTTGCATCCAGGGAAATGTGGATGCTGCAGGATTTGCTTGTAGGGCCCAGGGGTGGATGAGGATGGAGAGGATGTGGAATAGCTCCTGCTGGTTGGAATTAAAATTATCCCACATCCTGGCACAGGCCAGGTGAAACAGCAGCCCCTGGGCAGAAAGCAAACCCAGAGATGCAGTGGGAAAGCTTGGGGCTTCACCCAGCTTGGAAAATAAGTTTCTCCTGAATATATTCTCTTGGTTCTGGCCCGTCAGAAATGGCTCCAGGGATGAGGTGGAAGGAATGGGGGGATTTCCTTTCCAAATCTGAGTGATGCTGTGGAGCACAGGCACCATACACTTCCCACAGCTCCTCCCAGCACTGGACTGAGCCAAAACGCTTGGAAAAGCCAGTTTTAAATACAGGTGGCTTTTCTTTCAAATCCCTCTCCTGCTGGGGCAGGTTCTGCCCTTCCTGCTGGCAGGAAGGGTCTCACCTGTGTCCCCACAGCCCTGGGGCCAGGCTGCCCCATGGCAGGGTTATTTCTGGCTGGGCCAGGCATCCCCTCAGCCTGAGGGACAAGGCAATTCAATATCTCCAAGAGCACATTTGGCAAAGAGGCTCCACAATTAATCTCCCCCCTTTCAACACTCTCTGTTCTCGGCTCGCAATCGCTGCCTCCTCCCAGCAGTTTCTGGAAGCTGCCATTCCCCTTCCACCACGGCTCCTCCCTGCTGGGATGGGGATCAGAACCACCAGCACCCACTCCATGGCTTATCCTGGATTTTCAGGGTCCCTTGGACCCCTGGTGTGCCTCCACATTTTCCTTTTCCCAAATTCCTTATTTATCTCCTTTTGACTCACGGGTTTATACAGCTCTGGCAGCTTCTCAAAACACACATGAAGTTGTTTAGGGGACAAAACCAAGCAGCCAGGAGAAGCCTAAGAGCAAAGCACAGCCCAGCCCAAATTCCCACATTTGTATTAAAACCAAGCTGCTTTTTGCAGAAGTTTTCAAAGAGGGCGGTTGGGCAGGGGCTTGTCCCGAGCAGCTCCATCCACAGGGAGATTCCTGAGAGATTCCTGCTGCTCCTCCCTCAGCTGATCCAGCCATTTTTACCCCCCAGGAGCAGGTGGAGGAGCTGGAGGACAGGCTGAAGGAGCTCAAGAACGGGGTCCAGCTCCAGCAGCGCAAGAACCAGGAGCTGGAGGAGCTCAGGACCAGCCTCCACCGGGAGCTCTCCATCTACAAGTGAGTTTGGGTCTCATCCCAAAGGGGGGATCAGCCCAAAGAGGAGCTGGGAGGAGGAAAGGGATGTGGTGAAGAGCCCACAGTGGGGTCGCACAGCTGGGGGACAGAACAATCCCCCAGTGGGGCAGCACAGCCCCTTTTTCCAAAGAAATCCCAAAGGAATTCCAGCTCCTTTGCCCAATAGCAGAGAGATCTGCTGGAAACTCTTACAGAGGAGTGGCTTCCCGAGAAGTAGGTGTGGCAATTTAAGTGGTGGTTTCCTTAGGAAGATGTGGAAAGGAGCTGAGGTTTGGCTTTGGGGATGCTGGAACTGTCCTCTCCAGGTTTCACTCAGGTCTTCACTGCACATGAATTTCTAAAGCTCTGTGAGTTTGTGGATTGTTTATTCACCCAGCTTGGAGCTGTTGTGTTATTCCAGCCTCAGCTGGACCTGTTCTTAACCATTTTCTGCAGCCTCACTGCTCCTTTAGCATTCCTTTTCCCCCTTCTTCACCCAAATCTCCTCGTTCAAACACACCACAGAACAACATTCCCTACCCCAAAATTTTTTTTTAATCCAAGCACGGGGATGAGCTCGTTCAGCCTGTGCTGTCACCAGCCACTCTCAAGGAGACAATCTGCATTTAGGATTCAGCCCAGATCCCAACACCGTGGGGTTCTCCTAAATCACAGCCCAACATTTAATCCCAAGTACAGCAGGGGAGTCTCTTAACTCCTGGAATTTACAAATTGCCATCCCTGGAAGGGACACCTTTAAATGAGCATTCACATTTGCTCCGGGGAGCTCAGAGTTAAGTGCAGCTCTGAGCTGCCTTTTCCAGCAGCTCCCCCCAAAAATGACATTCCCTTCTGTTAAATCCTGCTTGCCAAGGGCTCTGGAAGGGCTGGGCTGGGCCCACACACTCTCAAAACCATGGACTGAGCCTCTTGAAGTGTTTCCCAATTCTTTTTCCTTCCATACTATGAAAAGAACCCTTTTTTCCTCTTTTCTCCAGCCAAAGCATTGATGTAAATATTCCATAATCTAAATTTCCTTTCTCCCTTCACAGGAGCTGCTTAGAAATCTACGGCCACCTCTGCAAATCAGAGGAGAAAGCAGAGCAGGACTGTTAAAACCACGGAATTTTCCTCTTTGTAGCAAAAACCTGTGGACAGAGGATCCAAGGGATGTCTCCTCATGCTGCTTTACCCTGCCTGATGTGCAGCAGCTGCCTGGAGCCAGGAACACCAGACAATCCTTTCCCTGGGTATTTCCCCAGGTACTGCTGCTGCTTGTGTAACAAAACTGCTTTTCCCCAGAGGAGCTGAACAATGGATATGGATGAAGAATAACTGATTGTTTTGCTGTGTTTGGGAAAAAATGTTGTCTTGGTCCAGATTGTTTAAGCCTGCACAGAAAGTTCTGGAAGCTGGTGTTAAGGGGGGTTGACTTTTAAAGTTTACATGCAAGAGAAGCTTTCTCCTTTGAAGAGGATTTTCTTTTGTATTTCAAAAGTTTCTGCTGTATTGGGACATGCTCCACAGAAATGAGGTGGTGGGGAAGAGCTTTCCACTTTATATTGAGTCTCACACTGAAAATAAAAGGTCAGAGTTTAAGGAGCCTTTTCACTCTGAGCTGTGTCTCAAAAGCCAAAATTTGTCTCTCAAACCAAAGTGTTTGTATCAAATTTATGCTGCAGGATCACAAACTAAAGGCAGAGTTAAAATGCAGACAACAGCAGAGCTTGAGGGGAAGAACAATTCCGTGATTTGGTGGCTGCTTGGGGGTTCAAGTGCTCATTAATTTATTTCACAAAGCAGCAGGAATAAGAGGGGGAAAAATATCCAATTTGATGTCTTAAAAATCAAAAAATATCTCTACCAGCAACCTCATGGACACACATAGGTAGAGACCACATTCAGCTCCCTGAAAATACCCTCAAGAAAGCAGTAAATGCAGAAATAGCACAAAACTCACAGCGTTTACGTAGAAAAACTTTATTCCAACTGAAGGACTTACACGGAATTAGTCATGAGGAGATGGAGAGTAAGAGGCTGCTGGTGGCACTGGACACCCGAGTGGAAGACGTGCAGACCTTGTGCTCAAGGACTAAACTCCTAAAAAAAATTAGTTCATCCACAATTCATTTGTTTTCCACCAGCTGCCAAGGCTGTTGAGGGCACCGGGGTCATCCGTTGGTACAAACAAACACCTTTTACAACTTGAGGGCTCCCCCAAGTTTTAAAAACCATTTCACAGAAAGGAAAGAAACATTATGTGAAAACACAGCTCAAGAAACACACAACAGAGCAAAAAAAAAAAATCATGGGAGGTGAAGGAGGCTCTGAGTGAATAGCTAATGAATCCAAACCGCTGGTGCCCAGCAGGAGGGAGGAAAGGGAAAGGAAGGAAGGAATGAAAAACCCAGAATTGCCAGGAGAGGAAAGAAAAAAAAAAAAGAAGAAAAAAAAAAGAGAGAAATTTCAGTTCAAGTCAGAACTTGCAAGTCTTGTATCTGCAAAGGCAGAAAAAGCCACAAGGTACAGATAACTAAAGGAATTCCAAGGCTTCTGAGTTGTACTGAGGAGGACAAGACCTTCCACACCATTTCTGAGCTGTCAGGGGATTAACACTTGGATCATCTCTGTTGGCTCAAGCCCACGTGGGCAGCTCTGCCAATTTAACTTTTGTTTAAATTAGGCAAAAGCCTGTGGCTGGAGCAAGCAAAAGAGAGAGAAAAAAACCTAATCCCAAGCTTGCTGTGTGATGAAGGCAGTTAAAAAGAGACAGCCAGACCAATAAAGGAGGCTGCTGTAGGAATTCTGCTCAAGGAGCCACAGCCTCAGGCTGAGGGGGCTGAGCCCTTTTGTTTTTTAGGTGCTGGGTTCTCAGTGTGTGGGTGGAAAAGCCTGTGATGGGATCTACAGGAGGATGGCTGAACACAAAGTCTACCTGTGTGTCTCAAAACCAGTGTTAAGTCAATATCAGGGCTCAGAGGGAAGAGAAGGAGAAAGACTAAAAACAGGGAGAAGCTGCCATCTAGGATCCTTGACCTTCTGGATCCACGCTTCCTTCAGGATCTTCATCGTTGTAGATGTTCTCTGCCTGCAAGACAAGAGATGGAGGCACTGAGGGAGCATTTCCCACCCCTTTGGACAGGATTCCATCCCCAGAAAGCTCTGTTATTTTTTGTTTGAAGATATGGATCACTCATTCCTGATCCCATTAACATTAAAGCAGCAACACAAACAACCTTATCCATAAATCTCAAAAAAATGTTCTGTAAAAAGGAATCTGCTAAAGGAGAGTCCACTGCAAGACTTACAAAAGTGTTTCAAGTATTTATTTTTACTCTGCAGCACTTTCTAAAAGAACTACACAGAGAAGCTGCCAAGAACAAAATTTAGAGATAAACAAAAAAAATTAGGAAAATGTCTTGTTGAAGGTCAAGATTGTTTTCCAAAACCTTCAACAGCTGGGAATGTAGGGGCCAGCAAACTGTTCCTGTTCACCAGCACCCTTTTCATCTTTGGAGAATGAAATCTCAAATATTCTTTAAAATAATAATAGAGAAACCTCAATTTCATCCTTGGTTCTCACACACTGCTTTCATTCAAACACAGAAGGGAAAAATTTACTTCTACACCAGCAATTTTTTTTTTTTGAACACAAAACATCTCCTGAGTATTTGGAAACCATTGCTCTGGCCAAAGCTAAAGGGGATTTCACTGCCCCTTTGAGATTTCAGCAGTAAAACTGGGTAATTCTGAGGGCTGTAAATAAAAGCAGGAATGCTGAAATCCAGGAATTTCAACAGCATCACCCACCTGCACCTTCCCAAAGAACTCACCATTTGCCAGACTTGCATGATATTATCTTCTGATACAGAACAAATGACCCAGGGCTCATTGGGATTCCAGGAGAAATCCGAGATCTTTGCAGTATGACCACCATGGATAAACTGGGATTGGGGAAACAAAAAGGGGAATGGTTTGCAATTTGCACTGCAGGATGAGTAATAGGTAAAAATAATTAATGAGTGAAAAGACTCACCAACAGCTCTGGGGGACCATCCTCAGCGTCTTCAGGGGATTGCTCCTCTCCAATTTTACTGCAAAAAAAAAGAGAAGAAAAAAAAGAAAAGGTGGGGGTTGGTTTGGGTTTTTTTGAGGTGTGATGCAATTAATCAGTAATATTTTGAGGAATTTAGGATTTACCTCAAGTCCCAAACATTTAGCCTGCGGTCTGTGCCACTGGAGGCCAGGATGGTTTCATTATGGGGAGACCACTGAACCTGCAGACAGGGATAAATTTAAAAGTGAATTTTGAAAAGCTGTAACATTTCCCAACACTTCATTTTGTACCCTGAAAGCTCTACAAGAACTCAAATTGATAACAACTCAAATATGTGTGAAAAACATTTATCACATGAAGAATTGTGAATATTCACACACAAAAAAAAAAGATATTTCACCAAAAAGGTGCCACGTGGAACTTTTCCTCTAACAAAACCCACATGTTTCCAAGGTCAAACAGCTCCCAAGGGTATTGGCTGCTCCTTATCTTAATAAGGATTGCACAAATAGAATCCATGGATTCCTTCAGCAGCAGGCACAGCTCTCACATGAAAAGAAATCACTGTAATTAAGCTTAACTGCCCAAAAGCTCACATTTACTGCTTCTGCTGGAGATAAAGCTCTCCAGAACACACCACTCATAATAGGATCACAGGATTAGGAAGGAACACAGAATTCTGCACACTAATGTGGCATTTCAGGATTCTGTAATTTTATTTAGACATAACACAGTCTGGACTGATAATCCCTCCACCAAGAAAAACCTCTACATATTTTTCCTCTGATTAAGGCACGAGTTGGAAATATTTAATCTGCTAAGCAGGTGCTGCCTATGATGTGAACATTCTCTATTTACAGCAGCAAAATCAGCAATTATCTTTTGTCAGAGAGTGTTAAAGCTTCCTGCAGGACCAGGCTGAGGAGATAGAAACACTGCAGCCATTTCCCTGGGCCTCCTGCTTCAATCTGCTGCCATGAATAATTTAATGGACTCTGCACTGCTACCATTTCATCCTTGTGCTGTGGTGAAAGCTCCAGAGCATTTCCCTGATCACTTTCTGGATTCTCTTTCTGTACTGGAGAGCTCTGCAGCTCCACAACAACACCCAGAGATGTATAAGCAGATAAAATAATAGAATTTGAGTTTTGAAGTGCAAAAACATTGTGGAAAAACTGCTTATTTTTTCCAGGCTGCTGAGTAGAACTAAGTGTGTGAGGATAAAAGATAAAGACTTTTTTTATACCTGAAATATTTCATCTTTATGTGATTCAAAAGAGTGCAGCTTCAGTTTTAGGTTCCTCAAATCCCATAGAGCAACAGTCTAGGGAAAAAAAAATAAAAATATTTTGTTGAAGTAACCAATATGTACATCCACCTCAGGAAGTGAGCAAGGATGCTCCAAGATGCAAGCAGAAGTACCTTGTCAGCTGATCCTGTGGCCAGGATAAACTCACTGTAGGGGTTGAAGGAGAGGCAGTTCACCTCAGCTGTGTGAGCATCCACGGAATGACTGGGTTTGGAGGTGTTGTTTGACCGGGTGTCCCAGCTGGGAAGGGAAAACGTGGAATTGACAAAGGTTTGTTCACTGATTATGGAGGTGAGAAAGCTGGAGGGGCAGGAACAATTTGTGAAGGGGTTCCCACACTTACATCATGAGCTTCTGATCATCAGCAACAGATCCAAACAGGGATTCATGGAGCAGGTGCCAGGACACATCTTCCACCACTGCTGTGTGTCCTGTGAAGATGGTCTTGGCATCCACCACTTTGCCTTCTTTGGGAACAGCACTGATATCCCACAAGCAAATGGTCTTTAAAACAACAAAAATGTAAAAAATTTACATCTTTACACTCTCTCTCCCTCCTCCCCCTCAAACTCAGGACGGTTTTCCCTTCCCAAGGCACAGCAAGGTTTAGCCCAGCTGTGCTCCAGGACTCACATGATCATCAGAAGCACTCAGCAAGTGCCCGCTGAGGTTTGGGTTCCAGGACAGCCCATACCCCTCCTTCTGGTGCCCTCGGAGACGCAGGTCTGGGTTGCACTCTCCAGAAGGATCTGGAACAAGGCAGAGTCAAGATTTCAGGGCCTGGAATCATTCCCAGCACATCCTGGAATACCTGGCATTAAGTTTATTAAACTTTACTTTAAGCCAGTAGTCACTTCCATGCTTTGCCTGAGCTCTAGCTGGAGGGAGGAACAGCAGCTCAAAAAATTATCTGTTACTGCTCAAAAAACTCCTCCTGAACACCCAGAAATATAAGGTGACATATTTTTCTTCTCTCATCATCTCCAACTGCACTTCTAAAGTGAGGAAGGCACTTTTGATCCTCCCCACAAACGGCAAAAGGAGTTACTTTAAAAAATCTTGATGAGTTCATAGGTAAATGATTGTTAATATATTTACAGGATATCAGGGGAACAGCTCAGCTACCCACCAAATCTATGATTGATTTGCAAAAATCCACCTTCTACCACCTCAAATACCTCCCAGTGAAGCGACAAAGCAAGCAGAGAAAGTGCAAGAAAAGGTTTCCTTTTCCAAGGATACATTTTGATACACTTGTTTAAACTTCATACAAAATAACTTCTTGAATAAACACCCGCTCTGCCCTAAAATCCCAAATAAGGGACAACCCCGAGCATTTTTAAAGCTTTTTTTTCCCTCTTGGGGGATGATGTGGCTGCTGTCTGAAGCACAGACCTGGTTTGGAGGGGTGTTTGGTGTAATCAAAGACCAGGACATCGCTGGAGGGAGTCTTGGTGGCGATGATGCAGGGGTTCTGGGGCATGTACCGGGCTCTGTTCACCTCTCCCTCGTGGTTGATCTTGATTTCAATTTCAATTTTTCCACTTACTGAGCCAAAGCCTCCAAACTCTAGGAACAACAGAGTTGTGAATAATAAGCCAGTTTCAGAACAAAGCACAAAGGATTGATTCAAGCTTTGCTACCAAGCTCTCAGAATAGACAAAGTTGGGGTAAAAACAAATTGCAGTTTTAGGACTGTGATACAACTTGTCAAAGCTCCTTTATCTTTATAGACAAAACAACTTAATAATTCATAGAACTGCAAAATTTGGGTGAAAATAATTGAGTTGTGGATTATTTTAAAAGTAATTTTAAATATTTTGAGAAATACTAAAATAGAATAGAAGCAAGTGTTTATTAGACAACTCAGTGTTCATAAACAACTTTTAAAAGCCCAAAGATCAAAATACCCATTGCACAATCCAAACTTCCTGTGAAAAGAGCAAACATTGGATCATGAAGGACTTTCACCAGGTGGAAAGATTTATTCAGCCAGGCAAACAGGAGAAATGTCTAACTTGGGACAGCCACAGAGGTTACAAAGCATCCAACTCAAGCCTGATACATGGAATAAAACACAATTTCACCCCAGAGGGGCTGGGACAACAATCAGGCAGCAGAACTCACAGATAAACGAAAAATGTTTGAAATGTTACACTTGTCTGATATAAAATACATTCTTTTACTAGAGTTTGTGTAAATTTTTTTTGCATGATTTTACAACTGTGGTAATAAAAACAACAATTAAAAGCACTGCATGAGGTTCAAGGTCCTGAGAAATGGGCAAGGGAGAGGTTTTCCCATCAATACTTTTGTAATTAAACTCCACCTTCTGTTTCCATCATCAGATTTTTAACACATTCAAGAGACAGAGTATTTGTCTATTAAGGAGGCACCACTTAGAAGTAAAATAATTGCTGCCTGAACTTTAGGAAAAGATAAATCTTCTATTGAGAAAAGAAGGGAAAAATGGTTAAAATCCTCCTTTTTGGGCTCTTACCTCCTTTCTCACTGTCATAGTGGGAAGCATCAAACTGGGCATCATCGTTGGGCAGCTGCACACTGGCAATCACCAGGTGGTTTTGTTCATCTGAGGTGTGGGTGCCCAGCACCAACCTGTGGATGCTGAAATCTTTGCCTTCAGGTCTGCAGGGCAAGAAAAACAAAACAGGGATCACAAATCTCTTCTCTGTGAGGATGGGGGGGTCCTGGCACAGGAGAAGCTGTGGCTGTCACATCCCTGGAAGTGTCCAAGGCCAGGCTGGACAGGGTTTGGAGCACCTAGAAGGTGTCCCTGGATGAGCTTTAAGGTCTCTTCCCACCCAAGCAGCTTGGGATTCTGTGATCTCAACCAAAAAGTCTCTTAGCACAATGCTGGATTTGCTGTTTATTCTGCTTTAAAAAAAGAGCAGGAGGGTCCCTTTACCTTGTGACATCAGGAAGCCACTGAGCAGTCAAGCTGGGCCACTCCAGGGCATGGGTCATCACCAAATCATACAGGAAGGGGGTGTTCTTTTTCCATATCTTGTACTCCTCGTTGATCACACGCTCTTCCACTGCATCATCAAAGGCTGCTGAAGTGGTTTTTTCAAGAAATACATACAATTAATTATTTATAAATGCATTTATAGACACACAGCGCTGTGGGCAGGCAATGGATTAGAGTCAAGTACATCAGTCACACCCTGGTTTGCTATTTGCTCTATTGGAGTAGTTACTAAATGGTTAAAAATCCCCTGTTGCATATGCTAATCCTTTTTTCTCGATATATGGCTGGGAATTAATATTAATTATGTCAAATTTCATCCCTGGAAGTATCCCAGGACAGGCTGGACAAGGCTTGGAGCAAGCTGGGATAGTGGAAAGTGTCCTTGCCATGGCAGAGGTGGAATGGGATGAGTTTAAAGTCCCTTCCAGCCCAATCCATTCTGGGATGATTTGATGATGATGGTGTTTGAGCAGCACAACAAAATTCTGAGACTCAGCGTACAGGGAGGCAAAATCCAGTCTTGTAACAATGTTTTAACGCAGGAGATCCAGCGTTAAACAGTAACTGCTGTTTAACAGACCGGTCTGGGTGCAGCCTTGAACTACTTGTTCCCAAAATCCAGTTTCCCAAGGCTCCTTCTGCTGTCTTGTCACTCTCAAACACTTTCTCGGCCCATCTGTCACCAGCCTCCAGGTGGGTGCAGAGGAGAAGGCGGCGAGCAGATCTGGGGGAGCTCCCCCGCAGAAAGGGGACACCCCATGGAAAGGGGGACATCCCCATGGAACCGGGGACGCCCCCACGGAACCGGGGCACTCCGAAGCAACCAGAGCTCGCCCACGGAATGGAAGAACCCCAACGGAACGGGAGCTCACCCATGAAACGGAGGCACCCCCGCCGAACCTTGGCACCCTCAGGGCACCTGAGACACCTTTTTGTCTGCCCGCTCCCCTCACAGGGCACGGCCCCGGCCCTCCTGGCCTCACAAACCCCCTCCTAGGTGCACAGGGGCGGGCAGAGGGTCCCGGCCCGGGCCGTTCTCCCCGGTTGGTGCCGCTGGCGCGGGGAAGCAGCGGCGGCCATGACCGGGGGGGGCCCCCCTCAGGCCCCGCCCCCGCCCGCCCCCCCGCGGCAC
>VXBI01007021.1:34605-56501 GCA_013397375.1 Toxostoma redivivum | reverse complement strand
CCTTCCGTGGCGGCCAGGGCGCGGCGGGGGGAGCGCGGCGGCCGTGGGGCTCGAGGCGGGGCGGGCTGGGCGAGGCGGGCGGGCAGTTCCTGCGCTCGCTGCTCCGACCCCTCCGGCCGCGGCTCCCGTCTATTGTTTCCTGCCCCCGCTGCGTGCGGCTCCCGGCGCCGTGCACCCCTTCGCGCGCCAACGCCGTCCAATCAGCGTCCGCCGCCGGGAGGCGCCGGCCAATCGGCGGAGGGTAAGGGGCGGGGACGGGAGCGCGCGCAGCGGTCACGTGGGCGGGCTCCCCCCTGGGAGCCGCCATTTTCCGGAGCGCCCTCAGCGCGCTCTTAAAGGGGCCGCGCCCCACGGTGAGGGGCGCCGGGTTCGGGTTTTGGTCTCGGTTCTTGCTCCCGGTTCTTGCTCCCGGTCCCTGGTTTGGAACGAACCGGTGGCTGCGGCTCCTCCGGTCACCACAGCCGTGGGCAGAGCGTATCGGGGCGGGACCGAGAGCGTGTGGGCCGAGGCCTCCTTCCAGGGCCGCCCTGTCACCATCCGGTATCCTCGGCATGTTATTAATTCTCTGTAATCATGAATATATTCCCTTTTTCCACAATGCAGTGCCGCGGTGAGTTTTAGAGGCGAAATATTCGCTAGTTCTTGTCGGCTGCTGAGGATAAACTGGGACCTGACTGTCCACAGCTGAGGCTTAACAGGTTTAAAATCAAATATCAAATCAATATCTGGGTTTATTCCTCAAGAGATACCCCCAGTTCTCAATTTCAGACTTCTTTCCAACACTCCTAGATGTTTACCAGAAATTGGAAATCCTATGTCTTGTATCTAAGCCTTGGAGTAAGAAATAACTCCTGTGTAAAAGTTAAGGGATATTTTTTTTTACATTGGGGAAAAGTGTTGGGTTCAGCTGTGGATAAATCTTATAATGCACAAAAATATGAAAGAATTATTATGTCTGGAAATCTGGAGAGGAAAATTAATTAGCCTGAAGTTAATGGGGTTCTTCAGTTTGTGTCTGTTGGATTTTCAAATGAACAAGAAAACAGCAATTTATGAGATTGAGTCTGAGAATCTGACTTTTGAATGGAGGAGTTGATACACTTCTTTAAGTTTTGTTTTGTTTTATTTATTTTAAAAAACAGCCAGAAAAGGAGCACAGGAAACCCCTTGCACTGGGGTGACAGCTGGATTTGCCACGCACGTGCTTTGAGGTTTAGATGTAATCCTTGTCCTAAGAGAACACAGCTTATTTTCCTCTGTAAGGTCACATCAGGGATTTTTGGGGGCAGTGACACTTCAGGTGTGTGATGTACAATGGGCTGAGAACCCTCAAAAAAGTAATTATAAAATTAAAATTAAGCTAAAGCATGGAAGTTAATTCACTTTACAGCTGTTCCCATCAGTGCTGCATTTTATTATTTGTGAATGCTCGGTGTACATAGGGAAGAAGAAACTCAATTCCCCCCAGAAAAGGCCAAAAATCCACAATTTCCATAAGGAATATTTCCCCTAAGGAATATGGCTCTGCAAACATCACTTCATGGGCGTGGGATTGAACTCCCAATTTCCTCACCTCCCAGCTGGACACAAAAGAACTGAAATTACACGAATTTAGCACTGAGAAGAATCCTCCCTGTTCTCCACAGGTTGAATCACTCAGAGAAACCAGGAAGTGAAGGAGAATCCCTGGACTTTCCCCAGCAGCAGGAAGGGAGGGATTCCTGTGGAGCTCTCAGCGATGGCAGCTGAGGACAGGGATTACAACCTGACCGAGGAGCAGAAGGCTGTGAAAGCCAAGTACCCCCCTCTCTGCAAGAAATATGAATGTGAGTATTTAAACTATTTTTAAAATACTATCATGATGAGGCAGGGGTGTGACAGTGCTGTGTTGAGGGCAAGGAAGATAAGAGGAAATATAGAAATAAGAAATTTTCTTCATCATGCTTTCCTTGTGGGCACTAAAAAAATCATGATGGAAATAAATTACTTAATTTGAAGTAATTTATTTATTTTCCTCTTCTATGCCATTTCTTAGCAATTTTTCCTCTTCTGAGCTATTTCTTAGCAATTTTTTTTACCTCTTATGTAGGAAGAGACATTCAAAAGTGTGCTGGTCTTGCGTGTGGTGTTTTTACTCTACTTAAAGATGATTATATCTACATTTCCCCACCCCTGAAATGTCTCCTAAGAGGATGTGGGTGGCAGCCCCAGGGCCAGCTTAAGGCAGGGGACCATTCCCTGCCTGTTTTTTGTGTCAGTCTGGAGGGACTGTTCCTGATACCTCTGTTAGAATTGATATTTGTAGTTCTTTATTTAATAGAAGTGCAGAAATACAGTGACACATCACAACAGCCACGAAGTTTCCATAACTGGAGGAGGATTTATCCCTCCTTTGCATCCAAAGGAATTTGTTTGCTTTAGTGACCGTTGTTGAGAACCCTTTAATAGTGTGTGATCTCTTTCAACAGCACCAGAACAATTTTTCAGTTGAAGAGAGCAATTACCTCACATCCTAACTTAGTTCTGCTGGATTTTTGCATTTCTTTCATTCCTCTGAATAAATATACATGAGGTTCATGTCCAACTGGATGCATGGGATGTTAATCATTCTTCATGAGTGAAGTTTGCCTTCTATTTTATATTCCATCCTATGGTTTAAATTTTTCTCTTTGCATAATGGCTTCTTTTGGGTGTGGACAGGTAGATTTCCTCCCTGAGCTGGAAATATTTGCAAATCTCATCCTCTGCATGAATAATTTTCAGTCCTGTAGACTTCAGCATAAACTCTTTACTCCCGGTGAAAGTTTCTTTTTATTGCAATTAACTTGTGGAAGCCTGTTGGGTTACAACAGCTAAACCCTACAGTGACATAATCACATTAAACAGGTTTTCTTATGACAGAAATAATCCAAAATTCCACTTGTGCTAAGTTTTTCTAATATAGTACAAAATAGATTTATCATATCTGCTGATGAATGCAAAAATGTTTTGTTAAAAAATCAGATATTTATGTTATTTTTTTTTAACCTTCATGTTATAAATACTTTTGGTGACATCATTTCTTTTTGCTTCCCCTCAGATTTGGATCACACAGCAGATGTGCAGTAAGTGTGGGCAGCTGGGATTTCTCAGGGTGACAAATTGATTATTTTTTACCCTGCTTTAAGCCTGGAGTAACAGCCAGGCTCAGTTTGCAGATGTAACACCTTGTGGAGCTCTAAAATATCACTCACTGGGTGCTTTGATGGTCAATTTTATTCCTGCTTTTGAATCATGTTTGGTTTCTTTTCTAATGTTTCCTATGGTGCTTCTGACTAAGCACCTGTGTTATTTGGAAATGTGTTTTGAAATCTCCTTTTAATCCCCTTCTTTTAAACAAAATTTTTTTCTGTGTGGTTTACTTTTTGTAGACACCAATTAGCCACATTAGGAATGAATTTTTTTGGTGGCTTGTAAAACATTTATTTTCCATGTTGTCCCACACAGAAACTCTCCTGACAAGTTTCTCCTTCTAGAAAAATCTGGGTTTTTTTTGCTCATTCACCTCCTCTGCCTGAACTCCCATGTTCTGATTTCTCACCTGCATGTGACTTCGGGGCTGTTTCTTTTTGTTGTGATCCAGTATTATATCCCAGTGATTATTCCATGTGTTTTTAGGCTCCATGCCTGGGGAGACACTTTGGAAGAAGCCTTTGAGCAGTGTGCCATGGCCATGTTTGGCTACATGACAGACACAGGCACTGTGGAACCTGTGGATACAGTGGAGGTGTTGGCAGAAGGTGAGGATTGCACTTCTTCTATGGAGAGTTATGAGAGGGAGAAAAGTACCAAAAATCTCTATCTTTACACATAGTTAATTAAAATACAATTAAGCATTGTTATCTGAATCTCCTGTACATCTGAGGTGCTCTTAAAAATGTTTTTGCTGAGACAATCTCTGCTTTAACCACACAGGGCATGACCTGTTGTCTCTTCTCTTCCACTTTCTGGATGAATGGCTGTATAAATTCAGTGCTGATGAGTTTTTTATACCCAGGGTAAGTGTTCTGGTTTCAGCTTTTTCCATTTGTAGGACAAAGCTTTTCCTTGATAATCCCAGCTCTGAATGCAATGGTATTTTAGGGGAAAAAGGAACAAAAAAAATACAAGGCCAGGTTGGACAGGGCTTGGGGTAAGCTGGGTTGGGGGAAAATGTCTAAACAGTGGGAAATAACCTTTGTAAGTGGGATTTACTGGGAATTTCTGCCTGAAGGTAGAAGGTGTGACTGACACATTTCTCCTCCCACTCTCTGCAGGAAGTGAAAGTGCTTCACATTGACCGAATGCAGTTCAAAATAAGATCAATTGGGTGAGCTTAAACCATTGTCTGAAAATGGACTGTGGACTTTTCTTACTTCCTTTGAGGCTTCAAATGAAATTCTCACTGTATTGTGTTCATCACTGAAACTAATTACAGCATTTGGTAAATGTTATCAAAATTACAACACCTCCCTTCTATTTTTTTGCTTTTACAGGTGGGGAGAAGAGTTCTCTTTAGACAAACACCCACAGGTAGGCAGTGGTTCCTCTTTTCCGTTTTAGGAGGAGGAGGTGTGCTGTCCTTTAGATCAGAGATCAAAATATAAACGTGGCTGAAGTACCACTGACCTCAAGATCTCACTTTCTGCGTGGTTTTGTGAATGTGTCCCTGAAACTGTTGACATTTCCTCAGCACAAGCAAAACTCAACAAAGTAACTCAACTGGCTTCTTTTTTGTGATGTAGATAACACAGAAAATCAATCTATATTCAGAACTTAGGTGTTTGGGTTTCACACTATTGGTACAGATTTCTGCTTAGACAGTTTTTGCTTTTTTCTTCTTTGTTTTTCCTAAAGAATTGTTAGAAGCAAAATCTGATGTCTTGATCTGTGTCATTTTTAGCATAGCAAATGTTAATGTTCTGTCAGAGGTAAGATGAGGAATTTCTGGTATTAAGAGGATAAAAATAAGGAAAGAGTTCCTTTTTGACTATCTGGCCTGGCCATTAGTGTGGCAACTTCCTTATTCAGAACAAATATAGTTACAGCTTTTTTTGGGGAGAAAATGGAGAGCATTTGAGGAAGGTGATGAGAACTGGGCGTTCCGAACTGGTAAAAGTGATATAATTTAGAAAATCTATGATTTGTGTCTCTTTTCTAGGGCACAGAGGTCAAAGCCATAACTTACTCAGCGATGCAGATCTGTGAAGATGAAAAGCCAGAAGTCTTTGTCATCATTGATATTTAAAGCAAGAAGAGTGTGGTTGAGTGGATATGAGTTATCATCTGGCAGAAGCCCCCTAAGACTGTGATCCCTGTGGAAAAAAAAAAAAAACCTAAGGAATTGGACAGTTAAAATCAGAAACTGAAGGGACTAATTGCAGGGAATGTCAGACTGTTTTCACAGAGAATACGAATTAATTGAGCTCTGGGGGATATGAAGAAGGAGAGGTTTGTACAGGTTGGAGGTCTCCCAGGAATGCTGGCAGTCAGCTTTTAAGGCTGATCCATGTGCTAGGGGCTGTGTGAAATACAGAAATTGGTGGAGCTGATAACTAAAATACTCCCTTTTTGCAGTGTGGCAGGAGATAATGTTCATCTAGATTGACTTCATTTGCATATTTCGTGTTCTAATTCTGAGCTGATGTTCCTCCTCCATATTGCATAAATCCAAAATAGCTGCAGTGGCTCAGATGTAATGTGGGCAAAAATCTGAGTGTTTAAAATTAGACACACCTAGAAAAATGATGCCAATTAAACCAACAAACCACCACATCTTTTAAACTACTTAAAAAAGAAGTCATGCCAGCAGGTGGTGCTGAATTGCTGTAAATAAATTGCCACGTGAAATCCTAAAGCATGTGACTATACCTGGAATCCTCTTATCACCTATGATAACTCTAAAAAGTTGGCAGCTTTGTTGCTGTGGGAGAAGGGAATGGAAATGGATGTCCCAGGTTCTCCCTGGGTTCATTCCTATCTGTATCTCGTGAAAACTGACTCTTTTTTTAAAAGCATGGTTTGAATCAACCTAATTGTCTTTTTAAAAGAATACAGACAATCCTTAAATGTCAAAGGATTATGGGCTTGACTGAATCAAAATGAATAAAAAATAATCAAAAGTATGTTTGTTTTTTCTTAAATCACAAGATGGAAAATGTGCATCACCTGCTGTTTTAATTTAATTTAAATGTGGAGCATAGGCCTGACCTGCTCTGTTACTATAAGCACTCCAAGTGCCTCACTGTGGTGTCTCATCTTATAAAGTCATCTTAAATAGTTCTGGTTTTATTTCCATGCTGTAAAGACAGAGGGATAAAACACCTCTTATTTTTTAAGAAAACCTCAACGCTGAAATAAAACTTGGACTGAAACAATGCCTTTGTGACTAATCTTGGTTAATTCAGACACAAATGAATTTTGCTTGTGCTTTGTTACCCGCTAAGATGAGCAGATTATTTTTTTATCAGTAAGAATTGCAACATGCCAGTTTAATGGTACAAAATAAGTGTGATTTTTGACAGATTAGGGTTTCTTTCTCCTGAGGCAGAGCCTCAAAGGCAGCGAGGGCGCAGCCGCCATTGCGGCCCCTCAGAGACCGCGCTGGAACATGATTGGCTGGTTTTGGTCACGTGACTGCGGGCGGCCAATCAGGCGTCGAGTTGAGGCGGCGTTTGTTGTGTACGGCCTGAGGGGAGATGGACGCTGAGGGAGGGTCAATGGCTGTGGGGAGATGGACGCTGAGGGAGGGTCAATGGCTGTGGGGAGATGGACACTGAGGGTCAGTGCCTGAGGGGAGATGGACGCTGAGGGTCAGTGCCTGAGGGGAGATAGACACTGAGGGAGGGTCAGTGATTGGGGGGAGATGGACACTGAGGGAGGGTCAGTGGTTGTGGAGAGATGGACACTGAGGGTCAGTGCCTGAGGGGAGATGGACACTGAGGGAGGGACAGTGATTGTGGGGAAATGGACACTGAAGGAGGANGAGGGAGGGTCAGTGATTGGGGGGAGATGGACACTGAGGGAGGGTCAGTGGTTGTGGAGAGATGGACACTGAGGGTCAGTGCCTGAGGGGAGATGGACACTGAGGAAGGGTCAGTCATTGTGGGGAGATGGACACTGAGGGAGGGTCAGTCATTGTGGGGAGATGGACACTGAGGGAGGGTCAGTCATTGTGGGGAGATGTGCTCAGGGGCTGGGAGGAGGTGGGTGTAGGAGCTGAGGACAGCCTTCCTTTAGCTCAGTTCTTTAAAACATGAGAAAATAAATTTATGTGGTTAAATTTTAACTTTACAGACAAATGCTAAGCTGCCCCAAGATCAGTCTCAGGCTGTAATAACACACTGAAGTGCTCTACTTATTGAAATGCTGACAGGAGCTTGCTAGGAAAACATTTGGAATTAACTAAGTAAGTGTTATTCATCTAGGGTTTTTCTAAAATATTTATTAAGTACTTGCTATAAAACAGGTTTTAAATTCACCTTGTTCCATTTGCACAGCTGTGGCAGTGGCAGGTTTCAGCTCACCCAGGGCTTTACAGAATGCCCTGAAAGTTAAAAAACACCCTCAGAGTGCAAACCCTTCTGGGGGTGCTAAAGGAGCCTGTAGATGTAGAAAGTTTAAGGATATAGTGGTGAATTACCTGGAAAGACCTGCATTGGTGTTTATTAAATGTACAAATCTCAAGGAGAACTGAAAAAGCCTGGAGATTGGGAAAGCATGAGGGAATTATTACAGAAGCTTGCCCCATTCTCACTTTTGCTGAGTTTAATGGCAGCTGTTGGAGGCAGAACCTGCATGTGGATCAATATGGCTGTTCTCAAATTCTCTGTGGGGAATTTCTGCTTTCTTGGCAGGAACCTCAGGCTACAGATGCTGTTAACAGGAAAGGAAACAACATCAAATGAGACGTGAGACCAAACAGTGGCTCCTTATCAGGAGTACCACTGGGAATGCCATTCTCTGCTCTCAGGCAGAAGGTTTCTTCTATGCCCTCCTTGAGCTTTTCTTCTTTAATCGTTTAATATTGAGCATTTTTAGTTTCTCTACCAAGTGCAGGTTCTCTGATCCAAGTGATGAGGGAAATAAACATGACTAAAAAATAAGAGACTCCAGAACTACAAAGGTTGCTTAACCTCTGAGGGAAATTGTGCTCATAAAAAATGGTTTTATGCTGTCAAGCACCCTAAAGTTATACAAGCAGGAGAGTCTTTCTAAAGTAGCTCCATGATCTTAAGTCACAGATGTCCCACTGAAATTCAGGGCACTTGGCCTCTTTATTCCTAGAGTAAGTAGATGAGTTTAAGCAAATCTTGCATCAATCCTGGGGGGAAAAAAATGGAAAAAACCTGACAACTGTACTTGCAGTGATTGCACTTTTATTTCCTTGGAACCACGTGGGTGTATCTTTCTATAAAATTCACAGTACAAAAAAAAAAAAAAAAAAGGCAAATTCATACTATCCAAGTGCACTACAGATGCTCTGGTCACCTACTCTACTCTGGCTGGGGGAGTTCCTAAATCATGCTTTTCTCAACTATAAGAAGCTGTAAAACTGAGAAAACAAAGCTCTGGTTAAAAGGTTCTTCAGCAGGAAGAACTCCACTTGTTTCCTTCACTCCTTTCTTGGGAAGTTTCTGATGTGTTATGTACAAAATAATTACAATATCAGAAAAAAAAAAAGTGGTTTAACGTTTCTCAGCTGTTCACCTCAGTAAGGGTTTTTCCAAAGACAAATTAGAAATATTTGGTTTTTAAAAATCTGTATTGTACAGAACCTTTGTAGAACTGTAAACTGGTTCACACTTTCATGACGAGCAGGAGCTCTGAGCAAGTCTTTGATGAAATATAAAACAATTCTCCTAAATAAGTTTCCAGATAATAAATGAGCAGCTGGACTTCAATGTTCCTTGGGGGTCCCTTCCAGCTCAGGCTATTTTATCATCCTCAGTACTTTCTGCATGACATTTAGAAGCAATTACACCGTCCCATATCTGCAAAACAACTTTAGTCCAAATTTTGCTTCTCAGAACAGAATTTTAGCAATAATTAATTTTATTAAAAGTAGTAAACCAGCATTAGTTGGTAGGACACGAGTAATTTAATCTTGAACACAACAATAACAAATACACCAAGATCTACCTAAGATTTGGCTTCACCTTTTCCTTCACCTCATCCGGAATATCATCATTATTGTGTCGAACAACCAAATTATAGGGCTCCTCCTCCTCTGCTGTCTCTTCATCTGATTTCTGCTCCTCCTCCAAAGCCCATTTGGGGCGTTTGTTTCCCGTGGAGGACACAGGGGAATGTTCAGGTGCATTGAAATCCTCGGCAATGCTGTCGAAATTGGCTCCTGCCAAGCACTTGTGGCACAGTCTGTAGCGCCGTGTCCCCTGCTGCACCACACAGCCCGTCAGCTCCGTCACCTGGCGCTTGCACTTCCTGCAGATCAGCTTGCCAGCTTGGTGTATCTGAAAGGATTTCAAATTTAGAAATTCAGCCTTCATCCTTTTTCTTTTTTAGACAAAACGCGCTGAATCGCGCTAAAAAATCAAATTTTAAATACAGTTGGCTGTGTTAAATAATGAATAATTCAAGCTGATGCGCTGATTTTCTGATGCTGGGTTTGGATATATCTACACAGCTGCCAACAGCAAAGTGGTTCACACTGGTGGCTTTTCCTATTGTCCCCAACCTCCTCCCATCCACCAACCCTGGTGGCTTTTTCTATTGTCCCCAACCCTGGTGGGTTTTCCTACCATCCCCAACCCTGGTGGGTTTTCCTCCCATCCACAAACCCTGGTGGCTTTTCCAACCATCCCCAACCTCTTACTGTCCCCAACCCTGGTGATTTTTCCTATTGTCCCCAACCTCCTACTGTCCCCAACCTCCTACTGTCCCCAACCTCCTACTATCCCCAGCCCTGGTGGCTTTTCCTACCACACCTAACCCTGGTGGCTTTTCTTACCGTCCCCAACCCTGGTGGCTTTTCCTCCCATCCCCAACCTCCTACTATCCCCAACCCTGGTGGCTTTTCCTCCCGTCCCCAACCCTGGTGGCTTTTCCTACCATCCCCAATCTCCTACTATCCCCAACCCTGGTGGCTTTTCCTATTGTCCCAAACCTCCTACCATCACCAACCCTGGTAGCTTTTCCTCCTGTCCCCAGTCCTGGTGTCTTTTCCTCCCGTCCCACCCCTGGTGGCTTTTCCTCCCGTCCTCAACCTCCTCCTATGCACCAACCCTGGTGTCTTTTCCTCCTGTCCCCAGCCCTGGTGTCGTTCCCCCCGTCCCACGCGGTGGTTCCGGTACCGTTTGGAAGTGGTTGCGCAGGTGCTCCAGGCGGGTGAATCTCTTGCCGCACGCCTCGCAGGGGTACGGCCGCTCCCCGGTGTGGCAGCGCAGGTGACGCTTCAGGTCGGCGCGGCGCTTCACGGTGTGCGTGCAGAACGGGCACTTGAACCTCATCCGGGGCAGGTCACCTGCCAGGGTGTTTGGGGGATTTATCAGAGATTGCACCCAGTTTGTTAGAGGAGGAGCAGGGGGTGAGGAATTCATCATTTCTCTCAGGAGGTTTTAAAATCTTTTTGGTCCCTAGCCTTGTTTTCAGAATTCATTGCANCCCCAACCCTGGTGGCTTTTCCTATTGTCCCAAACCTCCTACCATCACCAACCCTGGTAGCTTTTCCTCCTGTCCCCAGTCCTGGTGTCTTTTCCTCCCGTCCCACNACATGTAGTTTTTACAGTAGAGGGACACAGATTAGAAAATAAGCCTAGGGACCAGAAAGGTATTAAAAAATCCTAGGGACCAAAGACACATGAAGGCCTTCACCCTGAGAGATATGATGAATTCTGAAAAAAAGCCTAAGGACCAGAAAGGTATTAAAACCCCCCCCAAAAAACCCTAAGGACCAGAGATACATTAAGGACTCCACCCTGAGAGATAGGATGAATTCTGAAAACAAGTCTAGGGATAAGAAAGGTATTAAATCCCCAACAAAAACCTGGGGATNGGGGTACGGCCGCTCCCCGGTGTGGCAGCGCAGGTGACGCTTCAGGTCGGCGCGGCGCTTCACGGTGTGCGTGCAGAACGGGCACTTGAACCTCATCCGGGGCAGGTCACCTGCCAGGGTGTTTGGGGGATTTATCAGAGATTGCACCAAGGCCTCCACCCTGAGAGACATGATGAATTCTGCCCCACTTCGCTCTCAGAACCAGCCTTAAGGGTGCAAATCTTAATATCCAGCATAAACAACAGATAATTGGAGATACAAACATCATAAAGTCACGCCAGGACACAGGGATGGGGCACACAGCAGAGCTTTCTTGCTGTACTTTCATCAGTTTTCAGCTTAAAATATGTGACAGCTCGAGTTTTCCTTAAATAGGAAAAATCCCTTATATTTGGGATATTAGGATGCTTATATAAGCATGTATTATATGATATATGAGTATATAATGATACANGTCCTCAACCTCCTCCTATGCACCAACCCTGGTGTCTTTTCCTCCTGTCCCCAGCCCTGGTGTCGTTCCCCCCGTCCCACGCGGTGGTTCCGGTACCGTTTGGAAGTGGTTGCGCAGGTGCTCCAGGCGGGTGAATCTCTTGCCGCACGCCTCGCAGGGGTACGGCCGCTCCCCGGTGTGGCAGCGCAGGTGACGCTTCAGGTCGGCGCGGCGCTTCACGGTGTGCGTGCAGAACGGGCACTTGAACCTCATCCGGGGCAGGTCACCTGCCAGGGTGTTTGGGGGATTTATCAGAGATTGCACCCAGTTTGTTAGAGGAGGAGCAGGGGGTGAGGAATTCATCATTTCTCTCAGGAGGTTTTAAAATCTTTTTGGTCCCTAGCCTTGTTTTCAGAATTCATTGCATCTCTCAGGAGGCCTTCATGTGTCTCTGGTCCCTAGGTTTCTTTTTTTTGAGGTTTTAAAAACTTTCTGGTCCTTAGGGTTGTTTTCAGAATTCATCATGTCTCTCAGGAGGCCTNAATAGGAAAAATCCCTTATATTTGGGATATTAGGATGCTTATATAAGCATGTATTATATGATATATGAGTATATAATGATACATAAAATAAGGCTTTCAGGATTTGGGGGATATAGATTTGTTAAATCTTTATATATAGATATATAAAATAATCATATATATATATTCCCCAGCTTGCATTTTTATTCTTATTTAACATGTTACTTGACCACTTGACAGTGGTTTCTTACTGACAACGTTTTTTAGATATGAAGGTGATCATAAATATGCAGATATTTATATGTAGCCATCCTATCTCTTCCACCAGCTAATGGTTCATAGCTTTGACAATTATAATCACTGTGTGATATATAAAGATGTCTTTAGAATATGCAATTATGATCTACAGATATGTTCATTTCCAAAGGAATGCACATGGAAATAAACCTGTCAGCTTTGCAGCTGATGTCAGAAGTTTGGGCTGGTTGGACCCCAAAATGCAACATCCCAGCAATGCCAGGACCTCTCATGTGAAGGATTTGGATTGGGTTGAGGTTGAGCACCTCTGTTATTGCCAGGTAGTGGAGAAATTCAATCCTTCAGGTCCCAAATTACAGCCCTTGAGGCTTCATTAAACTCAGCTTGGGCCCAAATAATCAGGCATGTTTTGGCTGAATTTACAGAATACCTGGGTCAGTCCCATTCCAATTTCCATACCCTGTTCTGGCTTCAAAATTTTAGTGTTAGCACTAAAATTGAGTAGGTAAAACCACCTAGAATTCCAGGCACTTTTTTGGTTTCCATACAAATTCCTTCCAAATCATCACCTGACTTCTTCTAAATAAAACCAAACCTTCCCAAGCAGTTTCTATTGTTTACCTTCATTCCAGCTACTCATTACCCCTAAAATTGTGGGCATTGAGGTGTACAGTTCTTCTGCCTTTAACTCCATGAACTCAGGAGTTCTGGAAAGTTCTTGTTCTAGCTGAGCAACCGACCACTTCTTGGGTACATCTGCTGCGGGATGATATCCAAAATCATCCTGATCCACGTCGTTCTCGGCATCGAGCTCGGCCTCCTCTCCCCCGCGGGAGATGTGAGCGGGATCCGGGGCTGCGGCTCGCTCCGCCCTGTCCGATTTGCACCCTCCCAGCTCCCGGCTCTGCGACAGCCCCAGGTGCTTGCGGCGCTTCCTCGTGGAGCTCTGTTTTCTGCCTCTTTTGGACAGCTGGGTCTCTGCCCGCTGCAGGACCACCTCCGAGGATAGGTAGCTGCTGTAATTGCTCCAGTTTTCATTCCCGCTGGGTTTTTCATCTGGGATCGAGTAGGAACGCCGGGGGTTGCTCTTTGCTTTCCTTCTGGAGCGATAAAGAGCCGGGCGGGCGGGCGTAGGTTCAGTGCTCGCATTTTTGGCCGAGAGACTGAGGTAATGATCCTTTTCCTTCTCATTAATATCCAATGAGGACTTAATGAAGGTCTTGCAGACATTGAGGATATCTGTCATCTGCAGATAGCTGGCGGCTGACATGACTTCGATCACATTCTGGCCCGTTAAAGACAATTTGCCTGAATACACAAAGTCCAGGATAACCATGAACGTCTCTGGAGAGAAGACCTCGAACGTGGCTATCGTTGGCTGGCTCGTCTCCTTCGAGCTCTGCGAAAGGAGCATTTTGAAGTAGCCACTGCTGGCGAACAGCACATTGCGATGGGCTTTGAAGACCTTGCCCTCCACCAGGATGTTGCAGTCACAGAACAAGTCCTGCTTCCGCTGCTCATTCAGCTGCTCCAGGAGGTGAGACTGGTGGGAAGAAATCTCCATTCCAGACAGGGAGCAAGAAGAAGGTTTGCTGTAAAGGAAAAAACATCATCATGACAATCTAAATCAATGATGCTAAGTCCTAGTTTAAAGAGATGAGCTCTCGTTTAAAAAAAGCGTTTTCACATTCTCAATGTATCTCCAATCTCCCTGCGGCTGCTACTCTGCATAACAAGAGAGAAGAAACTTAACAACTCCAAAAGAGGTGAAAAGATGTCTCAGCGGGATTACTCCGTATCCCAAAAGAACGAAAATCACATCGACCAAGCCACGATGGTTCTCAGACTCTGTAAGAGAATTTAGCCCTCCCGCCGTGGGCAGAGCAGCGGCTCCGCGATGGGCGCAGCCTCCGCCCCGGCGCATCGGGGCCGCTCGAATGCGGCGGCAGCGCCCCGGGGCCGCCGCCCTCCCGGCCCGGGCCCCCCGCCACTCACCGACCCGCTCGGCCGAATTGGAAGCCCGGGACACCCGACGGCACCGGAGCCGCTCCGCCACCGCGGAGGCGCCTCCCGGTCCCGCTCCCACCGCGGCGCCCGCCAGCCCCGGCCGNGGGGCTCGCCGTGCCTGGAGGCGCCGCCGCCGCCGCTGCTCCCGCAGCCCCCGAGCCCTGCGAGCCCGAACGGGAGAGAAACAAAAGGTATTTGCTGACGTGGGCGTTGGACAGAGACGCCCGAGGGCTGGGGACACAATTAAAGGGGCAACGCACCGATTGCAGCCGCAGCCCAGCGCCTGCCTCGGCCCCAGCGTCCCGCGGCCGCCGCCGCTCGCCGCTTCCCACACCCACATGCTGGCCCGAGGCCGCTGCCCCGCTCACACAAGGCTTTGTTGTTTCTACTTTTCTGTGTGTGCGGAGGGAAGGCGCCACCTGAACGGTGAACGGCAAAGATCTGGAGCTCCGCGGTGCGGGATTAATGATATTAACTCGATATCGCAGCATTTTTATAACGGGATTTTTGTATTCAAACAATGAGGATAATCCCAAAGCAAAGCGCTGCACGTAGGAGTGTAATACACAGATTGTCCTGTTTTCCCTTCTGGGTGGAAAATGAATTCAGGATGCCTGTTAGAAGATAAGACACTTTGAAATTCGTGCCTGTTAGATGAGATTCTTTCAGTTTTATTCCTCGAGATCATGGAATAATTTTGAGAAGGAAGCTCTGCAGTCATCGGTACAGTCCCCTCCTCAGAGCAGGCTGCAAGAACCTAGCAAAGAGCAGTTCCCAATTCAAGCGTCGGGTGAGATCTTCAGTAGTGTTTAATTTATTCCAGCAGCTAAGCCAAGATAGGGAAGGCTCTTTCCAGCCACTCCTCCCAATTTTCCTTACAAAATCTCTTGTTCTGTGTTCTTGCTCTGTTCAAAATTCTCAATGCACTGAATAAGCCACCTCTTTGCATTTCATGAGTAAAATAGGATGAAAGGTTATGCCTCCAATGTAGAAAGGTTTTAAGTTAAACAGTACAGAAAATATTTCACTAAATGCTATTATAAGCTTTTCTTAGTAGCTTATCAACTTATACCCATCACTCAACAGACAGTGTTGGCACAAATTTGTACCTAATGGAAAAATTCTGCAGGCAAGGGCTGGAAGATTAGAACATCCTTTTCTTCAAAACTCAATCTTTTGGGCAGAATTGGAGATGTGTTTTTTTTCTATTTCATTTTTGTACTTGTTACCTCCAACCAACAGTAATTAAAATGCAAGAAAAGCAGATATTTGCATGGCTCTGTAATGGGATAACTGACAGTGACCAGATGCTTCAGGGAGGAAATTTATATTCCATCATTTTATATCCAACAGTGGTTTTGTGGTTTTTTTTTTTTTCCTTTAAGTTATCATTGAAAACTTGAGCTGGATCCCAAAATCCTGGAGGATGGAACATTCTGCAGAGCCAGGAGTAAGGGAAGGATACCTGTAGCAGTCAGAGTCAGCCCTCTGGGAGATCTGTGGGCTTTCAGGTATTTTTAAAGCCACCCTAAATAAATATTTTTACTTTTTTTTTCTTATGTCAATTCTTTAGAACTGGAATTGAATCCAAATTACAAAAGGTTGGAAAGGGAGATTCATTGTGAAGCCATTTTTTGGGGTCTTTATTTTTTTTTAAAAGAGGGGCTATGCAAATGTTTAACCTTTAAGATGAGAACAAGTAACATTTTTTAGATAGTAAATATGGATGTTTAAGTAATTTAATGGCAAACAAGAAAAAGAAAAAGGGAAATTATGTGAAAGAACTAATCAAGCATCACACAAGTCATAGATTTTTGGGGTAGAGAGAATTCAGTAAGGAACACCTGAAAAGGGGAGAGGGAATTTTTAAATTCAGTACTTCAGCCTTTGAAAGGATGGGAAGATATTGTCAGAAAATAAGGATAGTTAAGAGGTAAGACATTAATTAGAGGATGATTAATTAGAAACTGTGTCTTCACTCTTGGCTGTGGTTTTGTGAACACAAAGTAAACCCAAGCAAAAAAAAAAAAAATCACAGAATTCTTGGAAAAGACCTTTAAGATCAAGTCCAGCACTAAACCTTGTCCCTAAGAGACATAAAGATGAAAGAAATACAAGGAAATAAATAAATTCAGTGAGAATATCCCTATGTGGTCTTTACTTTCCTCCTTGAAAGGAAAGGAAATGTTCCTTGTGCTGATGAGGGGCATGTGATCCTCACAGAAATATGAAGAAGACAATCAGAGGCAATGGAAGGAGACAAAAAGAAAACAAATACTTTCATTTAGAGGAAAAAAAAAAAACACAATGAAAATATGAGTGTAAAATGAAGGACATGAAAAAACAGAAGGCACTTAACATTTATCTTGTCTTGCAATACAAAAATAAGGAAACAACGACCAAAATTAAGGCAACAAATGTAAAAATGGCAACTTTTAAAAAACAGAAAAACATCATTGACCTGTGGGAATCCCAGCCTTGAGCTAAACCTCCAAGCTTAATAAGATACTTTAAAAATGACTACAGATATCTAATTATACTACTGAGAATAACCTATAAATCCAGAAAAAAAGCCCTTGTTTGCCTGGCAAATCAACAATTAATCTGCCTGTATTTAAAAAGTAAAGTCTGCCTATGGATAGATTGTTCCATTTGCCCATTTAGAGCCACTTCAGGTCCCGTTCTGAAGCATCTGGTCCTCAGTACTGTTAGATTTATGATCTCTAATTAAATTGAGTATTGATCCAAAAATCCCTTTGCTTCTAAAAACACCCCCACTATTAAGAAACACTTAATAGTCTGACCTTTGCAGTTGACAGTTAAGATTTCAGGCCTGGAGAGAACAATTTATTTTTCCCCTCCTCTTCATCCATTCCCAAACACACACAGAGCAATTCCAGCCACTTTTTATCCTGGGACAGCAGGCACTGATACCTGGGATTTGTTGTCAAACTGTTTAATGGAAAGGGAAAGGGAAACATCTATGAAAATTGAGCAAAGTTACTCCATATTCTTTGAAATATTTCTTGTTCTGTGTATTTGATTTAATCTAGGTTGCTCAGGAATATTTCTTAGCCATTTCATAACAGGTATTTTAGGAGTTTGAAAGCTCCAAGAAATTAAATGTCTGTTTTTGCACATCAAGTCCATTTTTGGGCTGCTGACCAAGTGTCCCATAAAATTGAGTGCAAGTCTTGTTTAAGATGTTTTCATCTGGGTCATCACAAAGATTTTTAAGTCACCCCCTCCCCAAACCTAAGCCAATAAATCATAATTTTTGTAGGAACAATAAAACACCATTTCTTGTGTCCTTGGGATGCTTCTCATGGAGAGGAGGGTTCTTAATGCTTACACTGAATTTAACATGAAGTTCTGGAGTTGTCATTTGTTGGTCAAGTTGGTCACCTGCAGCCTGGAATGAAAATGCTGCACTCTCTGGTCATGATGATACAAGAAAGTTATACAGTTTTTACACAACTAAAAATAAAATAGTGACTTTTTAACTGTCCCTGGGAAAGATTATATAGTATATATATATATATATATATGGGATTGTTGTGTAAGAAACCCTGGGGTTCAGCCAAACATGCTTACAAAGCTGTAAAAAAGAAAAAAAATATATAATTTTCTAAGTCTACAGCCATTGAGTCCCATGATCCCAAGAATTGGAATAACACTCAGATCTGTCCAAGGAATGCAGAGCAGCAGGACCCCAGGAGCATCTCCTGCTCCTCTCCTGTTGACAGTGCTGGGTAAGAGAAACTCACTAAGCAACAAAACCAGGTAGAAATAAAATTTCTTCATCATTACTCATCTCTGGAGCCTAATTGTGGGTGAAATGACACAGATGTGGTGTCTAGAACTTCCAGTACATCTTGGCCTCACTGGTACAGACTGGTAAAGCTGCACAGAATTCAATATCCTGAGCTGGAGGGGACCCACAAGGATCATCCAAGTCCAACTCCTGGCCCTGCACCCCAACAATCCCACCATGTCTGGGCACTTTTGAGAGGTTTCAAAATATGAAAGAAAGAGTATTTTAATAGTGCTTATTAAAACAGACCAGTCTGAGATCCTAATTTTGAGACTAAAACAACTACTGGCATCAATTAATGATCCAAATTTTTAATTTTAATGTGTTAAGCATTTATGTGCTTATTTCCTTTAAAAGAAGGAAGTCTTGAGCATATGATCTACTAAAGATTCACCTCATCCTAATACATTTTACAGAAGTCCTTTTCCAGACAAAAGTGCCAAAACATTTTAAATCCTCTTTCTTAATTAGCTGCCTATTTCCTTATTATAACATGAAGATTTAATGAAATTTCATGGAAGATTCTCTTCACTTCTGACCACTCAAGAGAGGTTGTCTGGTGTGGAGGAGTCTTTAATGATATAAACTCCACCTCTCCACAAGTGTAAAAAATGGGCAATTTACAATAATCTGTGACTTTTTAAAAGTATTTCAACCTCACTCCCTTGCAAGAGGCTTTGAGATGTGCCCCATTGCCTGCTGTAAAAATTAACCATGTAATGCTGCAGTTTCCTTGTTTATCCAGAATTTCAGGATGGATTTTTTTTTTACCAAAACAACGCATGGGGGTTCTGCTAACAAACCAGCACGGCCTCAATGACGTGTCCATAAATACATGCAAGTCTGGAGCTGTTCAATCACATCTCTGTAGGATCACCACCAGCTGGCAGAGGACATTTTCTCTCCTCCATGGAATTCCCAATCCTTGATTTCCAACTACCTAATATTTGGTTTCACTTCCTTCTCCTCTGCTTCATCCTCGCTGTCATCCACTTGCTGGATGACCAAGTCGGTCGAGCCGTCCTCCACGATTTCCACGTCAGACTTGTTGTCCTCCCCGTAGTGCCACCTGGAATCCTTGTCCCCATCCTGTGGGAACTCCAGAGGTGCCTCAGCCTCCAAGTCAATGCGGATGCTGTCGATGCCAGCCTCAGCCAGGCACTCATTGCAGAGTCTGTAGCGCCGGGTCCCCTCCTGCACCACTTGTCCCGTCAGCTCCGTCACGTGGCGCTTGCATTTCCTGCAGATGGGCTTGCACGCCTGGTGGATCTGGGGAAATCAGAAGGGATGGGTTTGTGAACGTCCACAAAGGGGAGATGACAACAAGCAGTGTCAAATTGCAGCGTTGCCTCAATTTGAGAGACATCAAACACTGAAGTGCACCAGTTTTTGTGGGCACAGTAATTGCCCACTGGAGCTGTCACAGGCTGCAGAGAGCAGAACCTCTGCAAACCATCAACAAATTCCACCATTTTCCTGCAAATTATCCTTCAAATTATCCTTCAATTCCACTGCAACCAAACCCAATTAATTATTCTATTCCCCTCTTCTTTTCAGGAGTCACTAAATCAACCAGATACACTCACACCATGTTTAATTAGCCAGATTTACACATTAAATAAATCATGGCAGTTGCTAAAAATACTCACAGTTCGAAAATGGCTGCTGAGGTGATCCAGCCTGCTGAATCTCTTCCCACACGCCTCGCAGGGGTACGGCCGCTCTCCCGTGTGACAGCGAAGGTGACGTTTCAGGTCAGCTTTTCTCTTCACCACGTGGCTGCAGAATGGACACTTGAACCTCATCCTGGCCAGGTCATCTATCAGAAAATAATGGGGTTAAAAAGAAAAAAAAAATAAAATTCAAAGTCATGTCATGTAATGCTCAAGGAAATGTGTTTTATGAGAATAGCACATTGCTTTTTTTAAAATAGTATTCAGAGGTTGTTTCAAGCATAAAGATTTTGTAGATTAGAGAGGAGTGCAAGTAAGGAGGAGTGGACCATTGGCTATGTTAACCACACACAGCTTGGACAGGGCTTGGAACAACCTGAGATAGTGGGAGATGTCCCTGTCCATAGCAGAGAGTGGAACAAAATGAGCTTTAAGGTCCTTTCCAACCTTTCCATTCTGTGATTTCATAAAAATGAGCTTAAAAATATCCCAACTTATATTTCTTTTTAAATTTAATACCCCAGGTATTTCAAGAACTCAATTTAAAAATCAAGAGTTAAACTTTCCAAGCATATATTCCTGAACAATACATCTGTCTTTTAGGCAGTTGTGCTTTACTATTAAGACCTATTTTCTCAGGGCCAGAGGAGAGGATTCACAGCAGCACAAAACCCCACTCACCTTCAGCCCAGTTCCCCATGACTCCCAGGATGGAGGGCATGTTCCCATACTGCTCCTCAGCTTTGGAGGACTTGGATTTACTGGAGGAGCGGGGTGACTCGTGCTCCTGCTGTGGCACAGCCAAGCTCCTGGGCATCACCTCAGCCCCTTGGCCAAACTGGTAGCCCACGTGAGGAGCTTCAACCTCGGTGTCGATGTGAACTTGCTCCTCGGCCGGCGCTGCGTGGCCGGCGGGCTCGGCAGCCCTGTCCTCCAGCTTGCTGGATTTATAGTGGGGGATGTCAGAAGGTTGCTGCAGCCCCAAGTGCCGGGATTTCTTGATGGAATCCTGCCTCTGCTCGTGTTTGGACAGCTGCTGCTGGGCATTTCTTTGAGAGGTGGGGTAATAGTTGAAATTGCTCCAAGTGTTTCCGCCCATCATACAAGTCCCGGGGTCTGGGCTGGAGTGGGAATGTGGGGGGCTGCTCTCTGCCCTCCACCCTCCGCTGTACACACAGGATCGGTCCACGCCATTGGAGCTCACATCTTTGTCTGACAGGCTGAAGTAGCGATCCTTCTCCTTCTCACTGATGTCCAGAGACGACTTTATGAAGGTCTTACACACGCTGATCACATCTGTCATCTGCAGATAGCTGGCGGCTGACATGACTTCGATCACATTCTGACCAGTGAGGGACAGTTTGCCTGAATACACAAAATCTAGGATAACTGTGAAGGTGTCAGGAGAAAAGGCCTGGAAAGTGGCTGTCGTGGACTGACTCGTTTCCTTCGAGCTCTGCGAAAGGAGCATTTTGAAGTAGCCACTGCTGGCGAACAGCACATTGCGATGGGCTTTGAAGACCTTGCCCTCCACCAGGATGTTGCAGTCACAGAACAAGTCCTGCCTGCGCTGCTCATTTAGTTGCTGCAAGAGGTGAAACTGGTGAGAAGAAATCTCCATCCCAGAAAAGGTGAAATTAAACGTTGCTCTAAAAAAAAAATGAAGAAAATTATTACACTCTTGACTTCAATGCCGTGTAACTCAGCCAAAGATGTCAGCCTCAATTTTACGGCTATCTTTAGAAATAATCACATTTATTTAAATCCATAAATATATTTAAACCGCGATATGCTCATTTTCCAACAGGACGAGAGGGATGACAAAGCCAAGACCGCGTTATTTGGCAGAGACGGGTGTGCTACAGCCGGCAGCATCTCCATGCCCAGGATGCGGGCTGGATGCGGGGCTGGACTCGTGCCGCCCGCTGGAGCCGCGCAGCCTTCAGGCAGCTCGGGGAAAACGAGGAGCCAAGAGCAGCTGCGGCTGCGACCGCGGCCGTGCCTCGAACCGGCGATTCCGCCTCTCCAGCTCCGCCCGGGCTCCAGCCCCGCCGCCTCCAAAGGCTCCGGCAGCGCGGCTCGGCGGCAGCGCCCCGGCCCCCCCGGCATTGGCCGCGGCCGCCGTCACTCACCCGCCCGCCCGGTCCCGCCAGCCCGG
>VXBI01007021.1:23064-34420 GCA_013397375.1 Toxostoma redivivum | reverse complement strand
GGGGCTCGCCGTGCCTGGAGGCGCCGCCGCCGCCGCTGCTCCCGCAGCCCCCGAGCCCTGCGAGCCCGAACGGGAGAGAAACAAAAGGTATTTGCTGACGTGGGCGTTGGACAGAGACGCCCGAGGGCTGGGGACACAATTAAAGGGGCAACGCACCGATTGCAGCCGCAGCCCAGCGCCTGCCTCGGCCCCAGCGTCCCGCGGCCGCCGCCGCTCGCCGCTTCCCACACCCACATGCTGGCCCGGGAGGGGATGGGATGGCCCAGATGCCTCCTTTTCACACCTTTATCTATAGCAAAGGCCTCGATGACCCAAATCCTTCTCTTGCAGCATCCTCCAAAGGAGATGTGACATCTTCTTTTCTCTGTTGGTAGCTGTTATCTTCTGAGGAATGCACGGCTGAAAGTGAAACCTGGACCTCTCACCTTCTCTCCCTCGAAGTTTAGTATCTTTCTCCTTCCTTTTCTTACCACCAGGGTCTCTTCTGTGATTTTGACGCCCCAGTTATTTTTCATAAATATTTATTTTCCCATGGAAACCATTCTTCCTTAACCCAGCCCTTTGTGGCCTTTTTGGCCTTCTCTAACTTCAGATGTTCCACCTTGAAACAATTTATTATTCTTTCTCCGATGTAGCAAAATTTACTCAAGATTTTATCTAAAAGATAACAATCCAAAGACTCTCTCCTTTGACATTAAAACCATTCCCCCACTATTCATATACATTTTTTCATCTCCAATTTATATCCATTCATATTTTGTATACATAGATGTATATGTAACAATATTCTTTCCCTTCTTCATAAACTTTAGTTTTGTAGATTCTCCTTTCAAACTCAGGCCATGCTCTTAAATCTTCATGAGACCCATTCTGCTTCTGTGAGATTCTGCTCTAAATTAATCATTTTTGAACATGAAACAACTGGAATTCTCACAGCTCTTACCTCTGAGAAATAAGTAATACAATCAGGTTGGTTAATATAAACCAGAACATTTATTTGTAGTATCAGGTTTTAATATCTCTTGAATTCATCCCTTTCAAATTTATTTTTGCCTGTCATTGCCAACTAAGTAGCACCTCTTTTTATTTGACATGGAATCACAGAATCCCAGGATGGTTTGGGCTGGAAAGGACCTTAAAGACCATGGATAGAGACACCTTATTGCTCAATATTCTACTTAATTTTTTCCACATTTCTGCCCAAATTATTTCATCAGCTGAAAGCTTCCCTAGGAAAAGAATTATCTGGAGGTATTTGTTCTGTTTGACTTGCCTGGGTGGTGCTTTCACTCTTCTGTCAGTGGGGCTTTGTATCAAAAGGAGCTCGAGGGTTCTCCATGTGCCAGGAACAGGCAAGAGAATTTCAAAAATATGGGGAAAAAATTCAGTGATATCTAGAGTAGCTTAATTAGAATTTTTAAAGATGCTACAAGTACTTTTCTCAGAGCACTTCCTGCTCACTGCTCTGTGCTGTGGCTCCAGGAACAGCCACAGAATAAACTTGGATTTTCTCATCCAAGGGGCTGATTTTATCCTGTTGTGCACAATAATGCATCCCAAACAATCCCAGACATGCAGAGAGATTTTTTTGGTTTGTTTTTCTAAATTTTAGAGCCAATTTCAGCTGAGAAGATTCCACTTGAGATGCTGTTTGGAGAGTTTATCCAGAGGGAATGTGCTTGGCAGCTGTGTGAAGGAGGTGAAGGAGCTGCTCCTCACAGCCTGAGTGTAAAGAGTCTGCTCTTCAGAGAACAATTACACTAAAAAAAATTACATTTTTTTGCTCCTAAAAAATTAACATAAATTTCTCCTTGGATTTGCTAACCCAATAGGATTAACAGTAATAATATATAATGGTGTAGTGTATTGTATTATAATAGTTAATTAACAGTGGCACCAGTTAAAATATTTCAGTTTTCCTCAAAATAAATGTTCCTCAGGAATCACAGCTTTTAGTGATGGTGCATTTTCTAACTTGAATTATCAGGGATATTTTTTATCAAGGAAAAACTCCAGAGCCTATACTAAAACAACTTAAGGAACTGTTCAAAGCCTAGAAATTAATTAGGATTGAGATCACAATTTTCATGTGATCACTGCCAGCTTGGATTTGGGTTTTCTTTATTTGCATCATCATTGTCCTCAGCTTTCCCAAGGACCAAACCAGGAGAGTTAAATCAGCCAGGATTTGAGCTCCACCTTTGTGTTTAAGCACAAATCCCAATCTCTGAGCACAAATCCCAATCCCATGGAGCCTCCAGGGCACCAGGAGATCGCTTCCTTTCTCAAAATGAGCAGGAAATCAGAATGTCCTGACCTAAACCCCTGAGTCCAGAGAGGAATCTTCCCTCTGGCAGCAACATCCAATAATTTAGGAAGAATCTGAGGTTTGGTGGAACCCCAAATCCTAATTCTGTTCCAGCAGGACAATTAAAACCCTTATTAAACTCTTCACCCATTTTCCCAGAACAGCCAAATGTCCCAAAATGGAAAAAAATTGGACCCAAATCTGATTTGCATACAGCTCATGTTGATGATTTAGGGCCTGATCCAAACAATTCTCCCCAAATCATTCCTGAATTCTTTGACACCTTCTTGATTTCCCTGCTGTCCTGCTTTCCTCCTCCCCCACAAAAAATCCTTTTCACCAAGGGTGGACATAACCACCCTCATCCCCTCTGAGTTCTTCAGCATCTCACATCTTTCATGGGGAAAAAAAAATAAAAATTGTGTGCTTGCAGCGAGATTTTTTGTGAAATAGTCAATATAATTCAAAATTTTCTGGAAAGGATATTTAAGATGCTGTCCTCCCCATCCCCACATGCATTTCCTCCTAGCTGGGATCAGTGTCTGCTTCCCAGCAAGAAAAATGAGAAGTTTTAAAAAGTTGAATTAACATAAAACTACAAAGACTGTTTAAAAAAAAAAAGTCAGTGTTAATAAAATAAAAGATTTTCTAAAAATCTCACTTGGCTGGGGTTTAAGTGAACAGGATCCTTTTAGTCCTTTCCTTCCAAAAACCTGATTTTTCTTGCGAACTATCTGCCCCCAAAAAAGGATATATTAATTTTTAAATCAAATTAATGAAATAGAAATATTAATTATTTAATTTTAATGCCAGAAATTGAAACATGAGCCTCAATCTAGACACTCTCAGGTTTACTCAGTCAACATTTGAATGGTAAAAAAATCAAAGCAACCCTCTCAGAGAGTTTTATTTTCTAGACAATCAAAAAACTCCAGAATGCTCCAAGATCCACAAATATAGTTGAGTCACTTCCACAAATAAGGTTCAGTTTATAAGAATTTGCCATCATTACTGGACTAAAGGACTTCAGTTATGAAACTGTCTTACAAAACATCAGGAAATTCAACGACCACATTTGGAAGATTTACAAGGCTTTGTACCAAGAGGTTAAATGCACTACAAATACCAGTGCAGCATGTATTTCTTCAGTGAAATACAGTGCATTTCTGTGCAAAAAAAACCAATTAAAATGTGTATTCCTAAACAAAGTCAAGTACAACGAGCTAAGTTTGAAGATATGTTGTCTTCACAGCCTTTAAAAACCTTTGAGAAAGAGATTCTATTAGAAATAACTCCCCTAAAAACATGATTTTTGATTCTTCATCAAGCACCACAGGAAGGTTTTTAAACAGCCAACATCATTTTCTCAAAGCTTGGATCTACAAATGGAAGATTTCAGGAGAAAACACCCAGAAAACGAAGTGGAAAGCACAGGCAAACAGATTTACATGAACACCCCAGTCACAAGAACGTGGATAAACTCCATCCTCTTCTACATCCAAAGGCTGAAAAGACTCCACAGAAAACAAAACAAAGCAGCACAAAGTGACAATTGAACAGGAAACACCGAGTTTGGTGGAATTTTCCCTGTGGAAAAGCCTCCCCCCCGCCCAGCCCGGACCCCTGACAGCTCCATTCTCTAGGCACAAACACACAAGGACAATCTCTAAGACCAAAGACAGCAGGGGGAAGGAAAAGCTCTCTCAGCCATTCCTGCAAGGTTCATTCTCCCTGCTCCAAGTGTCTCCACAGGCTCAGAGTCAGCTCAGCCACTCCAGGAACTTCCCAACCTTGTGGAGCACGAGCTCAGCTGATATTCCAGGTCTAGTGGCTTCTACCAATATTTACAATGAGGTGGAATCTTCATGACCAGAGCTGTGGTCATTAAATATTAATTAGATCCCTATTTACATTCCTGCCCCACTTCCATCAGCAAAATAACTCAGATTATCCCACAGCTCTCAAGGCAGAAAGTCCCTCCTTTATCACCTTTATCACCCTTTGGGTTTGGGTGGGCTCACCAAAAATCCAGCAGCCCAAAAGACAGCCCCGGGAGGCTGGGAGGGGCTTTTCCAAACAGATTTACAAGCCTCACCTTTTGCTCAGGTTTTCAAGGGCACCAAGGAGCCAAAACCACAGCAGGATTTTCAGAGGAGCTCCACTCCAAAGGTGGCACCTCCATGAGTTGTCCCTTAATTCAGATTGGTTAAAACAGGGAATTTTGTAAATTCCTGTGTTCCAGCTCTTACAAACTCAAATTTCCAGCTGATCTGGAACAGAGACGACTGAAACTCACCCAAATTAAGGGACAGAAAATTAAACCAGCACATTAAATGGTGACACCAAGAACTTTAACCAGACCACTCTAAAAGAAGTCTCTTCACCTTCTGCTCTTTTCAGCAGCCATCAGTAAAGTGAATTCTTTAAAAAGATCTTTATTTCTTCTTTCCTCATCCTACCTGGTGTGGCAATGAACCCTTGCCTGCACTTGTGAGAGCAGAATCACCTCTCACAAATAAATCTGACATGACACTGGGACTGTTTCACTGCTGGATGAAGCAGAGGGAAAAGCTGAATTGTTATTTTTCAACGTGTACAGAAAAAAACCCTGGGTAAATCAGAGGGCTCTTGGGATTTTTAGGCTTACCAAGTGGAAAATCTTTACACCAAAACCCTCAGGAAAAAAGCACCAAGTGGGAGGAACTGCTCACTCTTTGTCAGCCAAATCTGTGCAGGATTCTGCTCCAGCCAAAAAGACTCTTCAAATTTGCCTTTTCATGAAACACTTAGGAACAGCAGAGTGAAGAAGCATTAACAGTCTTATTTCACAGTATATTTCATTTTTTTCCCTTTGTCAGGGAGCAGGAGGTCACCCCTAAGCAAACAGGCTTTCTGGTGGTGCTGGGTTTTCTTCTAAAGATTCCCAGCCTGAGTTTTCATAGCTCTTAAAAACTTGCTGTGGAAAGGTGACAACATCTCACCTCCTTTGAAAACCTTTAGCTGCCCCAGCAAAGAAACTGGAGGTCCACAGTGGAGGTTTTAAAAAAAATAAATATTGGATAAAACCACAAAACATAAATCATGAGAGGATCCCCAAATTCTAAAAGAAATTACAGTAAAAGAAAGAAAAGGCTTCCAAAAGGGCATTCAGAGCTGTTTTATAGCATAGCTCAGATATTTCACTGCTCCTCAGCTGCAGCAGGTGTGGATGTGGTTATTCAATCTGCCACAGTAAGAATTCCCAAGGAACCTGCTTGACAGCTTTTAACTCCTGTTGTAAAAAGCTGAAAAGAATTTGGACTTTTCTCTTAGTCCTGGCCACTAAAACACCATTATTTGTGCTTAATATTTAAGCCAAGACTACTGATATCTGAGTGACATTAAAGACACAGCTGAAGATCTACAGCTCTTAGGAGAGGAGGATGCAGTAAAAGTTCAGAAAAAGAAGCTTGATCTCTAAATTCCTGCAATTAATTATGTGAAATATATTTATTCCTCCAGTCTATCCTTTCAGCAGCAGCATATTTTTCTTGGTTTTTTGTTTTTTTTTTCTCCATTACAATAAATAGTANTGCTGGTTTTTTTTTTTTTTTTTTTTTTTTTTTTTATCCTGGTTTTTCTGTCCTGGTTTCCAGGTCAAATCCAGTCTCAGCATATATTTATGGTTCATAATTTAGACAACACTATCCTAAGACAGAAGGATCACAAATTAGCTTGGAAAAGTCCAAAGGTAAGAGATGTAAACCACATTTCATGTCATCTTCAGAGAAAGATGACCCCCCTTTCAGATCAGGGATTAAGAACCATGACCCATTATTTGAAGAAACCTGTCCCCAAAAAAACCCAGGGGTGTTCCACCTGCAAAACCAAAACCAGGAGACAGAGAAACTGCCCAAGTCCAACCTCTGGGAGCCCCAGCCAGAAAATTCTTCTCAGATTTCTGGTGCACAGCACTGAAAACTTAAAAAGTACGAAAAATTCCAATTCTCCCCGCAATTTAATTAAAAAAAAACCAGAATAATAAAAACCAGCACAGTGTCACTGATGGAGAAAAATGTGCAGTTTTCTGCCAGGGAACCTCTCAGTGCTCCCCCTCTCCTCTCACTGCTACATCAAAGTTTCTTTGTCTGACAAACTCCGGTGGATTTCCTGCTTGTCATCACCATCATCATCCTCAGCTGGGTCATTTTCCTCTCCAGACTCCACATAGATGGGCCAATCATTGTCAGCATCTCCTTTTTCCTGCCCTTCTGAGGCTGTTTCCACCAGGCTGAGGTTGATGGGCATGGAGTCCTCGTGGGTGGTGGTGACACAAGTGCAGCTGTCACAGAGCCCGAAGCGCCGCAGCCCCTGGGACAGGCTGTTGGTGAAGGTTCTCCTGCAGCCCTTGCAGATGATGGGCTTGTTGGAGCGATGCACCTGCAGGGAAAACAGCAAATTTGGGGTGAAAAAGGCAATTTGGTGGTTTGGAGAGATTGCCAGAACAGGGAAAGAGCAACACTTCAGCTGAAGGAGCAATATCGTGATTCTGGCCACCCAAGCACAAAGATCATGGGATGGTTTGGGTTAGAAGGGATCTAGAGCTTGTCCAGCCCATGGACACCTTCCACAATTCCAGGTTGTTCCAAACCTGGCCTGGGACACTTCCAGCAATGGGGAATCCACAACCTCACCACCCTCCACAGGGCAGAATTCCTTCCCAAAATCGAATCTAACAGATTGGGAAGATAAAATGCCCCTGGGACAGGCTGTTGGTGAAGGTTCTCCTGCAGCCCTTGCAGATGATGGGCTTGCTGGAGCGATGCACCTGCAGGGAAAACAGCAAATTTGGGGGGAAAAGGCAATTTGGTGGTTTGGAGAGATTGCCAGCACAGGGAAAGAGCAACACTTCAGCTGAAGGGGTGATTCTGGCCACAAAGATTTGGGCTACCCAAGTGTAAGAATCATGAAATCAGGGAATGGTTTGGAAGGGACTTAAGGCTTGTCCAGCCCATGGGTATCTTCCACAATCCCAAGCTCTGTCCAGCCTGGCCTGGAACTTCCAGCAATGGGGAATCCACAACCTCACCACCCTCCACAGGGCAGAATTCCTTCCCAAATTCCAATCTAACAAACTGAAAGAACAAAACACCCAAATCCTTATCACCCAGCTCAGCTGAAACACCAAACGGACTGAAACAACGAACCAAACCGAAAAGCTCTGACATTGACAACACCCATTTCCTTCAGGAAATACAACATGAAAACACCAAGAGGAGCTGTGCTACGAGCTCCCAGGTGGGTCCAGCCCCGGGGACTCACGCTGAGGGCGTGGCTGCGCAGGTGCTCCTGGCGGGTGAAGCGCTTCCCGCAGGTCTCGCAGGGGTACGGCCGCTCCCCGGTGTGCGAGCGGATGTGGCGCTTCAGGATCCCCTTCTGCTTGGCCGTGTAGGGGCAGAACGGGCACTTGTGCAGCTTGATGGGCACCACCAGCACGTCACCTTGGGGGTAAAAACACTCTGGGTTAGCTCAGGCACCTTCTGAGTGCTGCTCCTCGTCCCACTCCTGTAAATCTCAGGTGAGAGCTGCGCTTTTCCCCTTCCCCTCTTACCTGGGATTTGCTCAGCTTGTGCCATTGCAGAATTCATGCAGATGCAGCACCCTGGAAAATCAGCCAGTCTGCTGTTCATCACAGCAAAACATTCATTGTATTTCAGGAAGTCTTTTAATTAAATACCAAAAATCTGCTTTAAGTGAAGTGGGGTCTCTGCTCCATCTCAGCCACTTCCTTTCTTTCAATTATTAAACCATTAGCATTAAACAGCACCACAAACTAAAACCTTTAACACAAACTGCAGGCAGGAACAGCACATTTTCTCCATGTGCTTTCATATTTAAATAGGAAAATATGACTCTTTGTTTCTACTGCCTTCCTGTTGGGAATAACGAGATGAAGGACTCCAACATAATTCCTGACAATATTTTACTGTTCCTACAACCAAACCACAAATTTATGGAGTCAGATGCAAGAACAAAATTAAATTTGAAGGTCTCATTTTACAGAAACGTGGGCAATGCCAAGCTTTTCAGCACCAGCCTGGCTTCCCTTCCAGCAGAAAGGTGGAGATGTGATGCCAAAGGATTAATTTTCCCTGTTCCAGGCCCTGATTCAGGGAAATGTTTTGTGTGTCAAGCAGGTGAGGCTGCAGAGCATCCTTTGTATAAAGGTTTATCCAACCCACTATCAAAAAAGGTGTGTCTGCTGTTAACGATGCGAGTGAGAGTCAGCTCATCCCATTTTAGGAGCTTCCCAAGGGATTGCAAATCCCTGCTGGGCATTTAGAGCTTCATTAAAACTCCAACCAACCCAGTTCTTAGTCCTGCCTTGCTTGCAGTGCTCCACAGGTGCCTGTTTCCCCTCCTTCAGCTGTGAAGGATGACTGGAACATCACTTGAAAAGAAGTGATATTTATCTCACCTCTTAACCTGAGTGCACCACTCTTTTATCAGGATTTGGTATTTCTCATTTCTGGTGCCTTGTGAAGAAGCTGAGGCAGCAGCACCACTGAAAGCTGAGAAACTCCCACTCTCCTCACTTCTACAAAATCCTGTTTTAGCACAGAAACAGAAGGAATGGAAGGTTTGGTTTCTTTTCCCTCACTCCCACTCAAAACCCATCTCCCACTAACATTTCTGATACATTGTCAGGACTCCTGATGTTCCCTATCAAATCCTGGAAGCATTTCCCTTTTAATGATTCATGAACAGCTTGGAGATGTTGAGAGAGGGAAAAGAGAAGTGAAATTTGTGTGTTGGATGTTCTTGCCTTGCCACATGTCAAAAAGCACCAGCGTGAGTGCTGAGAGTAAAACCCTGGATCTGTGATTTTATCAGTGCCCTGTCTGAAAGCAGGGAGAGGATTTGTCACTTTTATTGGCTTTAAAGTCACCCAGGCAGTTTGAGCTGGAGATGACATGAAAATAAATTCGCTGGCTGCAGTCAGTGTCAGCCCTGTGGCATTTGTCACATCCTCAGCACCTGTGGCACTCACAGTTTGTCACAGCCACCTCCTGTCCTCACAAAGCACTTATCAAAAACCTGATAAAATGCCCAAATCTTTATTGTCCACATCAGGAGAAATGCACATGGGCATGGTTTCATTCTTCTCCAGGTGCCTGATAGTGCTGCCAGGAAATATTCCTGAGATACTCCAACTCGTGCTGGGCTCAGGGCAGCTGAAAAGTGGGAAAAAAAGCCTCATCTTTATGCTACACCACAGAGTTGAAAGCTTCCAGTGCTCCTAAAGGACTTGCAGGAATCCCTCAGTGTTGGATAACACTGATTCCTGCCCTCTGAAGTTCCAAGCAGGAGCAAACAGAGCAGCACTGGCAGGAGCTGTGATGGGATGAGCTCCTCCTGCTGAACCAGATCCCTCTTGTGGCAGCTCAGCTCCACTTGGATTTGTCTTTATGACCACCAGGAGGGAAAAATTCTTTTTAAAAATGCACCTGCCATTCAGTGAGTTTGTTTATTAAAGAAGAATCACCCCAAGCAGAGTTTGGGGGTGATTTGGGAGCTGCAGCTGCTGCTCCAAAGGAAATACTCACCTGCCACGGGCTGCACCAAACAAACGAGTACAGCTTCTTTAAAAGTGCACAACAAGAGTTTATTTCACCGTGCCAAAATATTTCAGCAAAATATTCTTGAACAAGAGTAACAAAAGAAGAGGCCCAACAAAGCTGTTCCCTCCTCCACTGCACAGCCTGCACCCCCCGAGTCCTCTCACCTGTGTCCTCACCATACCAGTCGCTGTGAATGTCCATCATGGAGCTCATGGCTACTCCTGCATCCTCAGCCCTACCCTCAAATCCCCGGACAAAGTGATGCACCACGTCCTCCTTCCTCGGGGCCGAGCTGTTTCGCAGCAGAGCCTCCAGGAATTGCTTCATGTGGTAATTATTGCAGGCCAGCTCCACGGGCTGCCCCTCTTCCATCTGCTCCAGCGACAGCGGCGCGGGGAACTGCGGCAAACGCTCGCCCACCTCCACCTCCACCTCATCGGGGTCAAACTCCACCTTGGGTTCCACCCCTTTGGGCAGTGAGGAGCCATCGGGGGAGTCACTGCTCAGCGGCTCCCGGGCCACCAGCTCCAGGGGGTGGCAGCTGCTGCAGTCCCCACAGGGAGGGTCCCGCTGGCATTCCGGGATCCTCTCCTTCTCCTGCAGGGAGGACACGGAGGCCGAGCTCTTGGAGCACGAGGTGCCTTCCCTGGCCGAGCTCCCGCTGTCAGCCTGGTAAAAAGCTGCTTCCCTCTCGATTTTCCTGCAGATATCCAAGGAGGACCTGATGTAGGTCTTGCAGAAGTTGACCACGTCGGTCATCTGCAGGTAGCTGGCGGCTGACATCACCTCGATCACGTTCTCCCCACACAGATCCAGCTTCCCGGAGTAGAGGAAATCCAGGATGATGGAGAAAGCCTCGGAGGTGACGATGTCCAGCGAGGCCGTGCTGTGGCGGCCGCTGTCCTGGATGTAGTGGATGAGCAGCGCTCGGAAGTAGCCGCTGTTGGCGAACAGGATGTTCTTGTGGGCTTTGAAGATCCTGCCCTCCACGATGATGCTGCAGTCGCAGAAGAAATCCCGCTTGCGCTGCTCGTTCAGCTCCCCCAGCAGTTTGGTGTAGTAGGACTGCACCTCCATGGCTGTGCCGGGAACAGAGGGAGCCGTCAGCACCGCGGGGACACCGGCACCGAGGGGACACCGGCACCGTGGAGACATCGCCACTGCCACCCCCTCCCAGCCCGACGGGGACACCGGGGATACCGGGACAGCGCCCCGGAGACACCGCCAAGGATCGTCCTGCCCGAATCCCGAGGGTCCGTCCCGCCCGGTACCGGGGTTCTACACCCCTCCAAGGAATGTCCCGTCCGGTACCGGGAATTCCACACCCCTCCAAGGACTGTCACGCCCAGTACCGGGGTTCTACACCCCTCCAAGGACCGTCCCGCCCGGTACCGGGGTCCCACACCCCTCCAAGGACTGTCCCGCCCGGTACCAGAAGTCTCACATC
>VXBI01007020.1:3796-40353 GCA_013397375.1 Toxostoma redivivum | reverse complement strand
TAAATAAATTTGGGTTACAAGCTTACAGGAGACTAGAAGAATTTTGAGAATTCCGCAATATGCAGGGCTTACATGAAAGTGGTACAAAGTGAAGGTTTTTGCATTGGAACTTATTTTATGTGAATTCTCAAATATTGTATTTAGTTTTTCAAAATTACATTCTTCAGAATTTGGTTTTGGTTTGTTCATGTGTGTGTGTGTGAGAGAGAAACATCAGAAGTTTTGCCTGTCTATATTTGGATGAAGAATTACGTTTTGAGGACTTAATCATATAACATGTTAAATGCAAGTCAGAAGACAATGTTCATATCAGAGGTCTTATTTTGTTTAAATTCTTACTTAAACCTGGCCTTGGAACCCCCTGCCCCATCCAGATAATTTCTCTAGAGCTACCCTGCATATGTATGTGATGCTCATATAATGGCTTAAAGTCTGACTAGTCTATTTAAAGCAATCTATTTTTTACTGCATTCCTAGGTAATTTTTTTGAGCTTTTCTGACTCTGCTGCTGCCACTCAAATTTAACCTTGGACAACAGAATTTCTCAACCACAGCAATAATCAACTCCCACTGCTGAAGTTGTCAAATAACTATTCATGCCATTGAAACCCTGAAAGTGTTACTAGAGCTTTTTTGCTTTCAGACCATTGGCAGATAGATGAAAAATACCCAGAATTCTGCAAAAGGTGAGACTTTATTCTGTATTGATAAAGGCAAACAAATCACAGTAAATAAGGTACTCTAAGCTGTAAATTAAAAAATCTCCAAAAAGCAAGTATAATTCCCCTTTTGCCTCCTTCTCGTCTCTTCTAGTGGCATAGATAAGAGCTTAGTGGCTGCCAGGCCAGCCTTCCTACACTGGTGGTGGCAGAGCTGAAAATCTTTTAAACTCTTTTCAATCAGTAGGCTGATGCTACTGCCAAACTTCAAATTCATAATTTGGGGACTTGCAAGTCCCCAATGCTTTACAAACATTCATAGTGAGCTTGCTAGATACTTTTCTTCCTGTGTGCAGGGGACCAAAGATTGTAAGACTATTTCCAGTTAATGTGATTCTGTTTTTAGGATCCTGTTCTAGTTCTCTCATGCAACATATAAGGGATTGGTTTATACATCACTATCTTTAATTAATTTAATTTATTTTGATTCACTGGGCTTATTTATCTTATGATTTATACAATTTTTTAAAGCATTCTTCTTAATCAGTGTTCAAATAAAATCTCTTTTCTAAACCAGATCCTTTTAATACAGAAATAGTCATAGTGAGATGTTATTTTGTCTTTTGGACAGTTCATTACACAGGTCTTCTCTGGCACACAAATATCTGCAATGGAAACAGCAAAAGCCCTGTGTAGTGTAGCTAATACTGTGTAATGGAAGAAGGCAGACAGCAGGTGCTAATGTCTCAGAACTGTTCTCATATTACACCTATTGCCTACTTTCCTCAGCTCATGTTTAATGCTTAGAGTAGGCTGGCAGTGACTGTGCTGTAATTATATTTTTAGTTTCAACCCATAAGTTCTTTACAACTCTAAGACACTGTCTTTCAAGCTCTGTGTGTGCACACAGAATTGTTAGAACCTGTTTTCATTACATGTGACAGGTAGGACCCTGAAATGTTAAAGGCATTGTGCACACATGGACTAAAATTTCATGTTCTGGGGTCCAGAGAGGCATCCAAAAGCTGTAGCTATGTGACATAAGACTCCAGGATGTGTTGCCAAGAAAGGGTATTCTTCCTATTTCCATTTCCCACTCCTTCCTCGGGAGAAAACTTTTTGCTGTGTGCCATGGCTAACGTTGTGTGACTTCATGACCATTTGGATCAGTGACCTGAACTGGCAGAAACTATCTCTTTAGAAAAGAGCCAAGAAAAACTGATCTGCCCTGACACTGAACCTAATGAATCCTGGTCTGGTATTAGAGAGTGAGTAAGGTAAAAAACAGTAATCAGAAGAAGCTCATGAAAAATTACTCTCTGAAATACTCTCTTCTCACTTTTGCAGATTGGATATCCTGGGCAGGACAATTTCTGGATTAGTAATTCCATTCAGTTGTTACAGTTATCTTGCTGCAAAACTGACACCAGGTCAAAGAGGCAAGAAGCATCACCAAAGGAGGAATTAAGCCAAGGAGTAGACACCATCTCCCAAACTCTCAGGAAGATTTCTCATGCGGTGTTTTTGCCAGGTAGTACTATAGCAACTGATAAGAATATTGATTGCAGCAAAATTGCCTTTCTTCTTCCAAATATTGGAGGCAATGATTAGTGTTTTGGTTTGGGGCTTGTTTTCTCCTCTCTTGAGGGCAGTGCTGTATCACAAATAATGCTGCAGATTGATGTTAAGATAAACTGTTAACACTGTACTCCTCTTCTGATTGTGAATGCTAGTCCATTTAGGACTTGCAGGAAATATGAAAAGGATATTGGTTTTCCGTTGCTTTGTGAATCAGCCTGAGTAAAAACAGTTTATTTTAGCCAAGTAAGCCATTTAGAAAACACAATACATAGAAATTTTGTGATAGTGATGGTAGATCACTCTCTGTTCTTAAATATGCATATTATATAGATGCAACATTGTTATTTTGCCAAGGAAAAACTACTTATTTTTGTGGAGAAATAAAAGGAGGTTTATGGCAAGTTTGTGTATGATGTAGTGAAATATTATGATCTATAAGCTTTTGTCTTTCTGATTGTTTTTGTGCGCATTTATTACAGGTATGCTCATGTCCTGGTGTATTATTGATTTTGGTGTTCAGCATTTGTTGGTAATTGAACATGATTTCAAAAGTGGTGGATAATTTTGGAAGCTGTACTTGACAAAATGGCAGACAGATAATTTTTTATCTGTGTAGTTTTTTTCCCTTTTGATATATGTGCCTTTCCTAAGTATCAGATTTTGCTTCACATTTGAAGGACATTCATTAACTCCCAGATATGTACCTTTTTAAAGCTCTCTGCTGCCAGATCTTTCCTGAATCCTTGGCTTTAATGGCTTTAATGGCAACAGGAAGAGCAGTATTACCAACCTGCTTCCCTGTGACCGGGGAAGCTGACACTGAAAGAGGTAATTTGAAATAGGAATATTGCTCATAGATTTCTCCTACCTTTTCCTGTCTGAACATGATTATCACTGTTTTCCCTTGCTGACGTTGACATGCTCCTGTGGGTATCACTATTCTGATACTTTCCTGAATGTTCTGGATACTGACTGCGATGTGTTTGAGTAAAAAAAAAAAAAAAATTCTGGCCGTAATTAGGAGCACACTTGGATGTGGCTACCTGGGAAAATGCACACCGTGTCTCCTTTATGTTTTGAGCTGTCATAGATCTTTACTGAGACTAGATGCTTTAGGAATTAACAGGTATTTTTGCATCAGGGAAGGATATTTCTGTTTGAGCAGTATTGTGGCAAAAAGGACAACAGGCAGCTGAGAAATATCACTTAAAAATATGTAAAACTATTTAAGAATGTGTTAGATAAGGACTCCAGTATTTGGTAACTAGGGGAAAAAAACCCCAAATACCTTCTACTATCATCATTGAAGTTACTTCATCTATTGCCTGGGGTAAAAAAAAAGGCTGATAGGATAAATAAAGACCAGGAAACAAACTACTATTTTTGATAGGGGAAAAAATGTATAAGGGGTAGATTCAGAATTGTGCAGAGAAATTACTTTTTCTCATTTGTGTGTTGGTAGAACTTCATACCAAACCCAAGGGACATTAAGAAAAAGTTTATTTTTACTTTTTTGTTCTTACTGGAACACAACTGTTCTTACTTCTTCTTGAGTGGAAGTTAAAATTTTCCTTCTGTTTTCCTGCTTTGCAATGGGATTTCTTTTTCCTCTCTTTGTTCTGTTAGAAAATTTTTCATCAAGATGTTTAGCAACTTGATCTTTATCTTCAGCAAAGTCCAAAACAATTGCTATGTTTTAGATGTTTCTGGTTTTTTTCTCAACAACCCCACTGCTACTGTGCTGAAATAGATTGATCTCATAGAGTAAAAGATTAGTATGGCGTGGAAAACTTGGAATACATACAGATGGAATTAAAACAGAAAGGAAAGGTTGGCAGTTTGTGGCTTGCTTGTCATAGGATCACTGTTAGCAGGTAGCAAACGCTCTGCAACTGCTTTCATACAGAAGCAACCACAGTAACAGTATGTGAGTAACCAGGCAATAGAAGGCACTTTCTGATTGTGGTTGATGAGTATATCAGAAACAGCTCAGTAGAACAAGTTTTTAGGCAGTGCTTGTTTTTGCCCCCTCCCCCTGTCCCCAGAGGGCCAATGTGTTATCTCTTGCTTTCAATCTGTCCATCTCTCTCCCTAATTATCTTTACAAGCTCAACAAAAATGAGAGAAGATTAAAATAGAGTATCATGTTACTAAATTAACAGGTAATTTTATTTCGTTTATGTTGATCTAGCTTGAAGCTAGTACAATTATTGCAATCAGCAGATGGCCTAGTAGTAATTCTAGAGATGACCTTGTATAATTTCAGTCTCTTCTTGTGGAACTTGATATTTTTGAAACAGAAGTGGTTCTGAACATCTTGCAAATATATTTCAGGTGTAGCTATCATATATTTTACATCAGTGATTTTTTTTCCCCAAGAGAACTGATTTAATAAATAATTTGTTTAAATAGTCAAAATAATAATCATGTTTGGCATATAAGAAATGTACAGATTATTGCATGTTAATTGTGTAAATGGCTCTTTCAAGTTTTAAATAAGTTATTTTCTGTATTGTTCAATTTGGCTTATAAAAGGCAACATTTAATGCCATTCAAATAAATAGTAAAGTGCTATTACAGTATGAACACTTGAATATACACACTGCATATGACCACAGATACCTGATAATTTCTACAACTGCTAAATTGCTTCTGGAGACCTAATTTTAAATCTGATGTGCCTCCAACAGATGTAAGTAAAGGAAACACAGATGAAAATCTAAGACCAGATGAATAAATAAAAGTTTTGCTATTGATTTTTAATGGGGCAAGGACTAACTCTTAAGAACTTACTGCAGATAAATGAAAACTGAATTTGACCTAAAAGGATTATGTAAGCATATCAAGTGGTGTGAAAATCCCTAGGAAAAGAAATCATGACAGTAACATTAAAAGAAAGTTGAACTTCGAAAAATTAGAATTCTTTCTACTATGATTCTCTCGTGATTGTAAGACATTTGCTTAAAGAATAAAGAATATATCTAATTTAAAAAAAAAAATTAGACTGATTTATGTTCTTTAAATAGCCTACTAAACTTGTGATCTCATCTCCTAATCAGACATATCTTTGAAAATCTGGAAGCTGCAGTTGAGTTTGTAAAATCTAAATGAACTAGAGGCTGTTAGGACTGGGTTCCTAAATCTGCAGCTCTGCTGAGTGATAATTAACCCCACTGCATTATTTGTGTTACCACTGTATTGTACATCAAAGCCCACTGTCAAAGCCCAGCTTTGTTTCAGATGCAAACATCTCTTCAACATCATGTGTCCTTTTTGTCTCAGGTAGTAGCATGCCTACATTATTATTCCAAAATATGTGAGTTTTGCTGTTTAATCCACTAAAATGAAACATAAACATTGTAGAGCGATTAAGTTGTGCAAAATTTCTCCTGCTATTTCCTGGATTTCATTAATCTTATTGGCATATTGTCGAAAATTACTGGCATGTGCGCCCATGTGAGAGGGTAGTGGTAGCTCTGTGGAAGCTCCTCCTTCATTTTCAAAGTCTGCCTGTGAAGAAAAATGGTAGATAAAAAGCAATGTCAAAGTAGTTGCTCTGCATATATGTGACTTCAGCAGGTTCACAACAGTTATATCTGTAATCCATGGAAAAAATCTTCAGCTAGTCTCTAGAAATTAGTCCTCCAGCATGAGTATGGATGTCAGGCTACTAGCAATTTTTCTCTGAAATCCATTCCTGTTGGGTCTTATTGCTTCTTATTGAGTCTTAAACACAAATGTTTTATCTTTTCTGGGAAACATAAAGAACTTGAATACAGCTTTGTTTTCTTGTTTTTCTAGAGGGAAGGCTTGGCTTTGGAAGTAGAGTCTGTACTATGCATCTGCTTCTGACTTTGGCAGGAAATTAGACTCCTAGAATCATTGGGTAGGGACCTGAACAACAACTTAGTTCCACTCTCCCTGTCATGGTCAGGGACACCTTCCACAAGGCTGCTCAGAGCCACATCTCACCTGGCCTCGAACACTCTCAGGGATGGGGGCATCTGCAGCTTCTGTGGGCAGAATTCAAATGCCTCACCACCCTTGCAGTAAAAAAATTTCTTCCTAATAACTAATTTAAATCTACTCTTTGCCCATTTAAATATATTACCCTTTGTCCTGTCACTTCATGCCCTGATAAATAGCCCCTGCTTATCTTTCCTGTAGTCCTCCTATGAATGCTGGAAAGGTGCTCTGAGGTCTCCCCGCAGCCTTATCTCCTCCAGGTTGTACAACCCCAACACTTCCAGCCTGTTCTCAAATGTTAGATGTTCTGATCTTATTCTTGGCCCTGCCCTGAACCCACTAGAGCAAGTGGGATATATTTTTTTCTGCTGGAGACCCCAGAGCTGGACACATTGGTCCAGGTGGGTTCTCACCAGAACTCTGCTGGCCACACTGCTTTGGGTGCAGCCCAGGACATGATTTGTCTTCTGAGCTGTGAGTGCACATTACTAGTTCATATTTGTTTTTGAATCCACCAGCTATCTCAAATCCTTCTCCTCACAGCTGTTCCCAGTTCATTCACTGCCCAGTCTGTATTTGTGATTGGGATTGCCCTGATTTAGGACCTTGCACTGACCTGGTTTAACTTCATGAGTTTCACACAGCCACACCTCTCCAGCCTTTCCAGGTCCCTCTGGATAGCATCCCTTCTCCCCAGCATGTCAAATGCACCATGCAGCTTGGTGTCATCCGCAGACTTGCTTAGGGAGCCCTCAATCCCCTGTCCATGTCAATGAGAAAGATATTAAATAATACTGGTTCCAATGCAGGCCTCTGAGGCACACCAGTTATCATGTTTCTCCACCTGGACACAGAGCTATTGGACATCCCCCTGTGAGTCAGATCAGTCATAGTGTGAGTGGTTGATCACTCACTCTATGAGTGCTCTACCTGTCAAATCCATGTTGAGACAAGGATGTTGCGAAAGTCTGTATGTGAAATGCTTTGCACAGTTCAAGGCTGATGACATCAGTTATGCTTCCCTCATCCACAAATGCTCTAACCCCACTGTAGAAGGCCACCACATTTTTCAGGCACATTTCTCCCTTTGTGAAGACATGTTGGCTGTTAGCAATGACAAAATTTCACCAGGGCATGATCACTGCAGCCCAGACTACCTACAATCTTGAACTTACACATAAGTTTTTCTGCATTAGTGAGCAAGAGATCCAGCAATGACTGCTCTTTGTAGGAGTCTCCAGCACTCAGTCTAGAAAGGTATCCTCAATAGAGCTGTTTCTTGGACTACTGGCAGTTTGTTAGGCCACTTTACTAAATGTTACAGTTGACTTAACTCCACTGCCAGGCTCAGGGCCTGCAAGCAGGAGGATTCCCAAGGCTGGGAAAGGGACTCCTCATCTCCCTCCTCTTCTTGATCAGAGCACCTATAGTAGACACTAATAACAAAATTTCCTTTGTTGACTTGTTCTCTAATTTTCACTCATGAGCTCTAAATCCTGAAGCTCAAAGAGCTCCCTGAACTCATTATTGATACAGCAGGCAACTTTCCCACTTCTCCTTCCTTAGATTCTTTCTCATGAGGAAGACTTACAGTGACTTCTTTTGAAGTGTAGAAGCTAATAGTGAAGGAGACCTAGGCAAGGTTGCTGCTGTTTTTAACCTACTTCCCAGCCTTACATTCCCTCTCGTTCCACAAGTTGCTAATTCTCTTAAAGCTATAGTACTATTCTTCCTGCTCTTTTTAACTTAATCTGATGGGACAAGAATGGACTTTAGACTCCACCAATGAGATATTATCACTTCTGTAACATCAAAGTTTGCACTGACCGTCCTGTTTTTATTAAGCTTCAAAAAAAGGGGAAAAGATATTCCTGATGTTTTAAAAATCTGTAATTTGTTTAGTTAATGAGTAGTCAATATAATATGTTTGTTTTCTATAGCCTCACTGATAAGACAATCTATACTTCCCTGCTTGTGCCCTTCAACCAGTCAACTGTATAAGGGAAGGAGAAATATGAAAAACATTTAAATGCATGAATAAGAAAATAATTTGCCAGTTTGCCCTTCATTAGATTTCATAGAACACTCTTCCATGAGGAATATCTTGCTGCCTTTTTCCTCAGGAAATAAGGCTATGATGTTTACTGTTTTACACCTGTTTTTATGCTATACCTTTCCCTATCCCAAATTAACCAAACTTAAGGTCACTAGGGAGTTTATAAGCAAGTTCACGTCATACTTTCATGTCATGTTATTACAGCAGTAGTTTATTTTTGCAAAGAAACCCAAGGATAATGTAATCAAGAAGCTGTTAGACAGCATTTATGGCTAACAGCAACATCTGCAAGAGAGGAAGGATAGCTCTATTGATAAATAACCCATTGCCAATTCTGTGAAAAAGCAGATGCTTGCACTTTTTGCAGGGAGTTGCACTCAAAGGATATAACAACATATTTAAATAAGAATCACAAGGATGTAAATAAAAGATAAATAATCAATAATCAATAGTCTTTCAATAAAAGATTATTGAAAACTGAGGATCATTTTCCTTTTTTTACTTTTTCCTCCTCTAAGCTGCATAATATGTGTGAACATATAAAAATATATAAATTATCACTGGGGAAATGAATGTTAAACCTCATGAAGCTATATTTCTAATGGAGCCATAAGTATCCATTAGAAGAGAGTCTTAAACATTATCAGAGTATAGCTGATGGTATTCAAAATTTTCTGTGACCAGTGGTGAAGTTATTTTATCATTGGACAAGTTACTTTGCATTGCAATTTGCTCTTACTAGAAGAAAGTTGCTCTATTTTATTGAAAAAATGCTTGCAATGGGAAATGCACTTTTAAAAAGTTACTGCAACAACTGGTGTGAAATTACATTAGTTAACAAGACTCAAACTGCCCATGCAAAGTCATTGGGAGGATATTCCTCTGTGAAAATTGCTGGCCCTGAATAATGTTACTTGTACTATTTGCCCTTTCCCCCCATTTTCTAATAATGTGACATAGATTAACACAATTGTACATTAATCCATCTAGGTTTTTTTTTCTGCACAGGAAGTAATTTGTCTAGAAGTCATAAATTAGGTTCTTTCTAGTATCCAAATTATATTTCCTTTCCCTTCTTTTACTTATAAAAACTCCTTTAATGAAATTACTCCACTAATTTTATTCCTGTTAGAACCTGTGTCTTTATTTTTTGTGCTTCTAGGATTCTGATGAAAGCTAAAAGTGCTGAAGCAGTTTTTCAGTAATATGTTTCCAGTCTTCAAGTACAAAAAAAAGAGCCTTATTTGGCTGATTGCCTTAACAAAAGGCTCATTTCAAATCTCTGATCAGTTGTAGGGATCTTTTTTCTCTCCCATTCTGCCCCAGATTAAAAGCCATTTAATAAGTGCGGTATTTTTGTCCCATTTCAGTTTGAGTGCTTTGAGGCTGTGCACTGGCAGGAGTTATGAATCTATCAAGTTTTATTTCAGTATTTTGCATTGCTCATCACTGTGAATCCATATTGGTATTTCTAGCCTTGGGGTCTAAGAATCAATTCCCTTGTACTCCAGAAGCTTCCTAAGAAGGTATTCTTACTCTTTTCTCAGTCTACCTACCTGCACTGAGGTATGTTACACTTTTCCTGAAGTAAGGCTAAAAAGACAGCTAGTCAATGCCTTGCTGGTTATTTACCACAATAGAGATTAATCCAACAGTCCAATAGGAATCAGTTTTCATAATGATATGACTGCAATATGTTACTTAAGAGTTGTAGTTCCTTCTTGTCATGTAACAGTTATTTGATTGTTGTTCATGCAAAACTGTTATTATATTAGTGTTCATACATAACTGTACGGATGCCTTCTTCATTCTATATGTTTCTGCAAGTGCCTTCCAAGTCATACAGACAAGTATGTAATGTAAGCCCTCATTGCATTTGCTTAGACCCAAAGCATGTGCAAAAAGGCCTCTGGGTCTGTAGCTGGGCAGGATTAGGTGACATATAAACAAGCTGCAGGTTATGTTGATTGTTTTGGGTGTAGATTGTAGGCTGGAGGCCAGATAATCTTGACTTGGCTGCAGAGAAATGTCAACCCAATTTCTTCCTCTAAACGTAGAGGACAAGAACTTCTAAGACTATTCCATAAAGCTGTGACTAATTAGCCTAGAGAAGAGAAAGTCTGTGGCAGGAGTTTTGATTGTATATAAATCTCTGAAGAGAGGCTGAGAAGATGCAGCCAAACACTTTCTAGTGATTACAAGATCCCAAGTGGGCACAAACTGATAGATTGAGGGTTCCATATGAACACTTTATTATTGTCAGGGTTACTAAACACTAGCACAGTTTGCCAGAGAGGTGTTGAAATCTGCATCCTTGAAGACACCCAGAAGCTGAGTAGACACAGTCCTAGGTAACCTGCTCTAGGTGTTCCTCCTTTAGCAGGAGTTGGTTCTCCGGACAGGAAATTTGTTTCTCTTTCAGCCTCAATCATTTTGTGAGTCTTTGATTTAATTTTACACTTAATGAATCAGTAGGAAAATCTTCTGAGCTGCTCAACTTACACAATTATCTTTCAGTAGAGAGATAATCATCAGCTTAGCTTATTTTGATTGTCTTTTAACATGTGAACTATTAAGACACCAAAATTGCCTCTGTTGCTTCATGACAGCTGATCTCCCAAATACTTCTGGAATACCAGCAACCAAGCTGGTGAACATATGTACTAAGTAGGTGTTTACAATGGTCACAAACATTCTTTTGGGCTTGGAATGCAAGCCTCAGGGTTGAATAAAAAACATCTGTGGTAAATCTGCCTTCACCATCCCTTAGGATGTAACAGGGGTGTGTTGAGAGGACAGAATGGAAAGATCTGTGCCATAACCTTAGATCACTCTATATAACTGAGAGACTACTTGGGGCTATTTTCTCCGCACCAATTTAAAACTCAGTTTATGCTAGGATGAATAATCACTGGTAATACCCCTTGCGAATTTTCTGAGTAAATTTATCGTTCCCTCATCCTTAACTTTGGTGACTGTATAATCATGTCTGTTTAATATCTATGGACTTGAAATAATGAAAATCATGAAAACCAGAAGTGACAGATGCTCTTAGAAGTTTCCAAATGAAAAGAACCAGAGTCAGAATAGGAGTAGTAAGTTAAAGCATTTATTGCTGGAAGTTGAATTTATTCAAGACAATAAATAAGTACCACATGCATTTGATTATAATTCTAGCTGAAAGGTTTGATACAAATCCAGCATAAAAATGCACAGCAGATGCAGCTATTTATTTATTTTGCCAGATCATTAAGTTCTTTGCAAAAACATATAGCATTAATGCTATTGTGATACACCCTGAAATGTGGAAGTTGTCAAAACAAATTCATCTAGTTGGAGAAAGTATCAGTGTGAAAGGATAAATAAATTTATTTGCTGTCCTAAAACTGTCAGGAACCTTCTCTTTCTACTGGTCAAGTCGATTGACACAAATATTGTTCTGACAGGTTGACTTTAATTGCTTGTACCTAACCTCCTGATCAAATCTTATTTGCATGAAAGAACGAGGCTATAAGGAATTAAAAATGAATACACTTTAGGCATAAAGTGCAACATTTGAAGTTTAGGGTAGTACAGCTTAATTCTTTTTGTTCCATGCAACTGGAAGTTCAAAGAATTTGAAACTCTGCTAAGATACCATGGGAAATGACATTACCTACAACATGAAGAATATGAGAAAAAAGCCAGAAGTGATATTTCTATTCAGATGAACAAAAGTGAATGGTTGTTTAAATAAAAACTGGTAATAAAGTCTGTCTGAAAAAAGCACAATATCTGAAACAAATATGTTATGTCACCTTCTTCCCCAAGTGTGAATGGCACCTTAGAGTCTGTATCTCCTGTATGTTTATCTGTCATGCTTTTGTTTTAATAGCTATGTAAACCCATTGCTAACAGGAATTATTCCCGTTGGTCAGAAGAGTCGCAGAGAATAGCTGGTGCATGCAAGAACTCTTCTTGATATAATCTTATCATGAAATTTAATTGTAGTCTGGTTTGAAGAGTAGCAATGAATTTAATATTTATATAAAGAAAAGATGCACAAGACAGTGTCAAGAAAGACAGATTTTCCATTAGAGTTGATATCCTCTATCAACTTAAGTTACCAGAAGAAATTAATTTCTGTCAAATGAAGACATATAGCAGCCAAATATTCCCAGTGGTTCTTGACCAACTTTTTAAACAAACCATACATAGAAAATAAATCACATGAAGGTTGGTTTGGGGTTTGTGTTTGGGGCTTTTTGTTTGTTTGTTTGTTTGAGTTTTTTTTTTAATCTCATGTATTTCAAAATGTTTAAGTAAAGAACTAGACCAGTAATATGTAGTACAGCAGTGTATTTATTATTTTACAGATAACAACAATTTCATATGATTCTTTCATTGGCAACAGATAATATAGTAATTGACCCAAATCCTCATAGGTTGTTTATTGAATGTTGCTTGTTTTCCAGAAAATTCTGAACTAGATCAAATTATTGGAATCTGCAATTATCTTCCAAATCCTTTTGGGAGCTATAAATGTGTTTCAGGAAGATCTAGACTATATTGAATCCTGAGGAGAGACAAATGTCTCAGTCAAGTACAGATAAAGATTCTGCATCTGCAAATCTCTTTAAAATGTATTTTAATTACATTGGAGAAATTTAAATGTACTGATAGCAGGTTTTTGTGGTGTGCCATTTGTTGTAGTAGAAAAGGGGGACACACACAAATACTGAGGACTTTTTAACCTCTTATGTGGTCCTTTTTTTTTCTAGATGTATGACTCTTCCTTTTAAATTGTTAATGGTATAAATAAAAGAAAAATACAGCAACTGTAATTCTAGCCAAATGATTCCACTGTTCTAAACTTCTGCTGTCATTTAGCTGTTTGAAGTCTCTGTTGGTGTTGGGGTTTTTTTATGTGTAAATAATTCACAGAAAAAATATTTTATATTAAGACAAGATTCCTGTTCTGGCACATCCTAAATATAATACTCAAATAACTTTCTAATGTTCCTCATTTCTCTCATTCTTTTCACTTATCTGATTATGTAGTTTTTTGCTCAACTGTCATTCAATACATGGATTTTGGCAGTGTCATTTCTTATCTCTGCTGACAGTACTTAAATTTCTCCCCTTCTGAATTTCTTATTTCAGGATAGTTGCTTGTGCCCAAAAGACTATGATCTCTGGAGCAGGAATCTCATACTGAATTTGCTTCACCATAGGCAAGACCAGCCAAAAGAAGGGGGGGAGAAAACACTTAGTGCTAATGAAATGAAAGCAGTAAGAGGAAGATGACTCAATAAGTCAGAAAATATATTTGCTCATTAGATTCTTTATCTCCCTTTGGCAGAATTGTTTGCAAAAATAAAGACAAGGTAAAACAGAAAGAAATGGACAGAGGGAAAAAAGAGAAAAATAGTGACAAAAACTTCCCATAGTAAATTACTGGACAAATTACATCTGGCTAAGTATTACCACTAAGAAGTTGTTCCAGGTCAGAGGATGGCCTTAGCAAGCTGAGCAGTTTGAACATATTTGGCATCATAGGTAGTGTTTGCTTTTTTTCTGCTCTGAAGGAAGACACTGTTCTTTCCTCCCCCAGTGGTATGTGACTGTCCATTACTGAGATCCACTTTGGAGAACTAGTTCTGAAGGGCATGCTGATTTTTTGACTCAAGCTGCCACGTGGTTGACCTTTTTTGTCTGTTTGCAGTGGAATTTGGTTCTATGCAGGCCTTTGGCATTTGAAACCTGCGGGGGTTTGGAGAGGTGCCAAACAACCACAGAAGGGGTATTTCTCAAGTATCCAGCCACCTCTGCAGCTAACATTAGCCTAATTGTGACTCTTGTTATATTCTGTATAGTTGGCAGGAATGAACAGCAGTATGTGTTTGAGACAGAATCCGGAAATGGTTTACATATTCTATTCAATATGTAACTTTTAAAAGAAAACATTTTCAGGTCAATTTGTACAATACACTAGTCTCATCAAAGCAAACATGCCTTCACAGTTGGAGGCTGATACTGGATCTTCCCTTAACTGTTGCTTTCTGTAGTTTTTGTGAAGTTAGAAAAACAACAATTTATAGGCCCAAGATGGCACGAAATACATAAAATGCAGTGATCTCAGACTTGGCAGGAGGCAAGAAAGGTTAAATGATACAGGTTGATCTCCTGTAATAGCTATAGAGTGAATTGACAAAGTGTTTCTGAGTAAGAAGNAAGGAAGGAAGGAAGGAAGGAAGACAGAAAAATTACAATGACCTGCCTTCTGTCTGTTTTAATAAAAAAAAAGCAAATGAGNATTTCTCTCATTCTTTTCACTTATCTGATTATGTAGTTTTTTGCTCAACTGTCATTCAATACATGGATTTTGGCAGTGTCATTTCTTATCTCTGCTGACAGTACTTAAATTTCTCCCCTTCTGAATTTCTTATTTCAGGATAGTTGCTTGTGCCCAAAAGACTATGATCTCTGGAGCAGGAATCTCATACTGAATTTGCTTCACCATAGGCAAGACCAGCCAAAAGAAGGGGGGGAGAAAACACTTAGTGCTAATGAAATGAAAGCAGTAAGAGGAAGATGACTCAATAAGTCAGAAAATATATTTGCTCATTAGATTCTTTATCTCCCTTTGGCAGAATTGTTTGCAAAAATAAAGACAAGGTAAAACAGAAAGAAATGGACAGAGGGAAAAAAGAGAAAAATAGTGACAAAAACTTCCCATAGTAAATTACTGGACAAATTACATCTGGCTAAGTATTACCACTAAGAAGTTGTTCCAGGTCAGAGGATGGCCTTAGCAAGCTGAGCAGTTTGAACATATTTGGCATCATAGGTAGTGTTTGCTTTTTTTCTGCTCTGAAGGAAGACACTGTTCTTTCCTCCCCCAGTGGTATGTGACTGTCCATTACTGAGATCCACTTTGGAGAACTAGTTCTGAAGGGCATGCTGATTTTTTGACTCAAGCTGCCACGTGGTTGACCTTTTTTGTCTGTTTGCAGTGGAATTTGGTTCTATGCAGGCCTTTGGCATTTGAAACCTGCGGGGGTTTGGAGAGGTGCCAAACAACCACAGAAGGGGTATTTCTCAAGTATCCAGCCACCTCTGCAGCTAACATTAGCCTAATTGTGACTCTTGTTATATTCTGTATAGTTGGCAGGAATGAACAGCAGTATGTGTTTGAGACAGAATCCGGAAATGGTTTACATATTCTATTCAATATGTAACTTTTAAAAGAAAACATTTTCAGGTCAATTTGTACAATACACTAGTCTCATCAAAGCAAACATGCCTTCACAGTTGGAGGCTGATACTGGATCTTCCCTTAACTGTTGCTTTCTGTAGTTTTTGTGAAGTTAGAAAAACAACAATTTATAGGCCCAAGATGGCACGAAATACATAAAATGCAGTGATCTCAGACTTGGCAGGAGGCAAGAAAGGTTAAATGATACAGGTTGATCTCCTGTAATAGCTATAGAGTGAATTGACAAAGTGTTTCTGAGTAAGAAGCTGCTGGTCACTTGGTTCAGCTCTGAGATGGAGTGGTATCACCTCACATGGAGATTTCCTTGGCTGCTCCTGTGCCAGGACCCCAGTGCTAGGGGCTGACACTGCTCCTTGAGTGCATTTCTCTCTTCTTTTAAATGGTTTCTAAATCTAGAGAAACAGCATTTTGNAATAATAAATAAATATATAAATAATTGTGACCTAATACTCCACCCACAACATGTAGTCACACTGCAAATCACTGATGGCAAGGCTTCACAAGTTCAGCAATCTGTGTCTGACCAGATAAGGGTGCAAGTGTGTAGAAAATTGTATTTCTTTCTGTATTTCTTTCATCTTTCAGGATGAGTGGTTTTCTTTTTCTGCAAGATACATATTTGTTCAGTGCAGTGAGACAGATAGCAACAAAAGAAGATATGAGAAGCAATTTCTCTGCTATACTCAGCCTTCTGAATTTGTGGCACTGTGGTTCACAGAGCTAGTATGAGGAAACATGGACAAATGAATTTGAAACAATTCAACTCTAAAGTAAATTTTCCATGTGCTAGCAGAGTTGCAAAGGGAAATTAATACCTATATGTATCTCTATCTTTATGTTAATGCACTATAAAAAACTCAGCTGCCTGTAGCATTTTCTTGGCTTATCACTGCTGTTACTAGGTGGTTGTTGTTGTTGTTGTTGTTGTTTTCGTTTGGCAGTCTTTTCAAATGGGTTCATCACACAACTGTTCAAATCAGACCCGGAGTCCTGTTGCAAGAATGCATTTTTGCTATTACCAAAACACCCCTAAACAGCAGAAATAATTCTGTGCCACTTCATGTTCCAAATGACTCTACTTCTACTGGTTAAAGTCATGCATGGGTTCTGTACTGTCCTAGGACTAAAAAAAAATTGCTATAAGAAATGAAATTAAAGCAATTCAAAACAGTCAAAATGTTGAAATACTTACAGAGGTGGACAACCCTTAAGGATGGTGAGAAGTCTCAAGGGCAAGATTTATGGGGATTGGCTGAGGCCATTTGAGAAAACTGAGAGATGACCCCATGGCAGTTTACAGCTTTCTAAGGGGCAGAGGTGGAGGTGGGAGCAGGGGAGGGAGGAAATACTTATGTCCTCTCTGTGGCAATAGAACATGAGGAAATGGAATGAAAATGTATCAGGGGAAGTTCAAAATTAATTTTAGGGAAAGGTTCACTGAGAGAGATGTTGGTCCATGGAATAAGTTCCCCAGGGAAATGATTGTGACACCAACCTCATCACAATGTCTTCAAGGAGCATCTGGATGATGTTCTTAGTCACATGATTTAGTTTAAAGTAGTTCTCTAAGGAACAGGGTGTCAGACTTGATGATCCTTATCAATTCCTGCCAATTTCAGATATTCTATGATTCTATGTGTGGTAACTTCCGCAGCTTATTTTGGAAGGGGGGAAACACCAGACTGCACCAAATGCTTTGTTATATCCCTGGTTCTCATTCACTCTCTCTTTTGATCTGATTCATTAAAATGCATACTCCTTCTAATGCTGACTATTTCTACTAATAATTAAGTTATTCACCTACACTTACTTGATAGATGTTATATTTTTCTGTTATGCCCTTTTCAGTCTGTATATAGGTAGAAAACCAAAGTATGTATGGTGTACATATGGCATTAGCCAATCCTAGAAGAATAACGTGCACGGTGATTTTCATGCAGCCCATGTAAACTATGCTGTTTCTACAGAGCACCTGGACTTGGACAAATAGAAAACACACCCCTTTGTCTAGATGTAACCTGATAATTCATGTTTAACATCATGACTGAAATGTAAGACTGTGCTTTAAGAATGGTAAGTCCCAATATAATGCTCCCACCAGCACTCACTTCCACTCCCTGTAGTAGGAAGTTCTAAAGTCAAAGATCACATGAACAATTTATTGGAAACAGCAATGAGAGAAGAAAATAACAGCATCAATATTAATAACAAATTGTACAAAGAGAGGGTGATCTATATGTAAAGTGTTCACCAAGCCTGGGGCAATGAAAAACAATGGTGGCCAGATTTCATTACCCACCACACTTGTTTTTCGGCTTCAAGCCATGGACTTTAAGGTCTTTAAATCTATATAATGCTTTTTCTTCATTCTTTTACTAATTTTTAATGACCCTTCAGATTTTTCTCCAGTTTTTCAGTATATCTTTTTTTAAAAAAACACATCAAAAATCCCTGTGGGACTCCAAGCCTGACATCTTAATATCATATAAAAAAATAAAAAGCCTTCTGCTGCTTCCATTTCCTGTACCTACTAATGCATCAAAGGACTACATTAACTTTTTTAGTCAAAACATTGCAAAGGAATCTTTGCAACTGAGACTACCCAGAACAAAACATGAAACATAGCTACCAGTTGAAAGCTTTAATGGGACTTTATGACTTCCAGACTTAAATGCAAGTTTACACTTAGTGAAAAATGTAGTATATTATTTTTTTCACTTTCTGATGTGCTACAGAAGGCAGTAGCAAATATATTCCATGTCATGACAGCTCTCTTATACCCCTTATATGTTACTCCAGTGTCAAAAGCCAATAGCATTAAAATTCATTGCTATCTGAGTTTTTCCTTCTATGACTTTATGAGTTTTATTGCTGAAGAATACTGCTCCTTATTGGACAGATTTCAAATTCCTATTCTCCTGGACATATTTCTTAGGTTCTGTTTTCATTAAGAAAAAAAAAAAGAAGCTGAAAACACAATGTTCTCAGCTAAATATTCCACAGGAATATTGATCTACTTCAGGAGTCTGTAAATAAATGTACTGCCACAGTAGTGCCAGTAATATGTTGAGTGCCCAGTAACCAGCTACATATAGATTTAATCAAAAAACACCTCAGTGTCACAACAGATGCTTGGTTTGAGGCCAACACATTGAAGAGATTCAAAATTTTCTGGAAGAGTTCTGGAAGACCCCATCACCTGATCTTCCCATGAATGATTAATGAACAGTCCTCTGAATAAGACAAAATTTTGCTACACAGAGCATAGCTAACAAAGAATAGGTGGTTGAACAGAAAAATGTGGATGGTGAACAAATTTTTCAAGGGTTATCTTTGACAGAACAGTTTATCTAAGTATTTTATTTAAATCTGCCCTAACCTGTGCTTCTTTGCTACTGGAATTTGCCTTGTAATGTTCTTTAAGAGGTAGGCTCTCAATGGATACTCTTTTTACTTATAGCCATGGTATAATTAAGCTTTCATGTTTATTTTGGGTTTATGCATACTTTATACATGAGTAGTTACATATGAAATAAGCATTCTCAAACTTGGAGTTATATCTATTCTCTTCATGTAGGGTCTGTAGTTTTCCCTCAGCTGATCTCTTTCTGCTTCTGTTTTTTTTTCTGTGGAAAAACCCCCTGTGATTTCCTTTGGCACAATGGACTTTTTATTCCTCATGAAGTGACACTGTGCCTTTTCAACTCATGGAATTAAAAGATAAGACTGTGGTGTAGGTTCTTCATGATGGTCTGAGTTCAAGGGAATTAAAAGAGACAAATCCCTCCTCAACAAACAACAACCCCTGTTTCTAGAATTTCAAGTATATTGAAGCTCAGAGAACAAAGACATCAATTGAACTATGATGTAACAGTTTTCCTCTGAATTAAGGTTTGTATAATTTAGTACTTCCAAGGGTAGAAAATCATATTTATTCATTTACAAGGGAAAGATGAATTACTTTTCAGCTCTACCAGAGTTTCCATGTGAATTGGCTTTAAAAATACGCATGCATATGATAACAAAAAAACCACATGCCAACATACTGCTTTTATCTATTGTTTTGTAATACATGGATTGGACCAAATCAATACTTAGTATTTACCACAAACTCAGCTAAAGTAGCAGGAGGAATCAGTGCCTTGTGTAGCTCTGAAGAGCAAAAGGATCTTTTCAATGCTGTTGGAACAGTCCTAACACAATTAATTTTCCCCCTGCTTCCCATTGAAGGTCACACTGAAAAGACAGACCAGAAATACTTAGCACAGCCATTGCATCCTGTAGCACAAGTTTGTCACACTAATTAACTACAAACTGCCTTGTAACTACTAACCCCCTACAAACACATCCTCTGTGCACCTTTCCTTGTTTCATGAGAAAGAGATACTTTTCCCAGTGAAATGTTATACTTTGGAAGATGGTCCTTATCTCCAATCTTTATTTCTTGGCTGACTTTTCCTATGCAATATGAACCACCATTGTTGTGCTCCCTCTCAAACACTCCCAGGCAGCTTTTTAAAGAAGACATTTCAAACAATTATGCTTATGTGGCCTGCCAGCACAATTCCAGCTGTACATGAAAGGAGGGGCCAATCAACCTGACTAGTGTAATCTAACTTTTGCCAGCTAAGAGTCTACCCCAGCACACTTGAAATCCGTCTGTACCTTCCAATAAGCAGAAGGAGATTTTTACCAAATTGAAAGTTTTTTTGCTGCACCAGTAATAAAACCAAAAGAAGTGATACAATTTTGAGGGAAGGAGCATCTATGAAAAGCATAATAGATGGGGGAATCAATGGGACATTAAAATACAAATACAGAGTTGTGTGTTTATTTGCTGATTCATTATCTGCCATTTTCTGGGGGAAAAAAAAAAACCAAAACAAACCAGTTTGATTTATATTTTATTATTAAAATAACCCATTATAGTACTCAGAATTTTCAGATTCCAGATAATGTCCATATAATCTCTCCATGCACACACATACATTTCTAAGAGCAATACACATTTATATGATGAAACTACAATCTTTGGATTTGTATGTAACACAGAAAAGTGGTCTGTCTGATGATTTTATACTCCCTGCATACTATCAAACTTCCTGCTTAGAACTGTTTTGGCAACTGATTAACAATCTGAAGGACACAAAGAGGAGGTAGCAAAAATCTTATTAATATTATACTTTTCAGATGACAGTTAGGTAATCTAAATAAAAATAAATTCTGACACAAGGCACAGAATGCACAGCAATTTATCAAGTTATTAAAAAGAAAATACTAAACACTCATCTCCTAATGAAAAATTAATCTCACAGTCACTTAGATCAAGTACTATTTTCAGCATACTGACAAAGTCAGCATTTTTGAAGAGATAAAAAATAAAGTTAAAAGAAATCAAGAATACATGGGTTATTTACTAACTACACATAAAGCTAGGTCATAGAACGTACAGGAATATGTTAAATGAAAGCATCAGTCTGAAGGATTTTATTTCTGCTCCATTTTTATCTCATGCTCTTAATTGTTGTGCTTAGCTTATCTTTGTTAGATGGTTGCTGTGGTGGGATTTTCTCTACCTGTCATTCTTTTGTTATATAAAATATCTAGCATATTTCACTAGAGGAGACATTATTTGAAAGGCAAAATAGCTGAACAATGACAGCTTCTTCTATTGTGCACCAGGGTGTAGCTGAAGCCTGGAAGCTTTCTTAAAGTCTTTATAGTGAGAATGTTGTTGAACACCTCCTTGAAGAAAAGAAATAATGATGGCTTGTACTGTTTCTGTTCCAATATCAACATCTTTTTGATAACAGACTATATTTTCATTCTTTTTGTCATGTCTTCATCATCATTAATAATGTAATACCTCAGAAAACCAAATGATATTTTAGTCAGGAGAAAAATAAATACAATTTGCATATCTACACAAGAAGAAAATGCTTCCAGTTTTTTGAGCAGGGGGCAGTGAAAGTCTGATCTCACAGAGACAAAAAGATGCAGAAATATATATATAGTAGGATTAGGTTGGAACATGGTTAAAAGTGTTTCTTTTTTTTACACTGCATCATGCCTCCATGAATATCATTGACTCTAATGACATTTAATAGCGACAATAGAGTAACAGGTCATATAACTTTTGTACAGGCTATTTGAATTGATTTGCAGAGAGTTTTCACAAAAAGTTTAGTTTTTTACAATGTGATTACAGAATTGACCAGGGAACTTGTGCTTGTATAGGGAAAGGAAGGAGAGTAGAAGTCTTCAAGCAGTTTATTTTATGAAAATGACCTACTGGTATCAGACATTAATATCAACAAAGAAAAGTAATGCTTGGCACTGAATTCTGTTCAGTTATACAGTGTCTAAATTTTTTTAAGTGGATTTCAGAAAGGCATTGGCACATTCAAGGACTATTACCTTAAATATGGCTTTTGGGAGAGAGACAAGTAAAAATTATGCCTTCAGGTATTGGATCCCTAGGATATCTTCAATAACAGTTTTTATTTTGAGAAATATAATAATATCCACTCTTTGGAAACTTTTTCTCACCAGTCATATTTAACTTGTACCTGAGAGTAAGCACTGATAACATATAACTGAGTTAGTAAGAACCGTCCAGATGGAAGGAGACAGGGAACACTAAATCTGAGAACAAACATGTTTCCTGAGTGAAAGAACTTCTTCTTGGGCTTCTGCAAGAACTATACCAAAACTGGTTGTCTGACTGCTAAAACCAGAGCAGCAACCAGCTAAATATCTCACTGTTTTATGGGTTCTCTTTAATAAAGCTGTTGTTTCAAAATGGATAGCATTCCCTCTGAAAGTTTTCTGGTCATTGATTAACCCTGTCAAATGCACTAAAAGACATGACACAAGCTTGGAAAGAAAATATCTGTAGGTGCTGGCTAGCAACCTCTAAGAGAAGTAATTATAGGACATGCAAAGAACAATTAATTTGTGGGAGAGAGAGATACCTGGTCTATTTAATTTCTAAACGTGCAGTTGTACTTTTTTTCCATAACCTGGAAGCCAGGTTTCCATGAACTGGAAGCCAGGGCCTGAAATAATCAGTGTCTGCCCTCCCAGGAGGGGTTAAGGAAGGGCAGGCAGGTGCCAGTTCTTTGCCCTTTTAAGTTTCAGCCCTGCCACTGAGCTCACTGAGATCCCACTTCATCTCTTCCCCTTGAAATCACCTTTCAGAAAATTTGTGCATGCACACTTTCCCTGCCAGACAAAGTTAAAATCATAGCTTCATTGATCCACACAGAAAACATTCTTTTTAATTTAAAATCCCTTCCTGACCAATGTGGTGTCAATTCCAAACATACAGCTAGTAGTATTCCCAGTAGCATTGGATTACTTTCAGCATTTGAAAATGAAATGCACCTGGGAGGTCTAAGGAGAGTCTGTGAGATCAGATACCCAGACTTCAAGCTTTAGAAATTTTGATTGCCATTACCTTAGTAGTCAAGAACCTGTTTATTGTAAGTGACTACTGGATATGCCGCTTTCAGTCCTCAATGAGAAAATTATTAATTTCTATACTTGACAGGATGTTTTGGAATATTTCCATTCGCTTTCATCTATTCTAAAATACCAATTTAACATAATGTCTAAAAAGATGAGTGCCTTGCCTTCTTAACTATACCCAGGTGTTACCTTCCAAAAAGCATTTAACTTCAATTGGTGCTAAAAATCAAATTGACCTAGAAGGATATATTAGGATTTCTAAAGAAATATATGCTAAATTACTTCAGGGAACTGAATTTGTAGCTCAGCTCAAACAGTAATTTTCTCTATTGCAGTGGCATAAAGAGACATCTGCTTCCTTTATAACATATGCTCTTCTGGATGACCTTTGGCAAGTTTCACATGAAAGATCATGTGAATGCTGCAAAAGACAGTGACAGCCACAAATAAGCAAACAAATCCCTGAAGAGATTTTATTTTGAAATTTTCTTTATGCAGATTAACAGAGTTGGAGATCCTGATACACACATTGAATATTCCTGAATATGCCATGATTATTTACATGCAGGAATCTATTAGAATTTCAATTACTTCATTGTGAATGAAGAAAGGAAATACATCAATTATTTCTTGATCAACCTGTGAGATATTTTTGGTGATCACTTCATTTTGCAGAGAAGCAATTTCACAAGCTGGTCTGTATTAATATTTGTATGGCTTCTATACTATAGCAAAACATCAGCCTGTAGTTTTGCTGAACATTTCTTGAAATTTCTTGATCATCTGTAATCCAAATGCAGAAGCAGCTAACAATCTGAATGACATGTACTGGTGGAAACCTCAAGAACTATTTTGACCTTGCAATGATTTTTACTTTAATAAGTGATAAATATTATTCTAACTAATGCTATATTTTCCAAATGATGCTATGTTTTTATTTTAAAACCTGCTTTCATGAGTTAAAAATAAAGTGAAGGAAAACCATATTCAAAGTTTAATTTTGACTGAATTTAGCAACTTGTTCTGGAACAGATGAGAATATTTGAAATGATACTTCACAAAATCCCATGTCAAACTCTTACCATTTATAACTCTTTGTAAGAATAGGTACAAATTTGGCTTGTAATTCTTGTAATTCTGTGTCCTGGGGTGACGTTATGGTGCTTGTATCCCCAATCGTGTGTTCTGTTCATGCCTGGTATTATGTTCTGTGCTTTCAGGACCGACTATGAAAGTGAAGGTTTGTTTTGTCTGGTTATCAGCCGGCTCACCTCCCCCATGGTCTGTGTCTAGGGGAGGCTAGGCTCGCTTGCTGCTTGCTGGCTTGCTGGCTGCTGCTTGCTNGTCGTGGGGGTTTGTTTTCTGGGGGCTCCTTCCGGAGGTTTTTTTCCCAAATTTTGCCCTAAACTAGGACATTCTGTTACAGAAAGACTCCTTCAGTGGGTTTACCGATGTTTGCAAATTTTATTATGGCAGATGGTACTGATGTTAATGTGGATTAGAGATTCACACGGAGAACACAGAAATCTGTAGTTTCTTTGGAAGACTAGCACAGGCTCAATGTTGCACAGATGGGCAAACCTCATCCCTGTCCATTTACCCCGTGTAAGCAATAGAGCAGGATTTCTCTGTAGCTTTTGAAAGCATGTAGTGACAGGACAAGAGGGAATGGCTTTATAGTGGAAAAGGATACATTATATATTAGGAAGAAATTAATTACTGTGAGGGTGCTGAGGCACTGGTACAGGTCGTCTGGAGAAGTTGTGGATGCCCTATCACTGGAAATGTTCAAGGACAGGCAGGACAGGTTTGAGTAACTTTCTCTAGTGGAAGGTGTCCCTGCCTATGGCAGGGGAGCTGGGATGCAGTGCTCTTTCAGGCTCCTTCAAACCCCGATCATTCTAGGATTCTAGGATTTATGCTGATAACCATCTGCAGTTGTAGATTTGCAGCTGAGGAGATACAGTACCAGGCCTCAGCCGCAGAGCAGGTGTGCTACATTCATAGCCAAAACACTGATGCTTGCTCCTGTCCTTCCCTAAATGTCTTCTGTATGAGAAGATTTTTATCTGCACAATAGTATTTTGATAACTTTAACTTGATCACAGTAAGTTCCAAAGCAAATAATTAAGCCATTTAACATCTACCTTATGCTCTCTGACCTCTCTCTCTCACAAGTAGTTTTCATCTCAAATTATATCAACAAAAAGTCAACTATTTTTCTGCCAAGGAGAGATATGTGTTCCCATTGTGGTAGTTTTAAAATAATTGGATGAGTTTTTCTAGATACAATTTAGAGAAACATTACAAAGCTTCCTAAAATTATTTAATTGCCTAGGAGACAAGTAAATATTAGAAGAGAAGTAAATATTAGAAGGTGTACTGGTCATTCCTATGTTAAAAAATAATTCTGTGATTCCAAGGAGTACTTACTTGTAAAACCTTTCTAAGTGCAATAAAATATTCCAGGTTCCAACTTCTAAAGGGAGTTAACTGTCAGATTACTATGATTTGTGCTTCCTATTCCCATCATTACCAGGAAACAGAAGAAAAGCTTAAAGAAAGATAATGCTTTATTAAAATATCAGCAGAATATCAGTGGAATATCTTCTGTGTCGTAGAGCTTGGCTGTGAAACAATTTCAAGAAAATCCGTAAAGTGATTTATTTAATAATTTGATTGAAGCACAAAGGATAAACATGCATTTTACTTCGGATGCAAGTGAAATAATGGATCTCTTTCACTCCTAATATCTGTAGCCAACATTATATTCTGGTCTTCTTCACTACATCACTTGCACTAAGCAAAGATCTTCTTGTGAAGATCTCTCAGAAGAGGTTTCAGATCAGATGATATTGAGGAGACCATGAAAAGCAGTTTCTTTTTAATAACTCAAGAAAATGAACACTTTAGTCATGCAGGACCCCAGTGACATCTCTTTTCTAATTAACCCCAAATTTTCCCCCACCCCATAGATTGGTGCAGGGATATCAAAAGTCAGAGCAATGGAGATTTGCACCTGTTTTGCAAGGGATAAGATTAGCTCTTGGCTTGCACAAGAAAATTAATTGGTAGAATATCCCGAATGTCTTATTTCTACTTATAAAGGTCTGTCATTTGGAAGTCTAATTCTGCTGTGATTTGCAAAAGTATAAGAACTTTGAGCCACTGTCCACATATTCCATTTTTTCAATAGTGTGAAATCAGCTCTCACTGAAAAAGAGTAGTAACTGCACCAAATCATTTTAGGTTTTCTCTACATGTATAATAGGTCAAAGGACTTTATTGTAGTTTTGTTGCTTTTTAAAAGAAATTTTAGCTGCTGAGCAATCTTTGTTGATTTAGTGCACATGGAAAATGTTTTACAGTAATTTATTGAAGTGCCTAATTCTGTTTTATTGCAACAGTGTGTGAGAGAGTACAATAGGAACAACAATGCTGTGTTTGCAAGACAGGATAAAATTTTTACATAAAAAGATACAGTAAAAGAATATCAACATTATGCTTGAAAAAACTATATAAACCCCACATTAAATTTGCACAGTACTTTGTTTTCTGAACATGTTATGGACATTTTTTCATACTTTAAATTGAGAGACACAAGACTAATTTTTAATTTAAAGTGAGTTGCAGTCTTCAGATACTTCTGAAATATCCTTTATACCTAGAATCCTTCTGAAAGACTCTTATTTACATAGTCAGTACCATATGAATATGTGTATGGACTGCCACAGAAGAGAAAAAGTGAATCTAACACTAGCAAAAAACTAGGTGAAAGTTTTTTTTTTACTTCTGACTTGCTGATTATAAATCAATGTTAAGAAGTGTATGAGCAAAAAGTTAAAAGCAACCACAGGTTGTGGCAGGGTGTTCTCACCCCCACTCTACCACTGAAAACCTTTCTGCTGTGTCCATCAGCTGGTGCATTTGGGTGAGATAACCCGGGCCAGACAGATGCCCAGTGGGGAGTTATCTCTGACACCAAGAGGGTGAGATCCCTAGCTGAGAAATAAACATCTTTGCCTTGAGAACGAGATGCAAAGACAGACAGAGAAACTAGGAATTATTGACTGAAAAACACTACTTTTACACTACACAAGCTACACAGATGTTCATGGAAGGAGAAGTCTCCTACACAGCCCCTGGAAATGTGTAGGCCTCCTCTCCAAAGCATTGGATGCATCTTTGTCATTACTTTTTCAGAAAAGTGGAGTCACCATCCCTGGAGGTGTTTAAAAAAAAATTGGATGCGGCACTCCATCCCATGGTTTAGTTGAGGTGTTAGGGCATGGGTTGGCTCCATGATCTTAAAGGTCTCTTCTAACCTAGAGATTCTGTGATTCTGTGAAATTGAAAGCACAGGATTTTTTATGTGTGGCCCATCAGAAATTGGATGGTAAGACACATGGAATCTTAATCTATACTATTTCTTCATTAGCTGTAATATAAGTACCTTATTATAGTGCACTGAATTGGTTATCTACTAGTAGTGTTTCTTTTATTTATCCTGTGTGGTAAGTAATCCTTTAAAGTCTTATGTGTTTTAAATTTGCTTCTATTAAATAAATAATTCATTTTGTAATAGACCTAATTGGCCATTACTAAGACCTTGCAAATGAGAGAGGGTTTTGGGGTGCTAGCCACCTCAATAAACTACTGTCTACTGTCAGAGGCCTGGGCAGAGGCAAAACTGATTTGAACTCCCCTCTCCATTCATAACAAGGCTTGGAGAGATTTTTCTGATAGGGTTTGTAAGTAGAATTTAGTTCTTGATAAATTTACATTGTGATACATTTAAAATTTCAAATTTATTTTGTTACACATAGCCATGGAGTTAAGGGATATTCTTTTTGAGACATGAAAGAGTAAGAGTAATGACTTATGAAAATGCAGATTTGATAAAAACAATAAATTTCTTTTTGAAATAGTTTCATTGGTTTTAATTCGCATTTTTCATAGCTATATCTATACATCAATATTCCTGCTAAATAAAGGGGCCTATGTCTGTAATACTTTGTGGTTTCCTCAATTCCAGGTGTCTTTGAAAACACTGGAACACTTTTCACTTGGTAAAAAACATGCATACAGAAATAACCTAAGGAAGAAAATCAGAGTTAACATAGATTTCATGTATGGCAGCCAAAAAATACAGGAAGATCAAACATGTAGAGGAAAATTACGAGTGGGAGGAAGGGAGGGAGACAGCACATGAAATACTTCAGTTTTCATATGCTGCTACAAAAGGTAAACAAGCAAGCAAATGTGCTCTTTTATCTGTAGAGATGTGTTACAGCTGGAGCACTCATCATCAGAATGTTTGTATGCTGAATGGTTTTGCCTCTGTGCATGTGAAGCATCATTATGCAGTGGAGGTATTGAGGATCTGGAGTATTAATTCCGGCATCCAGAGAGAAAAAAAAGACATTAGAAATTCTATTAACTGACTAATGACTTTAATTTTGATTTTGAAGAGAAATAATGGCGACTGACAAACACTGCAAAGAAAAGCTGTACTGAGCCTTGATCCTGCACAGGAAAAAGCACCAAACATATTTCTGAAACAAAGATAATTTGGAACTCCTGACCCACCTTTGTCCCAAAGGAAGGTAATGGAGAGCAGAATGAAATTGTGTCTTGCTTACTTTCTGCCCCACTCCAATTACAATTTCTGCTTTTGTATTTCCTGATGGTCCTAAAGGATTAAGACATATTGCTAGAAAATGAAAGCTGTCTGTTTAAGTACTCATAGAGTGCCAATGATCCCTGTAATCTTGATAAGATAGTTTGACAGGTCAGATACACCTGTATCCATCCAGCCTGTATTTTTTTTTTCAATAAGATGCCTAAGGAAGAGGGCAAGGACAGGTTGAACATACCAGAGTATTTCACACTGTCATTCATTGCTGTAAAGAGGTAGTCAGAGCAAGTCACTGGCTCTCCTTTGAGCTGAATTCAGCACATATGCTATATAAGACTCGAGCTGCTTGAGGGTCTGAGGAGCTCAGTCTGCCCTCCACACAAACCCAAATCTTGGGCACCACCTGGTTACAGGGGAACAAGTAGCACAGACCACATGCTGACCTGCCACAGAAATTTCCTCTGTAGAACTGACCTACTAATTTAATTTAAAATACGCACAAGTGTCGGAGTCTAAGACATCCCTTTGGGAGTCCAGAGTTGCTGAGACCCTGGTCAAGGGGCTCTGAGACCCTGGAATGATGCCCAAAACATCTGTGGGTTTGATTATAGCCCTTGAAACAAATTAGCAGCTTTATATGAGAACCTAAAAGTCACAGTAGTTTAAGTAGTGTTATCACAAAATGAAAATATAGATTGTAGGATTTTTGGGAATGGGAAGTTTAGAGCACAAGATGGAGGAAAAAGCACATGTTTGGTCCTTCTTTGTTCTTCTTCTTCGTCTCCATTTTCTATTGTGGAGTTGGCACTTTTGGATTGGTTTAGAGTAGACATTCACTGTCTAACATAGATGATAGTAATTGGGAAATAATTGTTAACATCATGTACGTAGTTTTTAGTATAAAAAGATAACACCGCCCTGAGGGGCACAGAGTGTGCCATGGCTGTCCTGCAAGACAGACCTTGCTGGGCTGAGAGAATATAGTACAGATAAGAAAACAATAAACAGCCTTGAAACCGAGAAAACTAAAGAGCTCTGATTTATTCCACCTCAGGCACACAAACTGCCAGATAAGAACTTTTACACATCTCGGGGAAAACACCAAAAATTATTTTCGAGAACAAGGACCCACAATCTTTCACAGAAGTTGTTTGAAATGTCCTCTTGAACCTAACGCTGACTTAGATTATGCTGATTTAGATAATCTGTCTGCCTGTCTTAAAGAAAGACTGAAAATGTCACTTAGAAATGTATTACCTATGCTCTAACGTAATAGCTATGATCTAATACATTCAGAATTTAGACAAGTGGGATTTCAGCTCTGCTTTTGTTCCCAGAAATTCCTGGTCAATAACTGCAATAGCTCCCTGATGTATGCAGCTCACCCCAGAGCAGCTCTGGGCCAGCTCTATTATATCCAGGGCTGAGATGCTGAATTCACCTCAATACTAGAGTGCTGACCCTGGGCCTCCCTAACCAGTTTTTAAATAATCAGACTGGTAAGCAGTATTTCTGAGATCTCTACTTACCAGCCAGTCTACCACCAACTTCCAGCAGTGAGTGCTTCCTCCAGCTACACCACATATTTGGGACACTCCAAAAACCTGAACATGGGAATCAGTTGGACAGTTTGGCAGCATACATATCTTCTAGGAGTTCATTTTAAAGGGAATGGGGGGAGTAAATTAATCTCTATTTTTTTTAGGTTAATCGTGAGATAAAGAAACCCTGCCAAAACCTATCCCCTTCCACATACACCTCATAATCCAACCCTATCCCCTCTCTGCAGAAGGCATCAGGTAGAGATAGGAGTCAGCTGTGGAGTTTAAACATCCTGCTTTGGTCTTCCTCCAAACCTGTGCATGATTTATTGCTCTAGATGGATCCCAATAACTGTGGGAGGCTTAATGAGATTTATCCAAGGGTAAAGAGCTGGCTGATGTCATAATGAGAACTCTTCCTGTGCATTTTCAAAGTTTTGGGGAATCTAGAGGGGTCCTTGCCAAATGCAAGTTGGCAAATGAGATAATTTTCAAGATGGGCAAGAAGGATGACCTTGATAATGGCCATATCTTTAAATCACATGAGTTCAGGAAAGTGGCCTAACTCAGGTCATATATTCCACAAATCTCTCTGACTTTACTGGCATGTAACTTTAGCTAACAATCATTACAATATAAATTTTACAATTGTAATATTTTTATATCTTTTGAATGTGTACTAAGTCCATAGAATACATGAATCTTTGAATATATTTGAAGAATAGAGATTTTGATCAAGAGAACGCCATGGGAACTGAGATACTTACCATTCTTTTGGAAATGCATCTTTTTTTGTTTGGATTGCATAGAGTTCATGCATGAAACTCTAGGATTTACCACCACTGGGATTTCAAACCTCAAATACAGCTCTCAACAGCTCATTAGCTGTGGGATGGCATTGGAAATTAGGTAGGGGACCACTGGCACAAAATAGAATTTAACAGTTTACTAACACCTTGATGAGGTCTTTTTAGGGATGTCGGTGGCATTTGAAAAATAGCAGTGGCAAAAAGGAACATTTTGCACTTATTAACTGTAGCTCAGATGCTTTGCTGGGTTGAGATGCAGTTTAATGCAGCAGAGAATGGGCATAACAGAAAAGTCCCTTAAAAGAATTAAAGCTGACTTCTTTCAGGATGTAGCTGATATTTACTGATCATCAGAACAGTTTAGATAACAGATTAGAGTGGTTTCTGGTTTGTTGTCATGGAGTTAGCCAGAGGGGAAGAGCTTTGATGCATAATCCTTACCTACATTCCAACAAATGAACCATGCCCCATAAGTGTAAGGCAAATTCTGTTTTCATCAAGAATGTCAGGTGTCTAGGTGACAGACAGATATTTTCAGACATTTTATTATTACTTTTTCACTGAGGATTATAGAGCTACAAAGGTGAGAGCAATCAAGAAACTGTTTACAGTTCAAATATGAGTTAGGAACAGCTGTGTTTACCAGGGTCAAGGAAAGGACTGTGTTGGGTGCTCAGTGCCTGACATACTAAGGCTGCAGATACTCTTGCAGTACGGAATACTGCAGTACAGAATGTGGCATTCTTAGAAGCAAGTGGCTTAATAGATTTTGCTGTGTGTATCAAGGGGAAATTAACCAGCAGCCTGGATGACACATCCCTGGAGCTCTAGTGCTTAGCTATCTGACTGAACAACAGAAATATGAAAATGGTGGTCTCCCTGGCAACAAACATAATTGTGTGTTTTCCTGAAAATCTACCTCTAGGTTCATGGCCAAGGCATATCACTACTAATGCTGAACATTTCATTTTAATGTATCTGACATTCAGTGCTTTCTTTTAATAAGCAGCAGCCTCATAGTGATGGAAGATGATGAAGGCTCAGAATTCTGCAATAAACTGAAATAATAAGAGATCTACTGTAAAGTTCTAGAGACAGAATTGAAGCTTTAAGTATTCAAGGCCGGGTGATATGGGGGTCTGATCTAGGGGAAAGGGAGTTGCAATGAGATGAGCCTTAAGGTTCAGACTATTCTATGATTCTGATTCTTTGAACATCTTCCTTCATTGATAAGAAATAAATACAGACACATTATTAATGTCACTGGAAAGCTCAGACCTTTACTCAAACACATAGTTAGCATTACATTAGTTTTATTTATTGAAGACCTTTGTTCATGCTTCTAGTAGTTCTGTTTCTTTTCTTATCCAAAGGATATGATTGTCCTTCAGTTTCCAGTCTGAAGCTGAGGTTTCTCTGACTTTTGTGAATGTTACTGTGGTGTAATGATAACTAAGACTAGTTGAAGCAGCTGGTGTATTGTTAACTTACAATCTGTACTTTGCCTCCTATCCTAGCTTAATTTATCCTATCATCTTTTTTAACTAGCAAGCTTAAAGCAGCTAGAGTTTAAAAAACTGCAGTGAAGCGATTTATGTTACATCTCAGTAGGCTGGCTCTCAGAAGTCATTAGGGAAGATCCTTATTTTAATACATTCCAAGTGCTGCTGCAACGTCTTTCTTCCAGACACCAACACATGTCCAAACTATCTGACATGGTGTTGAGAGACATCCAAATGCCACACTCAAGTGAATTAAGATGTTAATTTCCACCACCTCTTGTTGTTGCTCTCTGCAATCTATTGTTCTTCTAGTCTGGTCTGGAAGAAACACTGCAGGAAGAAAGCTTTGACAAGTATTTAGTAAGAGGTTGTCTTTTTTCTGCTCCCTCTATGCCTTCAGCGACTTCTCTGTCTCTTGCAACTGTTTTTTTCCCTAGTGCCCTGGCCAAATCGCCAGAGATGGCTGCACTGTATAAACAGTGTGAGGCATACAGCAAAAAGAAGGCATTCATATTTTAAAAACGTAAAAAATGTTCACAATGACAGTCCTCAGAGCAAGGTGTGCTGTATAGCAGCATCCTTCCATTGGTGCAAATTGCAGTGAGTTTGCATAAACTGAGGTACAAACTAAGCATGGTGAACAAAACCAAACACAATCAAGTGTTTGCAGACATTTGGGATGACCAGTTTGCAGAACAACAGAATATAAGCACATTAAGACAGGCAGATTGTACAATATTATATATTAATAGAAGGGCATTCAAATCTACTTGGTTCCTGCATAACCTGCATGCAACATAAATATATGATAGGTGAAAGCTATTCAATAATTGCAAGTAATTAGCACAATTACCTTCCCTGCAGACTGCAACTGCCTGCTTGAGGAAATATTTACAAATCAGTTTGGCCTATTTAAAAAAAAATAGATTTTGTTCTTCTTTTTCTTAGTTTTTTTTGTTTTCCATAGGAAAATGTCTTTCTACTTATCTCTTTGCCTTTGAGTTTATTTGATAAGTTTGTCAATACAAGTGCACACAGCTGTAGTTGAAGAGCAGTTGAGAGGTATGTCTGTGCCAATGCATGAAAAGGGGAATTAAATACATTCTGAAAAGGCAAAGTCATTGAAGCTGCCAAAGCTTTGACTATACAAGCTTTGATTTTCAGCTCATAGTAGTAGACTAAACTGACAGGATCAGAGCACTTCTCAAGTTTGCATTAAGCAGGGGAGAGCAAGGAGGAGAAGAGATCAAGCAATGCAGATTGGAGCTAAATTCTTTTCTAAGAATAAAATGCACATCTACCACCAAACTATTTAAATAACGGATTGTAAGTGCCTTTCAAATCATCTAGAATAGCAAATGGTCTCCTAAAGGTTACATCATACTTACAGCTGAAAATTTTCATTGTCACCTTCAATGCAAAATTCTTTCTACTACTGTGTGTAGTTCAGTGTGAGCCACTCTCTCTTCTCTTTGTATGCAGGATAAATTAAGAGGCACTGAACTGTAGAGATGTTAGATTTCCAAAGCATGTTTTCTCAACTGTAAAACTGAATTACAGTACTTACCTGCCTACAAAAAGACAGTTATTCTGTAGAGTATTCCAGGCAAGGTGTGATGACTGCATGACACTGCATGCAACATTGAACTGCTACATCTTGCCATGAAAGTTCTTAGCTGGCACAGAGCATGAACTGGATGTTATTTATAACCTTCCATACTCTTGAGTAATTTTTCATGTGAGACAATTCCCTCTCCAGTCAAAGCTGGGCATCTATTTAAACTGATTTCATGGGGGTTGCATGCTGCAGATGGAAAAGGCTTTCAATGTTTCAGAGAGTTTCTTTCTGCCTAAATTGGGTGTTGCATTAGAAGAGAGAATCATTCTTAAACACCAAATAGTTTTAAAGACACTCACCAAAGTGTGCTCCTCCCTAGAAACTGATGCCTTTCTGGTCTGTAAACTCCTTTCCCAGCAGCAATGTCAGTGGAATTATATGCTTATTAGTTATTGCATGAGCTTGCTTATCTGAAAGCAACTTAAAAATGTTCCAGCAGCTGAGCAAATTTGAAAGTGGGCTTTTAAAAGTTCCGCATATGAAATACAGCACTTCATCAAGAACTTAGTAAATAGACAAGTTCAAGAAGCCTCAAAAATGTGATTATTACTCATTGCCCAGATCAAAAGCTACAGAAATTATCCATTTATTGTTACTTTTCATATTCAATTGGCAGTAACCATAGATCATAATGAGTATGACTTCAAAAGAAAGTGGTGGTTAGAGAAACATTGCTCATTTATTTGTTAGAAGTACAACCTAACACATGATTGAGAGAATCACTATACTATCTCCTCTCCATAAGGAAATGTCAGGTTAAACCTAAGCTTTTATTATTGCCCAAATCATCCTTGAAATTCTAACCCAAACCCTTTCCTTTTCAAGTCTCCTGGAATAAAGGACCAGAATTGTGCAAAGTGCATTCAAGAATTTAAAGTAATGCCCAGTGTGGCATTGAACTCTGCTATCAGTGCTACAGTCCGTAAGTCTCTGCTTTTGCTACTCTGCATAAAAGAATTCAGGTATCCAAGAATGCATCTTTTTGGGTCTGATCTCTCCCTGAATCTTTGCTGGACACCCTCCCTAAAGATTTCCACCCTTGACCAAACAGTCCTCTATCACCAGAACAAGCAGAGCTGCGGGAGCTTCTAAAAAGTCAGTGACATATATAAATAGGTAGATAGATAAGTAGCTATACAACAGAGACTTCAAAGCAATTGCTCAATATTAACTTCATTTTTTTATAGCTTCAGTCGGTGAAACAAATTCCCACCTCTTTTGTCTTACAACAGTATTTGTAGGTACTATTTTCCTGCTATGACTAATGCCTATAGTGAAAAGTAGTTTGCAGACTATAAATAGTACAGATCAGCTTAATTTATTTACCTTAACCCTCTTGCTGAATTTGATAATATAATTTTGATTTATTTTGCAGGGTTTTTTTTTAATTTTTCTTTTCTCTTCGTGGAGCTTCAAAGTTTTTTGCAATTGTTTAACCTTTTTTTAGAGTATAAAATGTCCCAGTAATTTGTTATCCTAAACTTATGTATTCAAAAAGAATTTATACGAAAATAAAGTACTAAATAATCATATTCATCATATGTCATTATACGATAGGGTTAAATGCTCATGGCTTCTGCTTTTGAAATTTTTTTAATGCTGATTAAGATTCCTGGCTTAAATAAGGAGGTAGGTTGTAGTTACAGAGACCTCTAATCTAATATAAGGTATCTGGAAAGTTTTCCTGATATTGCCAAGACTTATTTCCTTTGTCTATTTCTGTAGTTGCTAGTCAGACATGTTCTTACCTATCTATGTTTATTACCTATATAATTCCAATCCTGCCTTACATTTCCTATAGAATCCCATTCTCTTCTCTTTACCATAGATTATCAAAATATCATAGCCTTGGCATTGGACTCACATAATTCCAATCAGTTAAACTGATTAAGGAAGTGAAGTCCAAACAGGTTTACTAGTTTAAAAAAATCCCCTGTAAATATACAATTTGAATTCTGATAAAGATTTAGAGCTTACCATACTCACTAAAGGCTGAAACATGCACCATTCCTTTTATAATCAGCAAGGATCTGGCCTAAAGTTATGTTTGTGAATTTCCAGATAAATGAAATGTAATTTTTGTCATGAAAATAAATAAACAAGGGAAAGCAGGAAATGGGTAGAGATTGGCTTGTGTAGAGATCCATGGTCAAACTGTTAAAGCTGTACTAAACCTCTTAAAAATGTAAGTGATTTTATCTGCACAATAATAATTATGACATTTATTTTAGCTGCCAATATAAAGAATTCCTGAAATAAAAATCCACTAATTTTCTTTAGTACTATATAATAATTCGGTGTATATGTCAATATTTAAATAAAATGGTACTTTTAAACAATTTCCTAATAATTTTAGATTTTTGACAAGTTTTTCTTTTGCTTCTTTCAGAATCACGGTGATTACTTAAAATCTTGCAGTTTAGTCACCTCTCCTCTCCTCTCCTCTTGTCCTCTCCTCT
>VXBI01007018.1:421359-433545 GCA_013397375.1 Toxostoma redivivum | reverse complement strand
GGGGGGGGGGCGGAGAAAGGGCTCCCGTTTTATTATCTCAACGAAAGAAAACCCTCAGGGCAGTAATGACCGAGTTTTCTACAGGCGGCAAAACATCAAAATGGCCACAAACCTCTCAGCATAGACAAAAAAAAAAGGTAGCTTCTGTTTCTTTTCCTTCTCTTCCATTTCCTACTCTATCAGGGAAAANAAACCTCTCAGCAAATACAAAAAAAAAAAGGTAGCTTCTGTTTCTTTTCCTTCTCTTCCATTTCCTACTCTATCAGGGAAAAAAAAAACCCAAACTCTTCGGTATTTTGTGACTATGTAACGCAGGAGAAGACATGGTTTTGAAGGAAAATGCAGCCCTTTTTCACCTGGACGAGCAGCTGTGTTCTGTGCGCTGCATGACACAGCTGTTCTCACCTGCAGAACCACAGGTCATCTCGGAGGTCCAGAGCAACAGGGTATAAACGAGCCTTATGCACAGGGTGAAGGTATCCGTGTACACATTTTTTGATAAAGTGTTTTTGCACAAGTAAAGCTATAGGAACTGGAAATCCTTAAAGATAAAGAATCGAGAAAGAGAAAAGGTGCACTTCCGAGCCAGGAAGCCAGGAAGGATCGTAACCTGCTTTAGGTCCCAAAAACAAATACTTAGGGAATTGGGTCAACCGTGGGAAAGGATTAGAGGACACAGATTCAAGCAAGGAAACCTCCTCCCCGGCGGAGCCAGCTGTGGGAGCGCAGCCCGTGCTGCTGCTCGCCGTCCTTTTCCCCAGACCCGGCACCCCTTCGGCCTCACTCCGTGGGACTGCACGGCCGCAGCGAAGAACCTCCCCGGCAGCCAAGGCCTCCTCCACCAAATAGACGAGGGAGGGGATCATTATTCTTCCACTGTAAGACATTTATCATTATAAATCGTCAAACGAAGTAGTGCCGCGAGGTGTGCAGGGGAGGTCCCCAGAGACGCGCTTGGCTTAGAGCTGTCTTTCAACAATATAGCAAGGAGATAAACCGGCATTGATTTAAGTCGCCGTGCAGGAGAGTTTTTAAGTTCCCCGTATGCTTAGGTGTGCTGGGCTCCCGGCCGCCTATGCTCTACCTGGCCCCCTTCTGGCACCGAACGGGGCATCACCAGTGACACCCGAAACGCTTCTTGGTGTAAGCAGATGGTGTTGCCCCTCACCTTTGCTGGCTGCGCCTCCCGGGTTCCCGCGGAAAGTGCTCCGTCCCTCCCACTGCCGTGGCACAGAGGAACAAACCTGCATCAGTCTGTGATCTCAAACGAAAGCCACGAAGAAGAGCAACGCCTTTCGAAGTCAGACTTGCTGCTGTGCGTCCAGGAAGACGACAGAGCTACCAGGACTCTCAAACGCTTCTGGTTACTTGAAAGCAGCTCGAAAATGCAATTATTCCTGTAGGTGGCACTGGTACTAGGTGTTGCAGAAGCGAAGGCAGAAATGGAGAAAATTGCCTAGTAATTCCCAATTGGTTCCTATAATTTAAGGCAGAACAATAGAGTTATTTTTTTCATTTACTCTAAACTCATGTAACGTGACAAAAATAAAACCCGATTTCTATATTAGAACAAAATATGCTTTTAAAATCTAGCCCTCTGTAGCTTAATGGTCTGGTCTACGAGAATTGTCTATTCCCCTATATGTCATTAAACAAATCCTAGTGCAAATAGAAATTAACTCAACACGGCTCATTCAAGTCAAATGCTTGCACCAGGAAAGTCCTAATGAGATACTTACTGACTGGTTTCCAGAAGGGTTGCTAAGTACGATTGTGGCAAAGTTATTAAATCTGTACAAGCAGCTAACACATCGTTAAGACACCCCACCTAACCCTCCCAACCTCGATCTGAATATTCAAGAGAGGGTGAAAGGGGTATGACAGTGGCATGGATGCCATAGGCCAGGTGGAACTCCCCTCTCTAGAGAGAGGAACTGGGACAGTTCCGGGTCTCAGCAGCGGCGGGAGGCGCGGAAGGTTTGCCGGGGAAACTTGATCCGCGGGGTCGTCCTTAACCCCCGGCCTTTCTCCGGTTTAGCACTACTGTGCATTTATTTCATCTGTTCACCCGTCTTCAACGTGTTCCAGTGAAGTGCATGCACATGCCTTCACTGCAGAGGGTCTGTACGGACCTGAGACGGCGGGCTCAACCCCCACAGTGTAACCGGGTCTGTCGGTCTCCTTCTTTCTCCTGAGAATGGGTCAAATGCCCGTAGTCACTCTCCATGGGTCGAGTTTCTACAGACCCTGCCCTTCTCTCACCAGGCCGGGGGACGGCTCCCCGCGGTGTCTTAGGGACTGAGAGCCCCGGCCAGGCCAGGGAACCTGCCAGCCGGGAAACCTGCCGCCTCCGAGCGGCGGGAGAAGCTGCTCGAGAACGAGCGGGGTGCTCCAGCCTGACCCCCGACATAGCCCGACACAGCGCGGGCATTTCCTGACCGCTGAAGCTGAGCTTCCCTGCTTCTGTACGCCAGGGAGAAGAGCTTTGCAAGAGATCGCGCTCTTATCCCAAAAGCAGGATACCTAAAAGCCTTATGTCTCTATTTCTTGCTGTTTAATTTTCTTCAGATTTTGGCCGAAGTGACTCCAAGACCCAATTGTATTTTGCTCATCATTGCTTCATAAATATGCAGGAAATGTCCAGACATGGCTCATTTGTATCTGATGAAACTTTGTTAAACAAAATTTCATCGTGTTATATTTCCATTCTCCGTCTTGTCCTTGATGTTAAATTTCATCCTGTTATATTTCCATTCTCCGTCTTGTCCTTGATGTTAAAACAATTTCTAAAAATTGAAATTACACACTCACACGGCACAGCTCCCTCTCTACCTGCCAGCTTATGAGAGTTTCAGAGTTGTTGAGTGTATTTCCGTGCAGGTTTGAATACTACGTGAATTAAATTAAGGTAAAAACACCCTCCCCTCCGGAATCACAAGTAAATGAACGCGAGCAGTTTGCGCAAACACAAATGTATAAGCCGGTGGTTTTTAGCAAGCTGAAATAAGGTAGCAGGCTGTAACAAGAAACGCGAAATCTACCAACGACGGATCAGCAACTTGTGCCAGGATCGTTCTCAAAAAGCCTTTTTCCCCGAAGAGAGGAGGACAAGTGGAAAACAAGGCCAACCCCTGCAGAAGGGCGGGGGCCGCGGGTCGCCAGGGGGTTAAGGAGCTGGTGTGGGGGCAGCGGTCCCTATCTGCAGCCGCTCCGGCTGGAAAGGACGTCTTCCTGTGAAAATACTCCCCTCTCTTTCGCACAAGCGTTTGCCGGTGTGTGTGCTCTTGTCACAGACTACGAGGGGGGGTCAGCACACCTGAGAGCTGGGGGTCAGGCCAGATATTTTCAGGCTGGCAGGCTCAGAGGGCGAGCGGGAGCGGCGAGGTCAGCCAGGATCGCGAGCGGCCCCGCACCCGCACCCTCACCCTCTCCCTCTGCCTGCAAAGGCACGCTGCCCTCGCTAACCTACTGCGCTCAGCTATTCTGTGGCATAAGGAAATGCACATGGCAGCCAGTGATGCGTGGAGGCCCCTTCATCCTGCGTTTGGTTCCTCGCAGAAAACGGGAATGTTCCCTGGAGATTCCGTGGGATTTTATACGTTCTCTTGTAGGAATACTTCCTGCAAAATGAAAGCCCCGTATCAAAGCTCCGTGGGTCTCACTCTCTGTTTCACACAGCACCTTCCCCTTGGGTTGGGTCACCCCCGGACATAACTAGAGGTTATCGCTGGGCTGTCCCTAACCTTCCACCTGCCTCTGCCCGCTTTTTCCTGCCCGCCTCTCAGAGGAGTCCAAAATCTCTTCCGACACCCCACCCCTCACCCCTGCTCCGACTGCAAGATGCTCTTTGCCAACCAAACTGTCTGCATCGCTTCCGGGGGTGAATTTCGCGGCTTTGAGCCGCATGGCAGGAGCTGGGGGCGGGGAAGACGGAGCAGCTGCGACAGTCCCTCCGGCCGCCGCACTATGTCCATCCCTCAGACCTTCCCAACGCCACCTCGGAAAATACGGCCACCCAACCACATACATGGCCGGGGGAACTGTGTCCTTTGGGAAGGATCAGGGGGCCTTCTGTGTACGAAGCACGTGTGGGCATCCTTCTGCCTTAACAGGGTCTCAGTAGTCCACTCCTCTCGAGGAATGAGAGGGGCTTATCTTCCTTCCTTAAAAAAGAAAAAAAAAAAAAAAGAATAAAAATCTGCAGCTTCAAAGACGGGCTGGGGGTGTGCCGCGTTGGATTTGTCTGGTTTCTTCCTACAAGGGGAGAGCGGAGGCATCTGGGGAGCAGAGTGAGGCACGGAAAGGCCTCACGAAGGCGGCTCCGAGAGGAAGGAGAAGGATACGGCGAGGTGAGCACGGCGGAGCAGCGGAGCCCTGACGGAGCGGTGGGATACCGCAGCGTCGGGACTCTGCTCTCAGCTGCGGGGGGCTGGGCGCTGTCTTGAGGCCTGCCGATCCCGGAAAGTGCCCGATCCCGGAAAGCGCCGGAGAAGGCCTCCATGGGCGGGGGCAGCCAGGGACAGCCAGCTGCCGCCTCGCTGGTACCGGCCGCGCACCGAGGCTGCTGCCACCGCACACGCGATTTGCAGCAGGCAGCTCACGCCGAGTCTGTTTTGTGAGAGAGCAGAGTTTGAGGGAAGGAGAGGAAGGAGAGCGCCTCTGGCTCCCCTCTGCGACGCAGCAGTGTCGGGAGAAGGCAGATAGGGCAGCTAGCCCCGAGAGACAGCGGCTGCCGGTGCCCGCGGCTGCGGCCGCGCTGTGCGTGATGGCACCGCTCAGTCACTCTCTCGGCACGGAGGGAAAGGAATGGGAGGGGAAGCCCGGCTCCTGTCTGGCAGTGGCTTGAGTCTCTTACGGCTACCCCCACCCCCCCATCACTCCCGCTTAGCTTTGTCAGGCCGGGTGACCCCGCGGTGAGGGCGCGGGTGCGTGCCGGGGCAGCTGCCGGCTTCTCGGGGAGAGCACCTTGCCCGGGCACGCTTGCCCTTCCCCGATAGGAGAAGCCCCGACCCAGCGCCCCCAGCTCTCCTCTCCCTGCCGCCTTTCCAGTCCGATTCTACAATGATTTCCTACCTGAAAAAAATAATCTTTTTGCCAGGCAGGTCAGAAGCGATCAACAGGCTGTTGTATTTTGTTTTCATACTCCTCTCGTCTCCCCCTGCCCTCTACCGACTCACTGTAGATCTGACCTTTGGTATTTCAGCCTACACTCAGCAGTTGAATGGAAACAAGTTGAGCACGTTCACTTCTGATAAACATTATCCTTAAACCACTGGAGACCCGAGCAGAGTAAACGAGCTTTTCCGACAGGACCACATCAGGAACACACATTGAGAAAGGGAAAGAAACAAAATATCCAGGAGATCAGAGGCGGGCTCGGGGGTGGAAGGGTGGGAGAGGGAAGGAGGGGGAACAGACAGGTTGGAGGACACGGCGGAGGGGGGAAAGAAGGACCCAACTGTGAACACAATAGGCACAGATGGGAAGGGAAGCTGCCCGAGCAGCGTGGGAGAGCAGCGCAGGGTCACGCCCGAACATCTCAGCAATCCTGAGGGAGCTTTAGGGGCGCCAAGCGAGTCCAGGAACGGCGGGGTCGGGCTTACACCACCCGTGCGCCCGGAGATGGTCCCCGGCCACACGCCACTGGACCTGGCTAAAGCAACGGGAGCCAGCGTTGATCAGGGCGGCGAGCAGCCCAGGCCCCGTCGGGCTAGGGAGACACGTTATGGGGCGAGCAGCCTTGTCGGGGATCCCGACAAGAAACTCCGCTTCAACAAGCAATACTCCGTCAAAGCGGATAGGAAGTTTTACTGACTCCCACCTCTTTTCATTGTTTAATTACATAAATAACTTAATTAAGGCTGGATCCAGGTCCCACTAGTTCAATGTCTTCTGCCTTAAAAGTAGCCAAAGGAGGTCAGCTCTCAACACAGAAAGTTTGCTGACTTCAGCAAACGCGTGCCAGTACTGCCTGCACAAAATGCCAGCACTTTCGGACAGTGGCATTTGCGCGGGTGTGAGGAGTGCTCCTCTTATCAGAGGTAATTCTATCCAGGTTGAGGAAGAACCACAATTTACAGGTGCGGTATTCAGAAAGTGCAACTCGCATTTTTGAAGTTACCGCAAAACTGCCGTAGAAAAGTTGCTGTTGTAGTGTTTTGGTTTTGTTAGTTTTTTTATATTTTTAATTTGTTATTTGTTTTGGGGTGGTTTTTTTTTGTTGTTTCTTTGTTTGTTTGTTTTAATCCATGTGGAGAAAACAGAAGTATCCGCCGATAATTCTTTCAAATGGAGGTAGCTGCAAAAGAGCCATGATTACCTTCTTTTCACCACAAAAAGTTTACAACACGCCGCTAATTTCTGGGAGGTCTCCCGAAACATCTTATTTCTTCAGTTAGGAATGTTCATTGTGATATGTAGGGGCTCTGAAGCCTCGCTCATTTTTTTTTTCTAAAAATATCTTACATTTCAAATAAAATAATATCGAGACAATGTTTATACACACCAGCGACATAAATTTTGCGGTTCACTTGGTGATATTTAGTGCACTTTACTTCTTTTCACGTTTTATTTAATTTACGGAGTCTGTACCTTTGAGACTATTAAAAAAGCCAACTAACCAAACAAACAAGCAAACAAAACCAATAAACGACGAAGAAGTACCTGAGGAGAATAATACAGAAAAAACGCAATCCAAACCAAAAAAACCAACAAGACAAATCCTTAGCTGGAGCTGAGAGTCCATGATCTCTGTGTGCAACGTGATATAACGTAGGGCGTAAGTCGCACACACAAAAGATCAGCTCAGCATCCATACACCGCCAAATCAAACATTTCTTCCACACACACGCCGTGACCCACACATTCTTTAATTCCTACCAGCTTTGTCTGTTTTTCTTTTGATTGCTAATATGTATCGGTGCCTTTTATAAAGCTGAAGTCAGCTGCGAGGCACTGACATTTTACGGTTAAGCACGATGCAATGTTGTGGGGATGAAAACAAAACCGGGGCCGGTCTGCACTGGGCATCGAGCGCCAGCATCCCGGTGCCGGTTTGTGGAGGCCGGAGAGCACAGCATCCCAGTGCCGGGCGCTACAAGCACCGTCCCGTCTCCCCTAAGGCAAGGGAAAATGCAGCTCGTTTCCTGGCCGGTTGGTGATTTTCATCAAAAACGACTCAACTCTCATCGCTCACGGTCTTCTCGTACACCGCCCGCGAAACATTCGTTAGCGAAAAGGTGCTTTATTATAACGAGGCGATCAAACCCGCGAAGAACTTCTCTCCCGCATCCGCAAACTCAAGGCGGGAGAAACTGTGGGTGTGCCAAGACATTGCTCTGCTTCATTCGGGGAAATGGGGAACCGCTCTACCAGGCTCGAAGCCCCCTCTCCGGCTGCTTACTCCGGGAAAAGGGCCAGAAAGGGCGGCGCTGCGTTGCCCGCCGAGCCGTGCCCCGGCCCCGCGGAGCTGCCTGACGATGCCCCAGCCCCCCGCCGGCCGAGCAGTGCCCGGCCACAGCACCAGCCCCGCTCAGCACCGCCCCGACGGCGGCGCTACCCGCGCAACTCCCCGCCGCGGGTGCGGAGCCGCCGTCCGGGCGCGGCGGGCCCAGGTGCGGAGCGCTGCGCGGGAGCGGAAGGGCCGCCGTCGCCGCGCTGTCCGTCATCTCCCCTGGCCACTGGGAGGGCGGCTGGGCGGTGGGGCCGCCCCAGGGGCGGGCTCGGGGGGGCGGTGGGCCACGGGCCCGGCCCAGCCCGGCCCTGCCCACGCTGTCCTGAGGTTGAAATGCACAAGTCAAGGCTCTCTCGTCGGGATGTAGATTTCCTTGTAGTTCTTTTCTTCCTCACGCTACTGTTCCCTCCTCAGCGGAGATCAGAAAGGCTCGGGGCCAGTGCGGCCAGGAGCGCAGGAGGACGGGAGTCGGTTCCCGGGCATAGGGATCCGTTGGGATTTAGGGCCGGCCTCGAGGTGCCCAGCTCAGAGGAATGGGTAAGTGGCCGGGAGCCGCAGGAGGGTTCAAGTGCTGTCAAGAGAGAGGGAGCACCCGTGCGCAGTCATCTGCCACCGCCGCGGCTCCCTTATTGACTTTGCTCGTGTTCCTACAAGTTGTAAGAACATGTTGAGGGTCAGGAGCAGGGGAGAGAGAGAGCTAATGACTAGTCGGCTTGTTATTAATGTTATTAGGCGAGTGCGAGGCAGGATCGCAGCCGAGCGGATGGCTGGAGCCCGTGACACGTTGTATATTATTCCTGACACCGATCGTAGCAGTTAACATTTTAACACGCTTGTTTTACAGCCCAGAGTAATCGTGCTGTTAAGCGAAAGGTGCTAACAGCGCCAGGAACGGTCTTTAAAAAGTTAGTCCCGACTCAGAAGCACCGCGCTGCCCTCGTCTCTCCCAAGATGTAAAAGAATTTCCTTAACTACTTCTCCTTCCTTCCCCTCCCCCACATCTTAGAAGATGTTTTTCCTTTCTTTTTGTTTTCTTCGCGTTCATTTTTTTCCTGTGGCAATAAAGCTGACTTGTCTGTTGGGACGATGTAATTTTTCATCTCTGGAATGTGCTTATTTTTGGGAATATGCTTGATGCACAGTCCGGAGAGCTCCGACATTTGTTGCCACGGATTTTCTTTCTTTCTCTCTCTCTTTTATTTTTTTTTCTTTCTTTCTTTTATTTATTTTTTTTTTTTTTACCTCTCACTTCTTTTCCTCACTCCCCTTTCCTTCCTTCAATCTCAGGGGCATCCCGCGATTATAAAGAAGCGTGCGTGGAGTGACCAGGGGTGGGGGGATCCCTGTCTGTGACATCTGTCTCTGATGAGGAGCAGCTCAGACGCCCCCTTCTGTGCCGTCCGCCGTGTCCGACGGCTGTGTTTGTGCATTTGCTTGCAGAACCTGCCTTCGGGGAAGTGAACCAGCTCGGGGGGGTGTTTGTCAACGGGAGACCCCTTCCCAATGCCATCAGGCTGCGGATTGTGGAACTGGCGCAACTGGGTATCAGGCCGTGTGACATCAGCCGGCAGCTCCGCGTTTCCCACGGCTGTGTCAGCAAAATCCTGGCTCGCTACAACGAGACCGGCTCCATCCTACCGGGGGCTATCGGCGGCAGCAAGCCTCGGGTCACCACTCCTACGGTGGTAAAACATATCCGGACCTACAAACAAAGGGATCCGGGCATCTTCGCCTGGGAGATCCGGGATCGCCTGCTGGCCGATGGCGTGTGTGACAAGTACAACGTGCCGTCCGTCAGCTCCATCAGCCGCATCCTCCGGAACAAAATCGGGAACCTGTCTCAGCAGAGTCACTACGAATCTTACAAGCAGCACCAGCCGCCCCCACAGCCTGCTCTGCCCTACAATCATATCTACCCCTATCCCAGCCCCATCACTGCTGCAGGAGCCAAGGTGTCCACCCCTCCCGGGGTGCCTGCAATCCCCAGCACCATGGCCATGCCCAGGACGTGGCCGTCCTCTCACTCGGTGACGGACATCCTGGGGATCCGGTCCATCACAGACCAAGGTGAGAAGCGTGGGGGAGCCGGGGCCACAAAGGCAGCCAAACAGGGCCAGAGGGGTTCGGTCTCCTACTCCTGGGTTCTTTCCTCTCCGAGGGTGGGAAGGTGGTTTCGTTGTTTGATTTGGGAAACCCCTCGCGTTTTCCCCAGCAGGGACCGGGCACTGAGCTTGCTGGACGATGCGTCTCGGAACGTGGGCAGACCGAAGGGCCTGGGTGGGCTGCAGGCAGATCAGCAAACAGGACGCATCGGCCGTCACCTCCGCCTCTCTGGCCCGGGAAGTGGCGATCCTGGCCGGAGGGAGCGGCCCGGGGTGCGGCGGCACCAGGACGCGCTCGGTCCCGGTCCTGATCCCGACCGGTCACGGGCGCTGCCTTGGCGTTACTGAGAAGTCAGTTTTCTGTAGTTTTCGCAATCAGGCCAAATTTGCTTCGGCAGGAAGTTCAAATGTCATCTAATTGCTTTCATTCTGATGCTGTATTTTCCTCCGAAGCGGTGGTCTAGGAAAACCGAAGGCCCAAGTATTGCCTCTTTTATCCCTTTCACATTCTTTGTGTTTCTCCGCCTGGAAACTGCGTCGCGTCTCCCTGCCGCTCGCTAGAAAGGGGCATTTTTTCCATTTTGGTCTCTGCCGGTGAACTAACAGTGAAAGCGTTACTCAAAGTGTCACTGAAAACAACAATCCAAAATAACCTTTGCCTACAGCGATCTTAGTGTCCCATTCTTCTCTCAGTATTAGTGGAGAGGTGGGAGCTGTGATCTGTTTTCACTGCCTTTTAAACAGCAACAATCCAGTTCTAGCAGCATTTCAAATGCAAAATGATCCTTTAGGTATTGCAGAATAATTTTCTTCTTATTTCATCAGAAAGGTGATCTTTTTTCAAACAACACATACGCACGCACAAGTATGTTTTATTTATTTGCATACATGCAAAAAATTGTAAGTTTGTTCTTCTTTCCCCTTCATGATATAAACTTTATCCTACTCCTCAGTGGCACAAACAAATGTGCTTGTTTCTGAGTTGACTTGAATAAACACATGCCTGGCCATCTCTGAGGCAGTCTAGAGGTAGCGTCGGCAATGAACATTAAAAAGAGCGAGAACTGCAATCACATGAAAAATTTAGGTTTGTTTTGTTTGTTTTTTTCTTTTTGCCTTTTTTTTTTTTTTTTTTTTTTTTTTTTTTTTTTTTTTTTTTTTTTTTTTTTTGTGAGTTCCTCCTTTATTAACACCACATTGGCAGTCAGGCAGGCCTCTGACAGTGCTGCCGGGTGCCTCGGAATCTGCCCGGTCTCCCTCAGCCCCCGCAGCGGCACACATCTTTCTGCAGTGTGAAATCTCCCCCCTCCCCTTCCCGTGAGAGGGTCGGGGATGCGGAGTGGCCGGTGCCGCAGATGGGGGCTGTTCGCCCTTGATTTATAGGGTAAACTGACCTTGCTGACACGGAAAGGAAGCCCCTATTCATGGGAAAGTGTGAGATCAGCAGAAAAGGGCGCTCACCGAGGGAGCTCAATTTCTTAAGACAACTTCAGATTTGTGCCTTTCCCCAGCACGGCGAGGGGCCGAGCGAGGTGGTGTCGCAGCAAAGCCCCCTCCCACGGCGACGCCGGGCGGGGGCTCGGGGCAGGGCTCCCCCTACGCCTCCCCTGGCCCCCCGGTGCGGGAATTTGGCCGCTCGAGGAATTTATCCGCTTGCAAAACATCCCGGTATGCCCATGGCGCGGCTGATAGGCGTGTAAATAATAGGACTGTTATCTCTTTTCCTCCCCGCTTTTTAATCTTCCTCCTTTTATTTGCCCGTTCAAAAAGATATATTTATTTATTTACTTTTGTGTTTCGTTTTCGTTCTCTCCCAAAAAGTGGAGCCCAGTTTCCGCAGGCGTGTCAGATCTGACCGTAACACGGGGTATCGTTTCTCCTCTGACTCACAAATACACACCCATAGGAGACACCCGTAGGAGATCCTGAGGGACAAGTGCCGGGCGGCGGCTCCGTCCCGTCACTGCGGGGACGTGGGGACGGGCGAGCCAGCCAGCCCTGGGCTCTGTTGCAGATCTCTGTCACAGGTTTCACGGAGGGATCCGACTCCCTTCTGCCCACGAATCACCCTCTCAAGGAGCTTCCGGGAGTTTCAGCGAGGTGTGGCGGGCGGGGGACCGGCTTCCCCTTAGCTCTGCCCCACAGAATGCCTCCCATGGGGAGACGGAGATGTCTCCATCCCGAAGCAAAGCCACCTCCATCTCCGAATCCCAACCTTTCCCTCTAACTCCCTCTCTCCCGCTCCTTTGTTTTCCAGCAGTGAATGACACTTCGCCTTACCCCAGCCCTAAGGTGGAGGAATGGAGCAGCTTGGGGCGAAACAGCTTCCACGCGCCGGCCCAGCATGCCGTGAACGGGCTGGAGAAGAGCTCCCTTGAGCAGGAGGCCAAGTACAGCCAGGTAAAGAGAGAGGTGGGGAGCGGGCGGTGATGCACAGGGCTCCTGAGCTCGGCTTCGGGCTACCGTCCTCGGTTTGGAGCCCGTGCCGGACTTCCCTCGGTTTTGGTTTGCAAAGACGGGCGCGAAAAAGCCTGGCTCTCTCCGCTCCCTCCCCGGCCCGGCCGCATCTGCGCCCCACACCGCATCCCGCCGTGCTGCCGGCGGGGCGGCAGCGATCGCACCGGGCCGGGG
>VXBI01007018.1:366677-421303 GCA_013397375.1 Toxostoma redivivum | reverse complement strand
CCCCCCCCCCCACCGCCCCCCGCCCCGGCCGGGCCAGCGGGCACATCCCGCCGCCGCCGCCGCCCGTACAGCCGCGTTTTACTCCGTCCGCAGCGTGCTCTGTAGTCAGGGGAATAATTTGAAAATGAGGTGTAATTGCTTCCTACATTAAGCATTTTTAAACGCTTAAGTAGACGGCGAATTTCCTACGTTTTAATTACAACACAATATAACTCTTACTTAATAAATCTCTGTCTAAATCTTTGTGCTTGCTAATCAAGTCCCATGCCAGGAGAAAAGCTATAAAAGGCTCAACTGTTACTCATTGGGAAAGCACAGGTTTTGAAAACATTTTTTCCGTGTGATGGAAACATTTCAAAAAGCATCAGAGGTCTCTCAGACACACTGACTTCCCGGTCGCCCATTTGCTGTACTTAGAACCAAGTCGAAGAAAACCCACAGTCACTGTTTAGCATTTTTCCCTTTCAAAGACAGAGGTTTTGGACATATTTTCTGAGTTCTGTGTCTGGTTTTAGATCCATGTAGAGGACGCTTTTGTAGCTCGTGTTTGGTGGTGAGAGTAGCTGAATCAGAGTTTCACATTCAAGATGCGGAGCACAAACTGCAGGAATACTTGCAAAGAGTGGTCAGAGCAGCAAATACTGTAGATCCCGACAGCGTACAGCTACTTCATTACATATATTGCCTTTTAATGCTGTCCTATTTGTTTTGTTCTTCTATTACCCCATTTTTATTATGTTAATTTCATATCACAAATAATGTATGCTATAGTGTAAACCATGATTGTATGGTTAAAAATAGAATTAGACTTAGATTTAGCATTACTACCTCCTCTACAATTTTCTGTAAAGTCTAAATTAAGTCTTGCTAAAAAATTATAGATATAGCTTGTCACTATTCTGTAAGAGCAGCTGTACTGTGGCTTCATTGTCTTAGGTTCCAGGCTGGGCCTTCTGCACAAAATCCTGCTGAAATATTCACAGGATCTTGTTCATAGGCTATAAACCATGGCCTCTGATGGATCTCATTTACTTCAACAGACATGTTGAGAAACAGTGTTTTATAAATTGGGTTATTTTCAATGCTGGTTTGGAAACTATTTTTTACCTTTTCTTTTTTTTCTTTTTTTACTTTCAATAGTTATGATTTCATCTTCATAATATATCACTGTTCCATTGTCAATACTAGTTTTACTTTAAAGTTTTGTTCAACCTGAAAGATCACCTGATAAATGTTATTTAAACATATGCACTATACAAAATTTGAGAAAATTACTATTAATAAAATGGAATTAATTTATCCAAATAAATTGTCCAGAGAGTTTCAAAGGGCAGAAAAGCCGTATTCAGAACCCCGCTCTCTAAAAGAAAATATAGAGGAGGTTCTTCCCAGCTTCTTCTCTGTAATAATATATAGGTAAACAGAATCTGGCTTTGGAAAGTTCCATCCAACACAAAGACCTGTCTGTTCACGTTGTATTCAAAATTGTTTTCCAGAGAATTAATTTGAATGTGCATTAATTGCTTTGTCTGTCCCAAGTTCACTACCTTGCTAATTTAGAATGTGTTTTTAAAAATCATGCTAAATAAGGATGAGAAAATGTGATTATTTGCAGTTTTTTGCCACATTTCTTTTGCCAAAATATTTTTTCCAGACAGTGTGAAGTTTATGAACCAAATTCCTGCTGCACATAGCACTGACTTACTGTCTTTTCGCTGAAGTGCAGTGATTCTGGAGTGACAGTCTGTGACAGTAAAGACTCACAAAATTCTCTGACATCGTGGGATCCATGGTCTCTTGCAATGTGTACTGTTTTGGGTGTAAAGAGATGAGCAGGGGACATGAGAGAATGTTGGTTCATTTGTGAATCTAGCAGGGGGTATCTGGTGGGAAAATGGGGAAGTCTTAGACATACTTAATATGCTAGAAGGATGCAGTGAAGTAGGCTCTGGCTTTGTACTTTGGGGTAAATGCTATTTCCCTATCTCTTTTGGGCAAAGCTCATTACAAATATTCTTAAGGGTCTTAAGGAGGTAGACATCAGAGTTCCCCCAGAGAAGTGATTGCTTTGTGATATTACAGTTTTATGTCTGTGCTATCAAAATCAGAGGTGCCTACAGGAGGAGGGAATCAAGTGTGGATGTTTAACTTAGGCTTCTCAATTTCACTACAGGAGCAGAGGAAATGTGCTCTGAAGCACATTAACGATGGATTTTGTGTGAGTGATAGGTAATTCTGCATTTTCCAAAGAATATCATCTACGTATTTAACATCACCAACATCCAAAGTTCACCTGTCCTATGCAAATAGCTCCATAACTACTAGGCAAGTGAAAGACTTGCTCCCCAGCCTTAATAATGGAAGATAATATTTTCCTTCTCAAGAAATCCCCTGGAAAAATCCCTCTGTGTGAGAAAGACCAAAAAAATTGAAATCAAAGAACAAAGTCTTGTGTACTTTTACAATATATTTATTTGATCTCTTCTTTAAAATGATATACGTTTGTTTTAAGACACAGGATACTGTAGGCTTTTTGTAGGCAAAACTCTTATTGACAACCCAGACTTGTCAGGCAGCAGCCAAGGCTGATCTGTCCAATTGGTTCCAATGGCTACATTTCAGCCCTTGTCCCACACATTAGTGGCAATTCACCCACAAAAAAGGCAGGAAGTCTTCACATTTTTGCCTTGACAATATGCAGTCACACTAGTTTAACATGAAACTGGACCTCTGGATGTAGAACTTTTTTCATTTTATGTATTATGGATTTCCTGAGGCTTTTGTTTGCAATGTTGTTCGTATTTGGGTTTTGGGAGTTGAAAGCTCAGCCTGGCTGTGATTCTGTGCAAAGCATTCCACAGGAAACCAAACGATGCCTTGTCAAGTTTCTATTTAGGTTTAATTACCTGATGTCCCAGGTTGTCATTTATACGTAAGCAATTGCATAATTTCCTTGGTGTATCACACTCACAGATTTGTCATATGGCTTTCAAACAGGGTGACTGTGAATCAAAGAAACTGAAAAAGAAAGCAGGTTTTTCCGAGAGCTTGACAGTTTTTTGTTGTACACATTTCATACAGAGCTCAGTTATATTGCATTGTTTATGCAGAGAGGCACATTCTGTGTGATGTTCAGGTACTTCTACAGATAATTATGCTATTGTTACAAAGGATGAATATTCTGAGTATTTTCTTTTGCATTGCACAGTTTATACTGACTACTGCATTAAGAAAAAAAATAGCTGAAATGACTGCAATATGAACACATTTGTAACCTGCATTTGAAATCAAAACACTTAATAAACATGTATTGTATTTAAAATGCAGATCTCAGACATCTGATGCTTGTGACTTGCTGGACTAACATCATGGATGTTCAAAGTGAAAAAAAATTGTGATCTGTATTTACACATGTAAGAGAGTGAAGAAGACCTGACATATGTCTGTATGATTTGCTGAGAGGCAAATAGCTTGGAAATAATTTCTTTTCAGAATTACTTTCTGTGTGCGTCGCAGGAAGCAGATGTGCATATTGCCAAAGGGAGCTGATACTCATTAATGGGAAAAAGCTTGTAACTGTGGAGTCTAAGAGCTCCTGGAAGTGGTACGCTGTTTGGAGCCTCATCTCAAACCTACTGGAGCTGCATGAACACTCCTCCTAATTCACAGGGGCTTGTGAACAGAGTTAGAGTGAAGTCTTCCTCTGACATGCTGGCCAAACCTCTAAGCAGCAACTGCCTCAGGTCTGTCTCAGCTGAACTTCATCAGCTGTTTGGGGCTTGAGTTTTCGGCATTGCTGGGACATCACTCCCTGTCCTTCAGCTGCATTCTGACTGGGGGCTATGAGCTCTGTGTGCTGCAAGCACATAAGGGCAAGGCTGCAGTTTAGGGCAAGTGATTACAAATGTAGGTGCAGTTCTGGACAATTACTTGCAGAGAAAATGTAGGTAATGTAAACATTTAGTTCCTGATCTTTCACTTGTAGATGAACTTTATATTTGGTGGCCATGTGTAGTTGTATCTGCAGTGCTTAGAACCCACAACACAGGGTAACTTCTTTGAGGAGAACATTAAAATGTAGCCTTAAATATTATGGCAAATTACAAGGTCCTCCCATACACATGCTTTACTAAAAAAATTAACTAGGAAATTACTTATTTGACATATTAAAACATAGGATCCAGGCAGTTGGATTCCTGCTATGGATCTGTGCAAAATCCATCAATGACAAAGGTCTGGACCTACTGCTTCTCAGTCATACCCAGGCAGGAGGGGGGTGAAGCTCTGAAGGAGAGGTGTTTATTTGCTTTCTTACAGTAGTATCCAGCAGCACTGTTAACAGAGTCTGGTGCAGGGGTTCAGACCTTGGCTTGGAGACTGTCTGGTTCTGTGTCACTCCCACTAGGATCTCCAGACCAGGTTGCTATCAAAATATTGCCACTAAGCCTGCTCAAGGTCTAGGCATCCTTGCAATTGCATGTTGTGGGTGAGGGGGATGAGCTGATCCCACTACATGCACCCGATTCCTTCCCAGGTGATCTGGATGGCACCCAATTCGAACCCCATTTGTGAGACCTGCCTCTTACTGGCCACCTGCTTCCACGGCCAAAACACAGTGCCCTGTCCACCAACCCACATGGCTTCAGGGCACTCCACCCGGATGAAACTAATAAAGAAAGTCAGAGAGGTGAGTGAATGGTATGATGACACTCAAACTGCACTCTAAGCACCTTCTGCTCAAAGGACCCCAACCCATCAGGACAAACAGGACCAGGGACTGTAAAGTGGGAGTGATGGGAGATACCTATCAGAGCCAGGGAGCAGAGTGTCAGGAGCAGGGGTATTAGATGTGATTTGACCTGTTCAGTCTTGGTTCTTGCAGTAGATTGGGAAGTATATAAAGACTGTATAATGTGATTGAATTTGTCTGCTGTGGTAATTTATCAGCTTTTAGGAATTGCCCACACACCTAGTCATAACAACCATAGACATTCAACAATTGATGGGTTGCGGATTCACCCTTCCTAGTGAACCAACTTCCTAGTAACTGCCTCTTCAGCATCAGAGATTTGTTAGATACAGGAGACTGCTGTTTTGGCTGTCCCTGAAGAGAACAAGGTGGGGACTTTACCAGTTTGACCCCATATTTGCCTAGCTTTTAGACATCAAGAATCCCTTTGAAGAGTCTGTTCATAAGTCTCATCCCTCCGTTTCATTTAAATAACAGCATATTGAAATTACAATATATTGCTAAGTATATAATATTAAGAAGGCATTTTTCATAGAACCTTTCAGTAATACATTATGGTATTAACCAACAGCATAGAAAAGAACAAATGTTTACTTCTTCCAGTGTATTTGCTTGTTTAGTGTCCATGTGTGCCCTGCCCATTCCAGATTTTGCCAAAATACCAAGGGGGAATTATTGTGCAAATCTGCTCTAAAACTATGGGAATCTGTTGTTAATTCCAACTCAAAGAAGTTTACTTATATGACATGGGGGTTTTTTCTATGCTTTCCTATTGTCCTCATAAGCCCAGTATATCTGTCTAGGGAAGACTTAAGTTGTGTTTTTGCCAACAGCACCAGGCTTTGTGCTTACAGCAACCAGAATTTGTGCTCACCCCACTTTGACATAGTCTGGTTGTGAGGTTTGTTAAATAGTAGAACGTACCCCAGTATCCAATGTCTTCATTGGAAAGGCAGTGAATTGAATTTATATCATCCTTCTTAACTGGTATATGAAAGGGAAGCAACCATTCAATGATAGTGCAGACCTTGAACTATAATCTGCATTTGGAGACATTTAGGTGGACATACTAGTGTGTGCTTGGTGTGCCGTGGTAGATCTCACTTCACTGTGAAAGCTGTCTAAACCCATCGTGCATCTGAAGAAAACCTTGCTCCCTGCTTTCCCCTCAGAATGTGCTTAGGTTTTGCAGCAACCTCTGTCTTTCTTTCATCCACCATGCCTTTTTCTCCTACCTCTGTTTCCTTTGTTGTTTTTGTAGTAGATTACTCAGTGTCAGAGAACGAGTGGTGTCTTTTTCCTTGTTTTCTTTCTCTCCTCTCCCCCCCGCTTTTTTCCTTTTTTTTCTTTTCTTTTGTTTCTGCTGTAGTTTCCTTTGGAAAAGACATAAAATGCCCCTGGCTCCTTCAGGAAAGGATTGGTGATGGTGTGTAAATTCAAGTTACTATTACTATTTCCAAAACTGAGATTTTATTTCCCTGAAGAGGCTGAGATTTAAAATTGGATAAGAAAATATAATTTAGAGTGATCTTGATGCATATCTCAACTATAGTTAAAACACTCAATTGATATTATCTGATTTCTGTGTTATTCACTGCAGCTGGGGATGGTTGTAAGTAAAGGAAACAACTTTAATAAAAAGGCATGTTAAACACAGGGAATGCGATCTGCTCATTATGAAAGGACTGCACTTTATTTTAGAAGGAAGTAGTGTGATTTTCTTATGCAGTACATTGTTGGGTATTGAATTTAATAGTGGGAGAAATAGCTGTAAAGAAAATCTCATATTTTTAAGAGATAATGTATAGGAATGAGTAACTATGTTTGAAATCTTAGAGCACTCCAGCCTGTGAATGTCTGTTTTAATTGTGACTTCAACTAGAATACCAGCATTGCTTTACACAACTTACAGTGAAAGAGAAATAGTGTAATTCTCCATTCTTGAAAGGTCTCTTATCCTTTTTCTAATCACAGTCTTCTGGAAATCAACTCAGTTCAGCTGAGCAACAGAGCAACTGTAAGCCCCTTGTCCATGTGTTATTTTTAAAAACTTCTCAATTCCAATGTACTATCACTATTCACTCTCTCTTGAAAATAAAGGTAAATATTATATTTTATAATATTATACCAAATTAATATCCTATGTACAAAACATTGCCTCTTCTGTTTAAGATTTTTTTGTATGTCAAAGTTATTTAATGTCAGTGTCCTAATTTTTCAGAGTCTTATTCTCTCTCTGCTGATTGCTGTGAAATTAATAGAACATCAAATCAGGAGTATGTTCAATAAAATTAGTTAATTAATCTAAGAGTATGGGTATTTAGTCTAATATGAAAATATATTTGCAAGAATATTTTCCAGCACTATAAAAAGCAAACCAGGATTTGCAGAATTAACTCTGTCTAGGTTATTTGGATTAACTCTGACTAGGTTATTCAGATACACCTTAGTAAATTTATCTCATTTTTCTTAAAAATATTTTTAACAAGATCCATTATCATAAACTGGGGAAATTTACTCAGTGTTCACTTTTGTAACCCTTCTTCTTTAGGTAATTGTGACTTACCTGTGTAGGCACATTAATTTTAGTGGAACACTGACCTGAATGAACATTTGTGGTATCACGTAATTTTTCATCTTGATGCTGTAGCACTGAAATGCAGCTTCAGAATTTAGCTCTAATTTGGAAACTACAATTTCTACAAAAATATTGCCTAAGTTTATCAATTTTAAAACTAAAAAACTCCATTTTTATTACTTAGATTATTTAGTAATGCCATTTTCCTAAATGATACTTCTATCACAGGCCTGCTGCTCCTGCTTTACTTGGAAAATTTGTTTACTCTTCCCTTGGGATCCCATATATTGGCTTGATTTATAAATCATATTTAACCTCTAATTATAAAGGGAGATTTAGCATATTTGCTTCCTTGATGTTTGCAGTTTGTGTTTGATTGCTCCTCGTCTTGTTATAATCGTTTTAACTGATTATGTGCATGTCCCTAAAAATGAGATATCCTCCGGATTTTGATGCTAATTTGCTCGTCTGATTGAAGGACTAGATATTTTGCTTCCTGTTATGCTTTTTCTTGCTGTGGAAAGAACTACTTCTACAATAGCTTCTTCGTGACTGTGTTTTCAGGCCATTTGGAGAAGATTCATAATTTCCAGAAAATGTTTGAAGGTTTTCATTTTGAAAACCAGCAGCAATAGGGTGTCAGTGTGTGTGCGAAGCTGCGGTAGTGTCCTTGCAGAGAAAGCTGCTGCCAGCATCCATGGTGCTGGGCAGCCCTGCTGCAGTGCTTGCTGCAATACCTGCTGCAGTGCCTGCTGCAGCACCTGCTGCAATACCTGCTGTAATACCTGCTGCAGTACCTGCTGCAGCACCTGCTGTAATACCTGCTGCAGTACCTGCTGCAGCACCTGCTGTAATACCTGCTGTAATACCTGCTGCAGTACCTGCTGTAATAACTGCTGCAGTGCCTGCTGCAGTACCTGCTGTAATACCTGCTGCAGTGCCTGCTGCTCCCTGGTACCTCTGCTGGCTGGTTTCGGCTGCTCTCAGGGAAGGGCTGTGCTGCAGGATCAAAGCAATGCACTGAGCTTGCTGATCCAAGGACAGGAAGGTTTCATTCCATCCAAATCAGTGTCAGAATTGAGAGATACAAACTAGAACAGCAACCTTATTCACCAAAGGTGTGTCCCTTAAGCCATGACACAGACTGAACTTCTGATGACTGCAGCAGGGGATTTTGGGCTGAGTCACTGTCACAGCTCATTCGGGGTGCTGAATTACGTAACTACACTACGCTACACTGTTTCATTTTTTTAATAGTAATTGAGAACACTTCTACAAAGCCTGCATTCTTAGTCCATACAATAAACGAACTATTTAATTAAATATTGTAACAATTAGATTACAATGGCCAAGTCATTTAAATAATTGTAAATAATAGCAATAAAAAAAATTTACATTCTTTTGGACACTCACTTTAGAGTTAGACCATAAAATTGAAGTGGCATCCACCTGTGGCACCAGATCTTCTCGTTTGTATTCACATAAAACTGAAATGAGATCCTTTATTGCCGTTAATGATTCCTAACATAAATACAGGTCTGTGATTTTGAATGTTACAATTCTGGGTCATTTTCTGAAACATTTAGAAGCAACATGGGAAGAGAACATAGGACATGATCTAATTTTGATCCTGAGAGAACACATAACTAGCAAGTAAAAGTCAAAGAAGGAAAAGTAGGGAAGGGAATGAAGCAAAATAATATCAATTCACTACAATATATAATTAGAATTTATACCATGAGGACTGAAACTGATATCTAAATTGGATGTTTCTCTGTTTCTTCTGTGACCAAGGCAGAGATAACCAAAGGTACAAGGTAGTTTGTCTGACATGGTTTGACTGGGAAGTTTGTACAGAAAGCTTGTACCCTTGTGTCTTCTTACCATGAAGGAGAGAGGAGGCTGAAGCTCTACAACACATTTACAAGCATAACCTCCAAAACAGATATCAAGGTGTGTGTGTGTGGTGGTTACCTCTGGTTTGGGGAAGAATTGTTCTGACTTTTAGGAGTCCAAGCAACTAATGGAAATTACTTATTCCAATGACATTCTCACATTAGCTTGGTTCTAGACTTGCTTTTCATCCAACCACACCCTCTGTGTGATAAATCACAAACACACTGAAAACAATGACAAAAAAAGTTGTCTCTAGTTAGTATTGTATCTGAAGTGACCAAAACTAAAGATTCCATCTGTTAAAACTACTCAACCAACTCCTTTATTGGTGAAAATATGTGCAGTCTGCTTGTTCCAGCCAGCAGTACCATTTTGTGTGACCTAAAGCAAGGCTTTATGTCCACCCTGGTTTTGATTTCTCATCTCAATATTCAATTTACTGTTGCTGGCACGTATCAGCAGCAACTTGGCAGAAAGGCACCAGACCCACCTTGTGATCCTGACCCAATTACTCTTGTTTTGCTGGTATCTTTGCAAGAACATGTTTAAATGAATTTGTGAATTGGTGGGAGGTCATGTGCTCTAGGTTTCAAATGCAGCTCTAAAATTTGGAAATTCTTATTCCATCAGTTGTCTCAAAACATTGATAGAAGCAGCAATTGAGAGCAAAAGTTTCTCTCTGATCTTTGTAGAAGCCAGAAAGTAGGCACTTTCAAACGGGAACCCTTATCTCTTACACAGTAGAGATCCTTGTTCAGCTACAACTAAATGTTTGTTTGTTTGCTTTAAAAAATTAGATTTCCCTTGAAAAACGATGGTTCAAATTAAGAAAAAAAATATTTATAAAACTTAAAAACCAGGTTCAAGAACCTCTGCACTTAAAACAAATTCTTAGGGTTTTAAAAATCCATAAACACCATGGGGTTCTTGCACTACTAATTACAAATGTTTAGATTCTGGTGTTCATTTCCTCTGATTGAAATACTGCAGGATGAATTATTCATCCAGTATATACAGGGTCATGGAACTTAATACCCTCCATTTATTTTAAGTGAATGTCATGTTTGTAAAAAGTGCCAGATTGACAGACAAGATTCAACCCTTCTGATAACCTACACTTTGTATCTACGGCTGTTTAGAAGTAAAAACTCTCATGTCAAGACTATTAGGTCAAGTCTTTCACAGATGAAAGTCAGAGATGAAAATTAGGTTGTTTCTTTTTTTCTTTTTTCTTTTTCTATTCCAAGAAGCATAGTTTTAAATCATATAGAGTGAGATTTTCTCTATCCCCTCATCTTTTAATTCAGGTCAGAGGAAGCCTCTGACTGCTTTGTGGGTATGGCTCAAACCTCCCCTGAGGCAGAATTGCACTCTGTGCTGGGCCAGTTCTTACTCATCCCAGTGCTGTCTGCTTGGCTGAGGGCATCTGTGGCATCCACAGAATCATGGTTTTGAGTGGTAAAGCTTTGCAGCAGTGCAACAAAAATAAGAATGATTCACCAATTCAGTGAGCCAGTGATGACAGACAGCATTGGTGGCCTCGGACAGGTTGCAGCTGGTGGTCCCTACACAACTGTCTCCACATCCTGCCCTCAGTAGTTGGGGCAAGATCTTTCTGACATTCATAACAGACTATAAAAACAACAGTTTCCACAGCTGTATTTTGAATAAGTGTGTGTGTGTGTGTGTGTGCATAAAAGTGTTGTTCTGGCTGCTATAAATCTGTATAGGTATTCTTTTAATTAAGCTTTTACAGAAACTAGTGACTCTTTAGTCAATTTCCATTGTTTTATCAACAACAACCCAAGTGGCACCTACAGTACACTTCAATAGGAAACCTGGGCTTTTCCACAAATTGCAGTCCAAAGTCTTCATGCCATAAGCCCACAGAACATATGTGTGGATTGGATCAAATATTTATCAGCAAGCCTATTGATAAAATATTTATCAACAATGTCTGCATTAATGTGAGGTGTTCAGGAGCTGAGATTTGCCTCAGATTATGCAAAGTCATCTGCTTATGGTTGCTAAGGGACCCCTGGTGGCTTTGTCTGTAGGAGACGCAGGAGGCCAGGACATGGGCTTGAACACTGGTGGACCAGCAGAGAGATGCCTTGTCGGCACATTGCCTGGCACAGATCTACCCTGTACCTACTAAAACATCCTTCCCAAAGCACAGCTAAGGGTTCACAGAACATGAGCACTCATAATGAGGAATCCTACTTAAAATGAGGCTTCCAGACACAGCCTTGAGCCCACTGCTCGGTACCAGCCTCCTTGGGAGTGGGAGAGCCTGAGGATCCACAGAGTCCAAAAAACCTCTTTTGAGGTCTAGAAGCTGAAGGTTTGTGCTGTCTCAATTGTTATGAGACTTCAGGGACTTGTCCCATATATTTTCTTTTTCCAGCACCCACCCCTTCAGGGTTTTTGTACTTCTCTGTGCAGAGTATGTTTGGGTTGTGGCTCTTGATATCCCAGTGTCAACCTGGCTTCAATGGCTCCACTACCCCTGTGCAAACCCTTTTGTTGGTGTTTGTTACAAAAAACAGAGGTGCTCATTCTTGTTTTATGTTTGCACATTGGAAAAGCAGATTTTTAGGGCCGCACTATTTATTTCCAGTAAATTCAATGAAATAATTTTCCACATGATTCAAGAATTGTACTGATTTGCAGTGCAATTATTTTCAGGTTTGTATTAATTACTATTCTTGCAAACACTGGTATTTAGAGCTGAGGCTAAAGCATAATTCTGAGTCACAGTAGGGGACACGTAATACAAATTACTGGTCAGATCACATATTTGCATTCTCAAAAGAATAAGGCAAGTTCAGCTTCAACAAAGTATTTATGGATTTTGAATGACAATTACGTTGCTGCTGCAGCTGTATGTTTTGTGCTAATTAATATTCCTATTGGAAGCTTGTGGCCAGGATCCTACTGCTGTCTTCTGCTGCTTTAGATTTCTGTACAGGTTTATATTGACAGAGTCCAGCAGAATTACTGCTTTGTTTCCCAAATGACAATGAGAGGATAGTCTAGACAGTGGAACTGTGAGCTACATGGATAGGAAACTCATGAGTCTGAAAATAGGCCAGTGCCCTTCATGAAGGTAAATACTGGAAATCAGGCAGGTGCAATCCAGGCAGAAATTGAACAAGTGAAATGTTAAGAATGTGAAGTTTTAGCAGAAACAAAGGTGTTTATTTTCTTAACTTTGCACTGTTCAGGCTGGGTCCAGTTGTACCATGTGATGATGCTACAGGACTTTCTGAGTCAATACTCCTCTTTCATATCCAGATAAGAAATATTTTTGAGAAAAAATGCCACCCCGAATCCTAAAACAAACACTACACAAATTGAAACTTGAGCAAGATAAATGATCTTGGTTTGTACCTGCTGTGCTGAAGAAACATTTATGGGTGTGAAATAAACCACCAAACACTTTTTAGTTAAATAAGGAGTCATTAATTGTGAAATCATACCATAGCTGACTGAAGGACTCTCCCTTCTCTATTTAAATAGAAACCCTTCTCTCCAGCCTAAAGAGGGACCTAGGAAAATAGCTTGCAGGAAAGGACCCAGCCCTGCAATTGTTTTGCACACAGAAGCCCTATTGAAACCAGTAGAAGCTATGAGCAAAGAACATTTGCAAATTTTTTATCCCAAGCATCTAGAAAACAATTTTTTAAAAGACACCATCAATAATACTACTACTATAGTTCTGACTCATGCTCTGAACAAACAGTTACCGAAGAGTTCAAGATGTTCCACCTCCCCCTGCCGCTGTTACCTCTTCACTCTGGGGAGTGCTGCTTTCAGATTTGTGCCCACACCTGCCCATGGCAGCTCAGGCTGAGCCCACCCTCCTTTGGGGCCAGGAGAGGTGAGGCACAGGGATGAGTCTGTTTCTCCTGCTGCTGGGATGGCTGTGGCCACTGCACACCCAGCACTACCCAGCGGGGCTTGCAACAGTGACCAACACCCTGTGCGAAATTTGGGAAAGGTAGGTAAATGTTGCAGTTCATCTACTCCAACCTGTGGAATTCATTGCCGAGTGTATTAAGGTGCTCAGTGAGAGAGAAGGGAGAGACTCATTACAAATCCCTCCCTTAGCTTTCAAGTGTCGTGATTAGGTGCAATCACAGGCTTGTAGGAGCCCATGAACAACAGGAAGGCAGGCAGGTGTACAGTGGGCTTAGCAGTTCCCGTCCTGCTCTTGCTGTGTGTTCCTCAATATCTGCTGGTGGTCCCTGTCTGGGACAGGTTGCTGGGAGCGGTGTGAAGCACTAATCACAGTAGGGTAACTGGTCTTAAAAGCAAAGCAGAAGGGGCCACTGAGCCCCTGAAATTTAAGGGAATGGTTATGGATTTCTCTCTTGGTGTTCCCGCTGGCCCTAGTTTTGGTACAAAGCCCCAGCAGCATCTGAGGGCAGCTGATGTTATGCCAGATCCAATGTGTATTATTCTCTTAGAAATTCTTTTCCCTTCCCTCTCCTTTCAGGCACCCAATGGCCTCCCAGCCGTCAGCAGCTTTGTGTCCGCACCGGCCATGCCTCCCTACGCCACACCAGCCCAAGTGTCACCGTACATGACATACAGCGCCGCTCCATCCAGCTACATGGCGAGCCACGGCTGGCAGCACGCCGGGGGCACTCCGCTGTCCCCGCACAGCTGTGACATCCCTGCCTCGCTGGCATTCAAGGGCATGCAGACAGCCAGGGAGGGCAGCCACTCCGTCACGGCCTCCGCGCTCTGATGGGCCAGGAGCACCACGAGTCGCTGGCTCCTTGCTGCTGAGCCTGGCTCAAGGACTGCTCTCCTCATGCTGGCCATACTCAGCATTTCTCCTGACTTGTCTCCCGTGAGGCTTTTGGGATTGAAAGAGCTGAAGACAACATCAGAAACTGAGAGAAGTGTGGTGTTGCGCTCTTAAAGACTTTGTGTCCCTCAAAGGGCTCGTGGAGCCTTGTTCCACTTTCTCCTGGTCAAACCACACATATTTATTCTTAATCATCACGAACTTTCTAAATGTGCAATTGTTACTAAGATTTGTGCAAAAATCAATAAAGAAAAATCACCACAGAAAATTCTGCTATGCCTTGAATCAGCAAAGGTGGCTGAATGGGAAGTGTTTGCCAATTGCCTAGAGAACAACCTTTAATTGATGAGATTATATAATCCACTGTTATTATGAGGTCCTTAATCCTTAATTGTTTTATTGGGTTTTAGTAATCAAATATAGAATGAAGGCAATAGGTGGCTTTCAGATTCTTCTGGCATGTTGCCATTGTCAGGAAGTAGTAAGATCTTTGTGATTTTATCCATTTGTAAATAGAGGCATTTGACAGCATTTGTTTTCACCTTCCAGTACATTTCTTACCTTTTTTTTCTTTTTTTTTATTTTTTTAAGAAAATGATTTCTAGTTATTTTCTATGTCTTTGCATGGTGGGGTGATAGGTGATGAGGTTTAGGTAGGGGTTTTTTGTCATGTTTTTGTGCCTACAGTGGAGGCTTCAACATCTTATGAAATAATTATCTCTTTGGCAGAAGAGGCAAAGGCAGAAATCCATCTAAGTAACTCTCCACAGGTGAGAGCCTCCCAGACTCATAAAACACCATATTAATATGAAGTGTACAAACAGAAATGGGTGGAAAATACCTGAACAAAATGGAAAACTGTAGAGGAAAATGCTGTTATTGTGCAACCTGCGCAGAAATGCTTAAAAAGCCCTATCAGTCAAAAACCCCACTGAGAAACAGAATTGTACAATCATTCTCAGCTCACTTGTGTCCAGACTATGTTGTAATTTTTTAAAGAGGACCTTGTCTTTAACTTCTGCTTTAATGAATGTAAAGTATGGCTCTTGGTAAAGTTTACATTGTTGTTCTGAAGCATCTTTTTCCCCTTATAGGTATACTGGTGGTGGTACTACAAACAGAGATATTATTTAATATTAGCAAATTTCCTTTCTACATTTCTGTATGCAGTGGCAAGTACTCCATGCCAGTTATTTAGCTTTAAACTTTAATCCCAAGAGAGCTAACATTCTGATTTTTGAAAATTTACCTGTTTTCCCTTGGGCAATAATAAAGTTCTGACTATTATTATGCTTTTCCCATGCTGTAGGTATGTTCAGAATATGAATGTGGAAAAAAAAAAACCTGGTGTGACATTTCATATCCATCACAGACTATTAATATATTGTGTATTTTTAAAAGTGTTTTGCAATAACTTAAATTACTGTAGACATAGTTAAAGCAAAGGACAAAACACCATTCTTCATATATTGTTCTATCTACATCTCATATTAAACACTAATTCAGTTGCAGAGTAAAATACAGTTCCCTCTTAAAATATAGTTCTCTTTTTGTGGATTTCCAGCTTTCATCACCAAGACAGCTGTGGGTAAATTTTCATAAAAATCTAAGTAATCAGTATTTATGTCATGTACAGTATGCCCACTGAAATATGGATGGACTCTACGGGCTGCTGCCACCTTTGCTTCTTGCACTAAAAAAGTTAACAGAACTGCATTTCTGTAAAGAACACAGATATTGTATTTCGGCTCAAGGAAACAAAGATCTGATCTTGGATGTGATTCATGTTCTTAAGCCTCAAAGGTAGTCAACAGCTGTTTAGCTTTAATGAGATGCTGAAACCCTTGAAAAAGTAGGACACTTTTTCAAGAATGTTTCTTTGAAACCACTAAACGTAAAGTGCACACAAGTGCACTTCCACTCTGCCACACTGTTAGTGACATGATGGATGTTATTCTGCCTTTATACTGTTATAGCTGAAATAAGATGAGCCTTAACAGCATGAAAAAGAAATCACTTTAATACTAGACAAGCTCTTCACTAAAGATAAAATGGGAAAAAACTATAAGAAAAAGATCAAGTACATAAGTGATTAAGTGTGCAAGAGGATTTTAGCTTTCAACTTAGTTGTTCTACTGGATTACAGAATTATTGAGTGAGTCTACCTATTGTTTTCCATAGAACTCAAACAAGGGGCACCAAAGGGAAAAGAAAACAAGCAAGCAAACAAACAAAAAATAAGGAAGAAAAACTTTTCAAAGCACAGCTTTTTTGAGCTTCAAGACTTCGCAAGCCTGTAATATAGTGTGCCTGTGTTAAAAGTTTTCCAAATTTTCTTGAGTAACATGAGGTAATTTCTGGAATAAAAGTTGTCTTTCCTGACACTCCAATGAGGAATTAGTGTATTTTGAGAGACAGAGAGACAGATCCTTAGTTCTTTCAGTTATTTTCATTATCTTCGGCTAAATCAGGATAATTTATAGAACAAGGACAGGACATTATGTGAATGATTCCTCCCATGGGATACACCATCATAAACCATTTTTGTTTTGTGTTTGTTTAGGTACAGCTCTCTGTGCATCTGCCTGCTGTACGATACCTTACCCCTGAATGGGAACTCAGCAGGGCTGAGTGCACACCGTGTTGCTCAGAGTGAGCAAAAAGTGCCTCACCTTGGCTCTTGGTGAACTGCCTGTGATGGATTTTTTTGGTGTGAAGTTTCACAGATTTCTTTCTAAAATGTAAACCTACGATGCAGAATATTCCTTTGCCCAAGGACTATTTCACTACTTATACTCATAGGTAAACTGAAAACTGCAACATGTTCATTTACTAACCACACAACTCTAAACCATCTTACATTAAATCAAAAAGAAAAGGCATTGTTTCCTAAAAAATAATAAATAAGGGTTAACTGCTGCTGTCAAATATAAGGGTATAAATCTGGAATGAATGCACTGAGGTGAATGAATGCATTTGGGATTTATTCAGTATATGTGGGTGCAGAATTGAATTTTAAAATTTTTTTGATCAAAATGTCTACACTTGATTCCCAGAGTGTTAAATGTTTCCAAAGAAATCAGTAAAGTCTATTAATACTCCCTTCAACTGAACTGTGTTTGCATGGTCCCAGTTCAGATCTTTGGTGTGAAACTGAATTTCAGCCCACATTACACAAGGAGTAATGGGGCATTGGGCTGGCATGTTCATAGGTTTGTTTTCCCATACCATGCTGTTCTCTGTTTTTGAATGTTTCTCCTTTTTATCCAAGATCAGGCTGAGCTATTAACCGAAAAAAATCATGTTGGAAAGGATGTAAAACTGAAGGCTATATATGTATATACAGTATGTTTAAAGCATTTTATTTTTATATTTTGAATGCTCTAAATTAATAAAAGACAAATTATAAAGCATTTTGCTTTAGTTTTTGAAATTATCTTAGTAGTGTCTTCTCTTTGGCCAAGTACTCATAATAAAATGCAAAAATGAGGAACACTTGCCTTAAAACCATAAACTTTGAGCTAATTTTATTGATTTTAGCTATGAAATAGCATACGTATGAAAAGCCACCGTTGCCAAATTCAGACGAAAGAGAGGCTTATTGAGCATGTTAGTACAGGCATCCTTGAAAGCGCTGAAAACACATTTCTATTTTTAGATTTTAATGTTTATTTTTTTCGATTTTTATTTTTTCTATTTTTTGCTTTTTCAATGCATTAAAAACACTTATGAGATGAGACTTCACATGTAAACTGCCATTTTCAAATAACAATTCAGAAAGATACTTCTTTAGGATTGCTAAGGAAAAGGTTTGTACCTCCTTCAGAGGAAGAACATTATTAACAGAGTGAATGTAGTATGGGGAAATACTGAAACTTTCAGCAATTGCAAGATACATGCTCATTGGACAACAAACCAAGTTAGATAATGGAGACATTTTTATAACAGAATAATGTGTGATTTTAAATTATTTAAAGAGTTTTTCAAAAGAGAATTAACAGAAACTGTTTCTTCAGTCAGCATAAGTCAGAATTTACTGTATTTCATGGAGTTAGAATGGCTAGTAAGAACTCAAGTACATCCCTGGCATATTTATATTTACAGTGACAGGAAAAGCAAAAATTTTAGCTTCAGAGCAATGGTTTTTTTTATCTACAGAAAGGTGCTTTTCTTTGAGATGTACGGCTATATAATTACAACTGCAGATGTACTATCAGCCTACAACCTTGTTTCATGGTGGAAATGAAAGGCTAAACTAGCAGTCAGGATGCACTGAGCATTTTTATCACAGGACAGCTCTTTTCAGATAGTGTATCAAAGTGGATAAAAAATTTGCAGTAAAATCTCATGCCTAAAATTACTTTTTTCTGTTAAATTATTTACTAATTTCTTCTCTGAATCCCACGTTGGTTTGTATTTTCATGTAATTTGATGCATACTAATTTCTTTCAGTATCTTCTATGATCTGAATGAGATTTATATCATATACATGGCTAAGAACAGGTAGGATATTTAGCCATAAATATGCATATTTTTAAGGTTGTGGCTACTTGTGCTGTACTTTTCTATCCAAACTCCCAAGAACTTGAAAAGCTCTTCCATGAATGCTGAAATCATACTGGGTGGGACTGAAACTGGACCCAAGACTGACTGAAGAGTTGCAGAGTATGGATCATTTTCTTAATGTGGAGTCAAGGGAGCTGTCAGTTTACATTAGCTTATTATCTGCCCCCCTAGAATTATTCATTTTTCTCCTTTAAAATACCCTGAAAGTTTTTCTCTTGCCATTTCAGCTCAAACTTTTAAAAAAGTATATGATTACATAGGATGATTCTGTGTCAAGAATTTTCATCTTGTCCTTTAAAAACTCACTGTCTTATGTCTGCTTTATATTTTCTCTTGGTCCAGCAACACAATTACAAATGTCAAGTGCTATTTAATTATGCACTTGCAGAAAAGCACGTATTTAAATGTTTTCTTGGATCAGGACCTAGAGACCATATTTGTTTGGAACTGTATTAACATCAGTGCAATCTGAGGGTATTCAACACTATAAAGGATAAGAATAACTTTTGCTTTATTATAGTGTATTTTAGAATGCATGTAATTTTAAAGAGTATATTTTTCAGAAGTGCTACTTGCGAGTAACTGTGTCCTGAAGCCATGCATAAACGTATTCGTATACCAAAAGCATCACTGCACCACCTGGAAGAAAAGATATTATTTTACTACATAGAAAATCCAGTATTTTCAAGATTTTAGAGAGCATTTCTAATGTGTAATATAAACAAGAATATGGCAAAGCCTTATTTACAAAATGGATAATTCTACTATTTCCTGAATCCACTAAAAATTCACCAGTTCATACACCATACCAATTTCACTTAATAGTAGATCATAAAGTTGATGTAGATATCTTGTATATTAAATCAAATTCACCCTCAATGTGATTTTTCCTAACACTTTTTCAAGAATAATATTTTTCTTTGTTCTTCTAAAAGTGAAACTTTAAATCTGAGTATATTCGTGTGCCTATTTAATTAGATTTGGTCATGAAAGAACAACTTGACTGGTGGAATGACAAAAATTAATCTCCAGGATGATAAAAATGCTTCCAGGTAAGAGTTAAGAGAGGTTTTCACCTGTATTTTCACCATGTCTAAAGCAGAAAATAATGGTGTGGAAGTGAGTATAATCTTTCCTGGCTAAAAAACCACAGGCAAAGTTTTGATTTAATGAAATGGCATTATTTGCTAGAATTGGTAACAGTATAAAATCCCAGCTTGAAAGACATATCTTTACTGTTAGTGAAGCCAGACTGTAACTGGGCTGTAATTACTGTAATAAAAAAAAGGAACATTTCAGAGGGTATATATATAACTAAACACATAGACAAGCTTCTAGCCGGAGAACATGGATAAAGAGAATCAGGCTGCATGAGTAAAAATATATTATTTGTGGGTGCCGGCACTGTGGCATAACTATCTTCTTGCCTTTGCCTGTTGGTTCAGTTGGTGGCTTGGAGTGGCTCCTCTAACAAATGAGGCTTCTGCTGAACTGGGCTCAGCTTTCTAGGGATAGGCTAAGACAACCAGGCACACAGAACTGCTACATGAGTTTGTCCACATCATTTATCCTAAGGAACCATCATCAGACTTGAAATTCTCTATGAAAAGGAACTCACAAACAGCTAGAGAGAGCAGATGTTTGCAAAAGGCTTTGACCAACAAACAAATCACAGACACAATGTCCAAGATGTGATTTGAACTCAAATCAAGGTTGATTCCAAATCTCATACTGTGTGATCTGTGTATCTCTTTTCCTGTAAACACTCACATGTTGGAAGAAGGAATTACCTTCCCAATCACAATAAAGATTTATTACTGTTTCATCAGAAAGTAAACCTATATATTAGTTAGCCAATATAACTACAAAAGTATTTAGAATGAAGTTCACATGTAACTGACTTGCTGGATTTGGGCCAGAATGCATAGGCATTTTTAAGATGGAAACTTTTATTCCAAAATCTGCTGTGCTAAGAGGTACTGGGAAAGCTAAACACTGCCTTCTCTTTGTCTTGCATGTAATCTAGTATCTTTGGAGTGTAAGGGAAAAGGCTTTTAGCTTCAGAGCTCCTTGTTTCCCCTCCCCACCTTCTTCTTCACCCTGCACAATAACCAGGCACGGTCTAGTACTTAGCCAGATGGATTGGATATGCAAACATTTACAGACAAACCTAATGCCTCCTTTATACTGCAAAACAGGCTCTGTAACTACTTGCTTTACCTATGTGTGTTCTTGCATATTAAACAACCAGCTTGAACAACTGGAAATACAATTTCATGGAAATGGGATACTGTTCAAATTGGGGCTTCTGCTCTTTTTGACGCAGACTGCCTTTGTGGGCTGACAAAGTCCAAGGGCCTAGTGCTTTGCTTTCATGATTAAGCAAAACCAGTCAGGAAAAAAAAAAAAACACTCTAAAAGCCAAAGAACATACAGCTCTCAAACACTGTACACCCACATTTAGAGTAACAATTAGTAAGAAGGGGTCAAACAACAACCCCAGTTTTAAGACATCCTTGTTCTCTTCGTTTTCCAGGGCCATACAAGTCCCTTCCCAGCTCTGCTATCAGCTTTTTAATGTCTGCACCCATAGATCATAGAAGAAGAAAATAACTGGAATTTTATATGCTTGGGCTGTGCTTTGACTAGCTGAGTGCATTCTATGGAGAGGCTCTAACCTACATTTTAGTCTGACTTCACATAGGTATGGAATAGTCCTAATGAACTCAAAAGATCACATTAGAAGGAATAGGAAACTTTAAGAAACATCCAAAAGTTTTACAGTTCTGTCATTTGCATGTACTTTGGTGTGTCCATAAATAAAACAATTGCACAAATCAGCAGTTACTTGGATCCGCAATTCTCTGATGTATATGTGTAAATGATTTTTTTAGACACATACTTAGCCAAATCCATCTGTGATACTACTAGATGATACTATTTTAAAAAGAAACCATTCAAAGTGAAAGATATTTTGATTAATTTATTTGATTGATATTCACTACATTTTCTCACGAAAATGAAAAAAATGGGAAGAGAAAACAAGAACAAAAGCAAAATAGAAATGACAGAAGGAAAATTACCTGGACCCAGCCTCATGATCTTGGGAAGCAAGCCTTTGTACAGAGCCAGAAATCTGTAGCAGAAGAATAACAAACAAAACATTTCAAACAATATTCTTGCTCTAAAAGAAGAATGGAATTGTAGCATATGTTTGTTAAAATGCTGGCAGAGCACTTAGAGGCAATTATTTGAAATTACACGTGTTCAATAGCAAGCTGTATCTGGATTTTAACATTTTACAGAGGCAGATCAGATGAAGAGAAAAAGTTAATCAATGTTCAGTCACAAAAGCAATGTTGTGAGCCTAGCCAATCAGAAATATGACTTTAATCAGTGAGATGGGTTTACTTTCAAGACAAGTCTGTTAACAACAGCTGCATACAGGGACAAAATTACTGATATAATTGAATATCAAAGCCACAACTCAGTCACCACTTGAGAAATATTTTTAAAAGTTGGAAAACGTTATTACCACAAAGATCTGTCCTCAGTTTAATTATTTTAGCAATAATTTTAAAGGTACAGAGGCCTGCATAATTACAATCAGATTAAATTGAGAAATAGTCTGTTTTCTGTTCATATTTTCCTTTTACAAAATGAAGAATTGAAAAAATTACACATGAGGTACATGAAGTATTTACTTGGGGAACATAAATTTTGACAATGCAATAATCATCTTGTAAGTCTCTTGTAAAAGTTCATATATAGTAGGAAGATATGTCCTTGTAATTCTAAAATAAATTTTCAAAAGGTTACATTGGGCTCTTTTGATATATGAGTTCAGGGTGGCTTAATGCTCCTCATCAAATCTGAAATATAACAACGTGGTTTTATGGACCCATATGAACTAAAACAGAGGTCTGGACATTTATTAAAATAAGAATGTTTTACCCTTCCTCTTTATAGACTGTTGCCATAGTTTTAAAACAGGTTCTGTACTTGATCTCTCCAGGAACTGGCTGTGGTCCTTGAATCCTACTTTTTGCAACATCAAAAGGAATGTTAATAATTGAGGCTATTGTTCCCGAGACTAGCCCAATTCCAAATTTCCTCAAAAACTCCAAATTTGGATCCTACAAAAAAAAAAAAAAAAAAAAAAAAAAAAAAAAAAAAGAAACAGGAAAGAAAGAATGAAAAAGGGAAACGGAAAGACCTGTACAGGTTAAGCACTATAAAGTAATAAGCATTTAATCAGAAAACTCACACAACACACTCGTGTTATTTTAGCGGAACACATTAGGATTTCCTATGCTGGAACTTGTTTTCTTGACAATCCTATTGGCTATGTTTTTACACATGGTCTAAATTGCTGAAGTACACATTTCCTCACACAGGATTTATAAACACAGTTCATAAAGAAAGACTGGAATGGCATATGGGGATGATTTGTATAATTGGGCTTCACAATGTACTTAGTATTACTGTATCAAAACAGGAGAAATCCAAGCACACTATTAGCTAATTGGCCAGAATATTTTACAAATGACAGCAACTTCCACCATGAAGCCTACTAAAACACTCATTTGTGTGTTGGACCCCCAAATGCTAAATTAAATAAAGACTAATCTCAGTCTGCTGCCATTCCCCTCCAGGTTTTTCACATTTATTTTCACATGTAGCTGATCCACTGTACTGAGAAGTGCTAGCTTCCTGTTATTAACAATCCAACTCGGCACAACGGCAAGAGAGCCTCCACGTTCTGTGCATTATAAACGGTGGTAATTCACTCAGCTAATTGGCTGAAGAATTTACAACAGATTGTTTCTGAACCCTGCTATATGCACACAGTAAAAGTTAGACGTAGGTTAGAAGTGCATCTAAAAACTTCTTTGCTCACTCACAGTTCACAGTTCAACTGGGTTTTATTTGATCTTTTAGAAAGACCTCCTACTTTGGCATTTCTAGGACATCAAAGAACCCAGAGTTTATCTGGGAGTCAAAGTCCCTTGAAGCAGGTTTAATCCTATTTCTCTAAGTAGTGGAAGTCACAGGGAAGTGTGTTCCAGAACATTTCCTATGCACATAATTTGGTTTTGCTATCCGTTTTCAAGGGAAGGACATTTTTTTGCTAAATCAGATTCCTTATATGCTGCTTACTTCTGTCATGAAGGTACCTTAATTATATAAAATCATCATTAAAATAACAAATTATTTTGCCATGTTATAACATCAGCACAATGTTAAAATAAGACAGTTTTTTGTTTCCTAAACCTCAATGTTTTTAAATTAAAAAGAAACCAAGAAAGAAGTTTTCATTTCCAGATTAGCAACAAGAAAAATAAATTAAAACTTCCATAATATACATTGGATGAAACCCATAGAGGTGTTAAGAAAGAAATGTCAAAATCAACAGAGCTCTTTATTACTTGCAGAAAAACTCAATACCTTGATTTTGCAAAACATGAAACATACCGATAACATAAAAAAACTTAGAATCACTTGTGGTACAAGAACTGTAGCCCTTTTTTAGCAAAGATCTTAGCAAAAAAATTTCTGTTGATTCTGTACATACAATAATTTAAATGCAAATAGAATAAAGCCAATGTTTCTGGTATCTAGAGAAGAAAAGAAGCCCTCTTTTGAAGCATTTTGCCCATTCACAAAACTCAACTCTAACCAAATGTACCATAGTCAACACCAGCTTTGCTATAATTTGATTTTTTATCATAAACCTCATGGGAAAGGTTTTTCAATTAAATTAATCACTGTAATATCTGGGTAATTTCATTAGTATAAAGAGTCAATATAAATTTATGTGTCAAAAATCAAAAGTAATTTTTTTTCTAAAAGCAGAGCTTAGTGGCTCTGAGGTTATTCCACTACTCATTCTAATCCAGTCTTCACCTAAATCACCTTGGCTTATTATTTCTTCAAGTCCATTGCCCCACATCCACTTTTCACTCTCTATTCCTACATAGAACTTCTATGTTGGCATGGATCTGAAAGCTACTACAATAAAATTATTGTCTGCTATTTTACTTACCAAGTTGAATAGCCCATTTGGGTTTCCCATCTCTTCTTTGCTTCTAGAAGTTCAGAGCCCCTTTCTCTTAGAAGACAATGCACTGCTCAGCACCCAGGGTCTGATGTGACAGGAGGAACATCTGCAGTGGCTGGGGCTGGCTGTGCCCAACTTGAAATGAGCCTTGCAGTTGGCTACATTTCAAAGGGGGCTTTTAACAGGTGTGAGGAAATTTCACACTGTTAAGAAATGTGGCAGCCACTTGGAGGTGGTAGTGAGCAAAGGTTTTAATCAAGGTAATGTTTAAAAGCAAATCTAATTATGATAAAAAATTGCAAAGCAAGGGTTGCTGGGCACCAATGAAATGCACTATACAAGTAGATGCCATTTGCAACATAATTTCATTGCTAGGGCAGAGGCATAGCTGCTAATTCTCTATGGTTGGTACACTAGTGGCCATTGAAAGAAATCTGGCTTATTCAATTTTCAGTAAACAGAGCACAAGGTTGGCTGTAAGTAGTCTGTTTAGCAGACTGAACATATGAAAAATTATTCATTATGGACATTTACAACTCACACATGTCATTGATATCATCTGACCACTCAACCTACAAAATTTATTGTTATTGGCAAAATAGGCAGCAAACATTCCTAACTGGGATGCAAATTTAATGCACGGTTTAGCTGACAGCTAAAAGGCTCATTCAGAGACTTTCATACATTTTCCACTTCTGTTGCAGATAGTGACAGCAGATAAATAGTCAATAGTCAAAATTATTTCACAAGTGTAGTATTCTTATTTCACAGTTTTTATATGTTATAATTTTTATATATTTTTCAATATTACAAGACTGGCTTTAAGAATTTATTTTCTGGCAAAATATACAAAGTTAACAAAATAGATCTTGTAATGAAATCAGGTATGTGAGAAATCTAGACAAATTAACAACAGTTTAATATTTTTCAGACTAACTGCAAACCAGCTTCTACCAAATTACTTGTACAGGTTTGATAACTCTAAGCCTCTAGTACCTGCCCATTGATAGAAGAGGTTTTAGTTACAGGTCATAAATTATTGTCAAATACTTCCATTTAGCAGTCACTGAAGTGAAATTCAATGCATGCAAGTACCTGAGACATAATGTTGGCTAGCACCAGCCAGATGAGGCCTGACCTACGTCTTCTTAAATTCAGGGTTAGTTTTGTATTGATTTTAATGGGAGTTTGATCAGAATTATTGGCTATATCTCTCTGTACAGACTATCTGTGGTACCAGTGCTGGCTGGCTTAGAGAGTCCTCTTAGCTTTATTAGCACTACAGAATGCTATCACCATTCAAAACAGACTGGCTGCATCAAACCAGTCCAGAAGGGTTCTTAGCCTCCACCAGCTCCTAAGCCACACCCAGGAACTGTGCTGGCTGGCCAGGGATGAAGCTGTGCCACGGAGTGTCCAACAGTACAGAGGGCTGAGTTCCAGTGCTGCTACTCCATTTACTAGCACAGATGTAGCCACTGTGCAAGCCACCATATAAGGCACTGTGCACTGGCCAAGCACAAGGCAAACCTCTCCATTTATTTGCAGTTAATCCCACATTGATTCAATTGCCTCTTGATTTTGCTAATATTTGAGGACAGCTGGGCCACTAGCTGACATTGAAGCAATTTCCCTTTTGTTTTCTGCATATATTTAAATTCATGCTGTAGATGTTAAATTTTTTCTGCATCTTAAAAAAACTGTATAAAGTACTAATTTCCTTTAGATCATAAAGCTCTGAATATTTCTAATAATGCAATACTTGTTTCCTATTTTTTAAATCTGAAAGGCTAGGAAAGCATGCTTATGCCAAATACTATTACTATTCAATTCTTATGCAAGAATGTTTCCCATGATTCCCATAGGAGCTATACACTAGTCTCTGTCCTTACCTGCATATTTTCCTGAATTTTCTGCATAGTGATTATAATTTTTAAATCTTTTGATCAACACAAAAGTGTTTACTCCTATCTTAGTAACAAGCTATGCTTGCGCCTTGAGTTTTTAGAATGTGTGACTAAAGTACACTGTAAGAAACTTGTAGAAACTTGTGGATTAGCTGCTCTTGTACAATTCAATTTACTGTAATAATCTGCAAATAAGAAGTGGAGCTTTTCTTCATTTACACAACATTGCCAACAAAAATACCAGGCTATTCAGAAGTGCAGAAAAAAAAGAGGTGTTACTTCATCTGGGAGTAGAAACCGATCCCTTTTGATGTGAATTGCACCTTCTTACATGTATATCACTACATATTACACCTGTGACTGTTTAACTGTCATCATCTAAAAATCATATTAGTGAAAACAGACTTCAATAAGTAGCATACTGGAATCATTAATAAATCATTAGTTGTTTCTCACACAGTCACTTAGAAAGTTGCTGATTTTACCACGTTTTCATTAGTAAAATTACCTTTTGTTGTAAAGGGAATGTTTCCTTCCTTTGTTATTTAAAGTGATATAGGATAAAGAAATCAGAATTTCTTTAAGTGGAATTACAGCTATAATGATTTTTTTTCTTTAATTATAAATTATATAAAGTCCCTATACATGGCCCTTTACAGCCTGTTTTGGACTGTCTCTCTCCCATAAGGACAAAACTCCCCTGTCATCCTTCACTACTAAGCTGAACTCTCTTTCGAGTAAATAGGTCCAGTGCCTGGCTAGAAAAACCTACATTCTGCAGCTTGGTCACCTCTGCAAGCTTGGCACCTTTGTGAATACTGACAGAAGTTCTAGAAACTGATTTTTCTCTTCTAAGCCAGTTTGCCACAAAAAAAGTGCATACATACTCAACATAAGCACAACATGTCTGTATCTCATTTGTTCCTTTTCACACTGCTAGCACGCTAGAAAGGGAAATTTACAAAAATGGTAATTCAAATATGACTACACTCAGCTTTGCTTAAAAAGTGAGAAGATCAAGTCCTTAATTTGCTTCCATTAAAATGCTATGGATTTTTGCAAAACAGAGCTAGGTTAGTCAGAGTTTATCGCTAAATACCACAGCTTTGCACAGAAAAATAGAGTGTGAATTAAAATGTCAAACTTCTTATCTGATTGTCTATTGCTCTGTATGAAGAACTTACTTTATTGACTGGAAGAATGTTTTTCACATTGAAGTAGAATCCAAAGTAAACCATGTTAAAAACTCCGTGACGGCCCAGTGTTGCAGTAAGGCCTTTGTTGAGTCCCTGGGAGCCCAGACCACCGGTTTTAATGATCTGCTGAGCTTGAACAAAGCTCGATGGTTGCTACACAAGTTAAGGAAAAGAAGGAAGAGATCAGCTTTACAAAAAGAAAACAATAAACATAGCATCATTTCCATCCTGTTGAAAAACACAGTGTTGCAATTCTTGCAATTTTATATTAAGTATCACCGTATTTGTTATTTTCCCTTTTTGTGACCATATAAAAATCACAACTTTAATTAAAAAAAAGATTCCTTATTTTTGTTTGCAGAATAAGATAAAAGCAGACTTGAGTACCACAAGAGTAGTACTGTAACAGGTTCCCATTTCATAAAAGGCAAAAAAGAAAGAAACTGTCTATATCAGACAGCATCTGCCTGACTACATACATCATTGATCTTTTTTTGAATCTACCATGATATTCAGAATTAGCTATTCCCCTTCTGAATATTTTACATTTTTTAGCAACATTACAGAAACATTACTTTCAAAAAGTTGTCGAATAGAGTTTGGTTTTTTCCAAAGCATAAAACCAAAAAACCCATAAAGCCATAAAGCTCTGGGTAACCAAATCTATAATTAGAAAGGCAAAACATGACTTCCACTAGGAGGCTCAAACATGAAAATATAAAAGAATTTTGACTACATCACTGTGAGTACCACTAATTTCAATACACTTATTTGTTTAATAGCTTTCCATTTCAAAATATCACTGTGGTATATCAACAGCTTCAGCCAAATGATGCTACGATATCTGAAACAGCATATGACTACTTTTTTAGGTTACTGATGAGTTTAATCTTTAATACAAAGTTTCATTCTGTTTTTTCATATTTCATAACTAATATTATCCTGTTAATGCTCTGCATATATTTTACTAGAGCTTACTTTTCTATCTACTCACAAGAATGGAGATACTAAACATGGATATAGCAATAATATCTTTTTTTGTGCTCCAAAAATGGACATTAGACCTTTAAGAAATAATACATCAACCTTCAATATTAAGGTACCCCTTGGTATCCCTTTTCTTGAATATGGATTTACTCATGACTCAGAGGGGAAGCATGTCACTTGCTGAACACCTGAGATGGGATTAATAAATCCAAATATAGACACCTGCAATGTCTACACCTGACTTCCCTTTTCAGTCCTTTAGCAACAAAGAGGACTCTCTTTGGCAGCACTTCCCTTTTACCAAAGGAGGTGTCATCATGTAAACTGATCAAGCCATAGAAGGTCTGTGGTTCATCATGGATGATGGAAGGACCTTAGACAGAGGAATTTATTGTACAAACACCTGGAGTTAATGCACTTCACACAGCTGTTGACTTTTACTTAATGTAGACCTACTCAGTGGAATCTGGAGTCAGATTCTTCTCATCATAAAGCAGAAAATTGTATTTGTTTAATTAATCATAAGTCTTATGTCAGGTGAGAAGATTTTAATCATCACACCAGCTTCTATAGCCAGTGAGCTATCCATGGCTACAGGGAAAGGGAAAAACAAAAAAGGAAAACCAAACAACATGGCGCTGGACTGCTGCAGTTTACTTTAAAAAACAGCCACCATTATTTTTACCCACAGCAATCCACATTACAAAAGGGCTGATACGTGATTTATAGTGGCCTTCCTCTTTAAATCTATCAACCCTCGAAAGATGATCTGCTACCACAGAACAATTCAGCTGTCACTGCAGGGTGTGAATATTTGCTTTGGGGGTGTGCTGGAGTCTGGGTGTGAGTGTATGTGCTCATGCTCTTCCTTGTTCCTTTTAAACAAGATATATTTATTATTTCTATACAATAGTCAAAGAAATATGTGAACTGCATTAGGTTTCATCATGTAGTATGAAAGCTTCACAATGGGATAGGTACACATTTTACTTAAACCTTTTAGAAAAACAGTGCATAGTAATGCCTTATGCTGTATAATATAACCTCTGGACATGCTTCTTCCAATGGACTTGAGTTTACATGCTTTATTCATGGTTCTTCAACATTTTCTCAATGAGAACTTGATGTCAAGGTATAAAGTCACTGTAGTTTTTTCTAATTTACAGCAAATTTTGAAGCTCTTACACTTTAAAAAGATATATTAAAATTAATGTCTGTGATATAACAATCTTCATGATTTAAGAACTTAATTTCCCTTGGATTTTTTCCCTAGAACAAGTAGTTAATACTTTCAATATAAACTAGGTTTCTAGTAGAGTCTAAATACCATTCTGTCACAATTTTATTTGTATGATAATATACTATTACTTGGATTTTGTGAAATTTTGCATTTAAATTAAATTAGAGAATATTTACCTGAACAACTCAGAATGCTTTTTGACTTCTACAGTTTGATTATGGTAGTAGTCTGATGGTTACCAAGGAAGGGATGCTGTAACTAAAGGAAGTAATTGGCTAAAATTTACAAACTGAACCACCCCAGACTTTGTTATAAATTTTTCAGTAGAGAAAAAATTAAAATGTATGAAGTGAAAGGATTCATTGGTCTTTTGCAACTTTACAAGGGACAGTTTGTTAAAAATGTAATAGTTGTTTATATTTAAAAGCAGAGGGATTTTTAAGCTAGGATAATTACATCTTCACAACTGTGGAGCAAAAAGTTCCAGAATATCTGCTTAGTTCACTACTGCTGGATCAGAAATTTTTATCACATCATCTTCTTGACAGACGGATCCTCTCACACGTTGTTTTTTCCTACTTTCAGTCTCTCTCCTTCCAGGATCCTAAACATTTTACTCTTGCCCTGCATTTTTTATCTGTTTAGTGACTTTGCTGCCAAAGTTTAAGAAATGTCTAGACTGGAGACTTGCAGCAAGCAAGTCATATGCATTGAGAATCGAACAGGAGTTTACCAAACATTTTAAAATTTATTCTGGAAGAAAATGTTTTTTCTGGATGAGTTATGGAGTAGGTACCAGTTACTCTATGACATTTGGAAATCAGTAGCTGAATTTTTCCAGAATTTACCTGAGGAGCTTGGCCCAAACAGATTATGTAAATGCCCAGGTCATAAATCTCTTTACTGTGCATCCCCCGAAAGTGTTCAATTTCTGCAGATGAGTGCCAAAAGGCATGCAAGTATTAACTTAGTCAAAACTTAATAGTAGAATATGCAAAAGTCATGTCCTACCAGGGATTCAGTCAACCTTTTCACGTGATGCTTATGTGATTTAGCACTTCTACCATGGTACTGATGATTTCCCAAAAGATTTTGTAAAAGATGATTTGACAGCTGTTATTTTTATTCAATGAGGAAAAAGAAAAAAGGAACTGTATTGCTGCCTTCCTTCACTTTATCCTGGAACACCTTCTGCATTAAAATTAATAGAAGTTAGTGCATTCCTGAGAACACTTGATTTTCATGAATCACTGTTTTCCAGTTTAATCTTTTTCCCCTTTCAGCAGTACCCAGAATCATGGACAATGTTTTGCACAATGACTTCTCTGGACGAAACAATATTTGAATAACAAAACTCTGAAATGAAGCAAGAATTTAAATTATCAATGTACTTGTTATATAACAATTTTCCAGTTTGTGCTAATAAAAGTTTCATCCAAGAAACATAGTGTGAAATATACCAGCTGGACTCTGTCTAGGGCACAGGGCCGTGGTGTTTTATGCTAACTTCAGTGCTCACTTGAAATCTGGAGCCTGCTGGGGTAAATGTGCTGTGTACAAGGGGCTCAGGTTTGAACTCCTGGGTACAATTCCTCACAGTGCTGGGTTGCTAGTTGCTTGGGAGGGATGAAGGTACATTTCAGGCACAGAGCATTTACAGTGGAGATGCTGATGCCTCTGACAATACTGCAGGCATCTCTGCATGCCTTTAGGCATTGTCTATTGGGGCTCTTCCTTTCTTGTTTTTGTTAAGCTTGTGGGGAAAATAATTTGCATTCACCAATATATTACAGACATTCTGCTCTAAATACGAACCTTGATGTGCATTATGCCCAATAAAGTGGAAAAAGGAGAAAGAAGCAATTTTCCTACCTCTGCAAAGGCATTCTGATTGGTCTGTAAGGTAACCTTCACTACTTCAAATGGATTAACCACAACTGCCTCTGTCAACCCAGAGCCCAAGCCAGCAACTGCAAATGCCTAGGAAAGTTAAAGTGAAAATTAAATATTAAGGAGTAAAATTTCCTCTACATCAGATTGTGAAACAAGGGATACAATGCAAACTTCAAGACTACAGTAATGCAGCAGTATTCTATTACTAAACAACTTTAGCCCTTGATTAGATGCTGACAGTTCATGAAGACAATATGACAATAGCCATAAACCATATTCCAAAACAATCAAAACAAAATGTCATAGCACTCCATGTCCATGCATTCTCTTTTCAGCTGGAAGGGAAAATGTGGTACCAAATTATTACGCAAACATGGAAGATGTGGAAAAAGAATGTCCTCATGTTATCTTTGGGTGGACTCTGAATAATAACACAAATATAAGTGCAGTTATGCAGCAATGGAAAAAATAAAATCTCTGAACTGAGCATTAAGCTCATAACACGAACATATTAACTTAAAAATATATGTAAAAAAATAAAATAGTTCAGTACTTAAGCAAATTGCACAAGTAGAATGTTCACCTAGTAAAAAATCCTAGAAAAGTTTGTATGGGAATGAGTGGCATACAGGGAAATGTCAGCATTCAATGCAAGGATGAATTAACTCCATTTACTTAGAAGCTGGTGGCATTTCAATCATAGATAAGGAGATATTCACTGCTTTGCTTTGCATATTCCATCCTGGCACAGCATTTTAAGATACCTTAATTTGTTTTTAACAAAATATAGTATTAAAATATTTAGGTCAACTGAGAAAATTCAGAGGGGTTAAATTTAATGATCACCTTACACATTTATTGCCTTCATTTAACATTCCCAAACTCTAAAGGTGCTGAAAAAACTGTCCCAGGACCAAAATATATGATAATGAGTACATTTTCTGATATTCAAAGAAAGCAATAGTAAGGGAAAAAACAACAGTGGGGAAAAAAACTTACTTAACACAGAGGGATTTGAGCAGGGACTCCTGAGAGCTCAAGAAAGAGAGGAATGAAAAGTTAGAAGGGTAGTGGCAAACTCCAGTCTTGCTGCCTTTGGAGAAGATTGTGTTACCAAGAAATTGATTTTTCCAGTAAGATGGGAACATTTCATCATCAACCATGAGACTGAAGCCAGTAGGAAGATGGCCCTAATGTATGCATCTGTCTTTTAATAATAAATACTGCCTTGATATGAGGTCTGTTGAGGTACCTAGAAACATTCTGCCTGGCTTAGACCAGAATCCCCCTGACTACTATAGGACCAAAAATACCTCTATAGTAACAGTACTGCACCAAAAATGTGAGGGGTTTCTAGTTATTCTAAGCATTTTTATATCTATTCTATGAATCAGAGCAGCTTGTGGGCAGCTATTGCATGTTTACAAGTTTTCAGCCTATTTGTCTTCCCTCCAAAAAGTGCTGGGGCACCATAGAACCTTCATCTCTGTTCTTTCCACTTGCTAGAGAACAAGTATCAGTCTCTCTATATACACCTAAGGATGAGAACTGCTGAAAAATATCAGATAAAATAGGAGAGACTGCAAACATCTATAAGGCCTGTGGAATAATTAAGAAGAGGAAACTTGCTTTTTAGCCTAGTTAATAGAATTCCATGACTCACTGCAATTCACTCACTGCAATTAAAGGGAGATATGAATGGAAGCAATACTCTTTAAAAGAGTCTTTTAAAAATTTTAAGAATTTTTGAAACTTTGAAATTACCAAAACCTTTATAGCACAGCCTTAAAAAGATCAGTTGTTTCCTGAAGTTGTGATGTCATCATTGTGAAAAATTGATATTTACTATGCTTTACATTCCGTACATTTACCACAGGAAGCAGTAGTTCTTATAAAAAGTACTTTACTCCTAATGCATAACAGCAAAATCAAGATCTACACATGAGAATGCAGATTACACATGCAAGCTACATCTTAGAATTAAAACATTTCTGTGTATATGTATGCCCTGTGTTTTGTTTTTAAACCAGTTATTTCTTGAGATGAATTCCTAACTCCACTGATCGACAAGAGACTTTCTCCATTTACTTCAAAGGAAGTAGCAATTTCTTATCAATAACTTATGTTTCTTTTATAAAGTTTTTCAAATAAGACTGAGATCTGTATTTTTGTTATAGTTGTACTGTGGCTTGGAGAATAGCACTTTGAGGTTGAAGTGTTAAGCTAGACACTATGTAATGAATAAATAAATATTGACAATGTTAAACTTTTTTGTTATTTTGTAAGAATTAAGAATGACAAGCTGTATACAGAATCTTCCATGGTGGCTGTTGTTATCCATGTTAACAAATGTTATGATGTTATAGGGAATTATTTGATATGAAACATCATTCATCAATTTTGATAAATTCTTATCAATGTTTTCGAGGGACAAGTCTGTTTTGAAAAACTCTGGATTGAGCTGGACCCTTTGATTTTGGGCTTCTATGGGAGGAAGCAGACACATACTACATTAGAACTCTGTACCCATACATACCAGTCCTGGAGGCAATGACACATATCCCAGTAGCTTCTTGTATTGTTCGAAGGTAAAAAACTGTGAATAGAAGTTCAATTGAAATGGAGTTGAAAAAAATTATTAGTTACTTAGGCAAATTAGTAAAAAGCAGACTACAATGGAGTTTCACTACCTCACAGCTGAGCTGCTTCCTGAGCAGCTGCATGCAGTTCTGCAAAATAAATGTAAGCCACTTTTATTTCACACTCTCTGTAGCAGTGTGAGATGTGCAAGAGTAGTCAATCAGGCTTCAGAACTGATTTTATTAGTGTGTCATACATAATAGCAGCATAAGTGCAATTCAAGTAATGCTTTATCTAAGAGTTAACTTACACCATATAGGGCATATTTTAAATTTATAAACTTTTCCTCTGGCATTAACTTTCATTCACTAGTTTAAATGTAGTAGCAGATATATCAATTTTCCCAAGAAATCACCCCCACATCCTTAATGTAATGTGCTGCAATTGTTTTTGCATTTCTCAAACACCAGTCTGCTTCTCATCAGAGAGATATAATTGTGGATTTTGAAGACTGAAAGTCTGTCATTTTTAAAATCTTCTACTGTCAACAGACACATTTCTTTTTCTGTTCTCTCGTTACAAATAAATCTTTCAGTCAATTGTCTGCTTTCAAACAGTGGCACTTCGAAATGCTGAGCATCTGCAATACCTTAGAGGATGCCTTGAAAGCCGTACTCTTGGGTGTTTGAATTCCAAGAAAGAAGTAAGATCAGCTTCACCTGCACCAACATGGTGAAAGGCAATCATTTGCAAATGGCTCGCTTTGCAACCTACCATTTCTTGACACCCAAACCCATTAATTTTCTGTGAATTCTTATAAAAATCAAAGCATAATAAATGAATGGATTTGTTCTTCCAATAAGGTTTAGAATAATTCTGACTGCACTGAAGTCAGTAGGAAGCTTCCTGTTGGCACAGGGAAACAGACTCACTGCCTAGCTCCTTGTCAGTGGACACCAAGTCTAAGATGCATGGGTCAAGACATACTCTAAAGAAAGAGTATATGTGACATTTCACAACTTATTAGGAAGATGCACTCTGAAACACAGCACACAATCTAGGCCACTATTTAAAAAACAACAACTCAGATTACATCATATTCAAAAAAGGGCTACCAGGACTATTTAGGAGAACTTAAAAGATTAAAATTAATCTCTATATAGTAAATAAGAATGAAGACTACAGGAGAATAAATGCTTTCCTTGTTTAGTTTGCAAAAGAGATGCTGCAAGAGAATGAAAAACAAGGAAGATATGTAACATAAAGAAATTAGGTGTAAAAGCAAAATATAAGTAGAATGTGGTTGGAGATCTGATGAAGCTTTCTTGCAACTAAAAGAGCAGAGTCCTGAAACAGTCTTCCAATAAGAACAATGGGGGAAAAATCTTTATGACTTGTAGGGGAGAGTTTGATTAAGTTTATGAAGGAGATCATAGAACAAACCCCATAGCGTCTTAAATTCATATTCTGCAAACACGTTGCTGAAGCCACTGAAAAAGCAGTCCAGTTGCTATCACATAAGACAGATATGAGTGCAGTGAAAATGATCTTCTAGCATCAGGATGGCAGAACTTGTGGGCTAAAAAGAGTAGGTATCTGAATTCTGGGTAAAACCAAAAGTATTGGAGGTGTTATTCCACATAATTTTCACACATGGAACAACACAAGGCCCCTAACCACAGCTCACTATTTGAGCCCTGTAATCTAAGAAATATTCATGTCTTTGCATACAAAATAAAGTGTCTTTTACACAGCATGTCTGGTATGATGGGAATGAAGAACAAAAACCTGACACAGTTCCACCAAGATTGCATCAGTGCAGATTCATATCTCCTAGTACAAGAGCTGTCACATCCCAGTCTAGCAAAAGTAAATAGCCAGAACTTTTAACTTTTCTGTCTGCTTTCCAATGTTGACCTGTAGCATTTGATTAGTTTAGAGCAAGCTGGTTCAAATGAAGGTGGGATCCTTGGAAAGTCTGTGAATTTTGTGACCACAGGGGAGGCTACAATCCCTTTGCACAGCATCTGCCCACACACGAGACAATCACTGTTTCACCATGAGAGCAGGCAATGAGCAATGAGGCCAACAGGGACATGGGAATCATAAGGGAATAGAGTTTTTAAGACAGGTCAGACAGACTGTGTGGCCTGTGCTGAGTCTCAGCCAAAGAAGACAGGCTCTGTCCCCCATAGTTCAGTACTACAGATCTATCAGAACAAAACAGCTATTCCATAAACCACGTGTACAGGAATATAATTAATAAGCACCACGTTTTCATTGGAACTTGTTTAGAACCTTGTCCCATGGCAAAGTCAATAAAATTTTTCAATCAAGAGCTGCTTCAAATGAAAAGTCACTGGAATCATACCAAAACCATCAGAGAATTGAGTGTTAATGTGCTAATAATGCCACTGTTCCAAAGCAAGAGGAAATAGATATTCATAATGCAAAATTGGGTTGTTAAATTCTGAAGACTCATGGGCTGTTACTCTGATCACTGGACGGATACTTTTTTATACCCTCAGTTGGGATTATTATATCATTTTGCAGAAAAGGTTCTAGAACTGGGGCCCAGATTTTAACTGCCCTCCAAAGAGTGTACAGATTGAACACTAATCTTGCTGCATCTTGCAAATACGTTTAAAATTTTTGCATTGGCTTTGACAATAACCAAAAAAGATGTAAGTGTTACTTAAACTCTAGCTCTGTCTTTTTGGACAACTGAAGGTATAATAGAGGTAAAAGTCTAACAAAGTGGGAGGGTAAGCTGCTTCACTGAACTAAATTAATTTCTTATTGTGATAAAATTTGCTTTATTCTCTCTCCAGCATCTTACTAGTCATTGTTACCCTCTTAACCTTTAATGGAATTTCTGGTATTCCTTAATGTTTTCCATAGTGCTACAGATCTGTAAAATAGTTGTGAAAAAGGAAGAATTATGTTACCTAGAAATTTTTTTGGTCTTTAAAATGTTACCTTAAAAATCAATAGCTTCCTAGAGTCATAAATAAAATAACTACTTAACAGTAACTATGCTTTAAATAATTTTTAAAATAAAAAAACCAATGGCAATAAAGTTTAATATAAATGTTGCTGGGTATACTAGAGTGGCTAGTATACATACAATTTTGTAAAAAAACAGATTTTCTACTGCATCATATGACTTTATATAAAGTATGTCCACCCAAAATGTTTTTAAAAATACAGCATAATTTGTCTTTTCCTCTACAGTTGTATTAAGTTAATAGCTTTATGCAAAAAATTTTCTCAGAATAAACATATTTAAAACATGCTTTTGTGTATATAATAACCAATACTGTCCATCTGGTAAAGATACACTTTAATTGAAGTTACACAGAAAATAGCCAAAGTACTCACCAGATGTCTCAATAACTCTAAGATAAAAATATATGCTTGAAACAAGATGACTGGGAACACATGAGCAATATAAATTTGCCCCAAAAGTTCATCTGTTAACCATTGTATTGGCATCATCATTTCTTTCCTCCAAGTTCAATCTAACAGAAAGTTATAAACTTTGACTTTTCATCTTCCAGAAATACCAGCTTTCTTTTAAGAAGGGAAATAAAAAGAAAGAAAAAAAGAAATAGCAAGACAGATATGAGAATACAGTTGACTAAAAATGAAGCTGCATCTTCAACACTTAACTTTTTAAAGTTATTAAAATAACTTTATTTTAATAGCTTTATTTTTACTTTCAAAAATGCACACCAGATAAATACAATGTTCCAGTAGCACAAAAGTAGTAGTACAGTAGTACCACTACTTGGTCCAGTAGTACAAAATCTCCCTTGTCTATTCTCTACATACTTTTATGATACTATATCTAAAAGCTTTCAAAAAAAGTTCATTACAAGCATAAAAAAATCCTTACTGGAACCTAGAAAATGCCTCTTTTTCTTTTGTGCTTTCTCAAATCTCAGAATCATTGTCCTGAATGTAGTCTTCTTCTAAATCTCACTAGTCGTTTAGGCAGTGGAGAAGTGACACCTTGAGGCTGGTTTAGATGAGGAAAACTAGTAGAAGACTAAAGTTGGAGAGTGGGCCAAAGGAAGCAACGTGGAAAACTTTTCCTTTGGGGTCATAGCCAAGTAAGGTTAGTGGAAATTTGAGCTATGCTGGATCCTCTTCAGGTCAAAGCATGGGTACAGATTCCACTTTGGATGTTAAAAATTGTACTGGCTTATGACATCTCATATTGAATTGTTTCATTATACAGGTTCTTACAAGGAGATTATTGTTCAACCCTGCTCTTACACTGAATTCTTCTAATGTAGAATACAGCTGATGTCTCAAGGTAAGTTAAAATCATCCTGATGTCCTTGGAACACCAGTAAATTTAAAGGAATAGTGTTAATAATAAAAGAATTCAACTATTTAATTAAAACCTCACATGTTTGACATTAAGCTTGATTCTCATGTTTGCAGAAAACTCAGCTCTCACATAAATGTCCAAGAACCAGGTTGAAAGCATCCCACTATGAGAGGAAAAACAAGACACTAAAGGAGCTGTGAGCTTATGATGTACAAGAGTTTGAGAGAACTGAGTCTTAGCCTGGAGACAAGAAAGCTAAGGGGATTTAAGTTCTGTCTTCCACCATCCAAAGTTTATACAGAAGAGAGTCAGACTTTCTCAGAGCCCAACAACAGAAGCATGAGAGGCAACACACAAAGGATGCAACAGGAGGATTTGGACTGGATATAAGGCAAAATTCTTCACAGTAAAACAGTTAAGGACTGGAGGAGGGGCATAGAGAGGCTGCAGTCTCCATCCTTTATTTCAGACCACACCTAGACAAGGCATCTGGACAACCTGGTCTAATCATGAAGTCAGCACTGCTTTGATGAGAGATCCCTCCCAACTTAACATCTTTTTATGACTTTATAATTATATTGACTGTCATGGAGTTTAAGCCAACTTAATCAATTTGAGTAAAGGAAAGTGATTTGAAATCTATGAATGACTCAGATTGGTAGGAGAAAACAAACTTGGGTTATTATTTTTAACTAAATAATGTGGAATCTAAAAAGCACAGTCAAACTTACTTTATCCTGTTTCAAATGAAATTAAATGGAGAGACAGAAGGAACATCATAGTACGAAGAAAATGAATTATTAGGAATCTTCTAAATATCATTATCTATTCTTCAGTGCCACTTTGCCATTAAATAGGACTTTAGTTGTCCTGGTTTTATCAAATAATTTTGAGATAAGTGACATATGTCACTTGCATCTAAAATGCCAGTGCAAACAAGAAGATGACATTACCAGAACTCCTTTAGGATTCTGTTACAAGGTCACATCCTGTCACTCTATACAAATATTATTCCGCTGTAAAGGAATTGGAATGTGAATGATTAATTGCAGACTAAGGACCAGAATCATATGCAGCCTTTTCAAAAAGAAACAACAAAAAGAAAGAAAGGAAAATCAAGACATTCTGTATAATAACTGCCTTTAGACACATTTGTTGCAACCATGGAAACTTCAAAGTTCTGAAGTAGACTAAGAAACATTTGCTCTTAACACAATGGCTGCTTTGATAAATTTAGAACTTTTGGATGATGTGCTTAATAACTAGGTTTTAATTAAAAAAGTTGAATGGTTCAACTGAAAAAATGGATGTATTGAAGTATTTTGCTTAGGAATGCTGTTCTACATATCAAAATAAAGGATAATAAATGAATATCAGATCAGCATTTGACAGAAAATATACTTTGATAGGCTAGCATCTATAACTGTAAGAAAGTTGGAGTAAAATGTTTTGCACAGTGAGAAGTTGTATCCATTATGATCTTCAATCCCTTAAAAACTTAAGAGTATGGAGCAGAGTGTTCTTTGGAGCACAAGAAAACCGGGCAGCACTTCAAACCTACTAAATAAGTACTTATTAGTGGCTTCTTTAATGGCTTCTTGTGTTAATTTATTAAGCTGTTAGTTGTTTTGCAAGTTGCTAGGCATTTTCAGTAAAACAAAATATTCAAACCAGAGGCAATTATGAGGCTAAAATATAACTTAAACTATTTTATTAATTCTGACAATATAAAATAATTGCAACTTTTTTTTCAGTAACATTTGATACAGGTCAAAATTAGCTTAACATTTACAAGCCTTATCCTACATTTCTTAATCAAGGACAGTTTTTATTGTGCTATCAACAGGAAACTTTCCTCCTAGTAAAAATCAGAGGATTAATATGCCAAATAAGTTTAAGATTCTAATCTCAGTCAGTGGGGGAGAAATAAAATGTTTTACAGCTGCCACTGTCCCTACTTATATTTTTAAGGGAGGAACCATGGGGTTTTTACCTTCACTGCCCTTTTGGGTGTCTCAGCCAGGACGGGAGGAAGTATTCCTTTGTAGAAGCCAAGTAATCTATCAAAGAAAATAAATAAATAATTTTTGGATGGATAAACAACATATCAATGCCATACTGCCGATTCTATTTTTGCTTTTGAGTAAAGCAATTAACCTTTCAGCATTTCCAGGCATACAGACAAATAATGATACTCTCTGCTTACTTGCTAAACAAGTAATGTGCTACTAATTATATCATATGCCAGTGAGATGATAGAAATAAATCAGCAATGAATATGTAAAAATTCAATCAATTTTTTTTTGTGAAATACAAGAAATTAAGTAACATTTTTGACAATGAAAAAGAAGTACTATTTCACTGTTTTAATTTGCTTAGCACAGCAATATTTACATTAAAAACTGAAGTCACAAAATCACAAAATGCAGATTTTGAAAAAACTATTACTTCAGGAAGTTGCATACAAAAACACTGCTTGCTCATCTTCAGATGTTAAGTCAGACATATTTTTAAGTTTAGTTTTAAACATGAATCAAAATGTATGAAGATTTTTTTCTTTTAGCAACTTAGTTTTAGCTCAAGTTACCTATTCAGAGATCTATGACAGAACACATGTATTTCATCTTGGAAAAAACATTTGGGCAGCATCTTGTCACTGTATGTGTGTGTATATACATATATATACACACACATATATTTATAAATGCCAGCACACATGGCATTTACAGGCAGCCTGAGCTCTGCTAACAAGGACAGTACAGATACATAATGTTGGGTCTCGGGAATGCTTTAAATGACAAGCAGTTTTCAAAATCCCCATGTGGGGTGGAAATAGACAAAGTCTTTGTCTGCTAGGTCTGCACACTAACCTGGATAGTGAATGGTGAGAATTCAGAAAGATCTAATGAAATCATCAAGAAGAATCATTGAATTATCAAGGTTGGAAGAGACCTTCAAGATCACCCAGTCCAGCATTATCACTGATAATAATCACATTATTACCCCTAAACCACTAAACCACATCACCCAGTGCCAAACCCAGACACCTCCTGACCACCTCCAGGGATGGTGACTCCACCCCCTTCCTGGGCAAACTATTTCAATGTCTGACCACCCTAATTGTGAAAAGAAGTTTTTCAACATCTAATTTGCATTGTCCTTGTCTTAGCTTAAGGTCATAAGTTACCTTGATAGCCAACAAGAATATATCCTACAATTTATCCATCTTCAGAATGTATACACATTTATTCAGGACTGTAAGAGGATTCTGTCTACATACACACAAAAAATACTTAAAGCAAAGCATTTGTGTTTTTTTAAATGTTGAAAGGTGGTGATGTTGGAATGTGATGATTCACCTTTCTATAGCAGCCTATTATTTGGAATATTTTTGCAGAGTGTGTAAGAGACATGACATCAATAGATTCTCATATAGTTAATCTCTACATGTCAAAAGAAAACAATGAAATTCATATTCCCTATGTAAATTTAAAATGCTATACCATTTTCCCCATCCTTCTTCAAACGCTTCTCTGGAGTTCTCTGCTTAGATTTCTCCAATAGAAATAAAATAATCTAGGCCCTGTAACATGCTCCATGTTGGGCAAGTTACTTCTTACTCTGAAGAAAGCAATGTATGAACTCCAGTCCATGACAAAAGAACATTTTGAGCATTAATTACAACAACGACTTCATGACAAAATACTGAAAGGTAGGAGATTAAGGAATTCAGTTGTCATCAGATTTTTAAATTCCCCCAAAGTCTTACTTTTCAAATATAAATATACAAATATATATTTATGTATCTATTAATATAGATATGGATATACCTTTGGATACCTATAGATAAGGGTATAACAATATAAATATACTGGATGAATAGAATCATACAATCATAGAAACACAGAATGGTTTGGTTGGAAGCAACCTTAAAAATAATTTAGTTCCAACCTTCCTGCCATAGGCAGGGAATCTTCCTCTAGACCAGGTTACTCTGAGCCCCATCCAGCCTGGTCTTGGTCTTTATTCTCAGTCCTGGGCTCATTTTAGTCTTTAATGGTTCATACATATTCAGAGCATATTGCTGATTCAGCAAGCAATTGAAATGTCAAACAACTTTCAGAAGGTGATTCATACACTTTAATGTGAGTTCAAACTGAAACTGAGGCCCAAGTAGGATCAGCTATAAGAACATAGATCCCTGTTAACACTTTCTTCCTTTCAGCTCAGTCTAACCCCCTGCAAGCATATCTACAACAGGCATCCTGCTTGCAATTTCTACTACTCCACATGATTGGAATTGGAAAATTAATGTCCTCCACTGCTTTACTCACTGGTTTAGCTCTCACTACAAAAAGTGACAGTCTTGGTCCAGATTTTTTCATTAGTAAGAGATTCATAAGCAGAAAAATATGCAGTGTAGAGCAACAAATCAGTTTTAAAAACACACAGCAGCACCTGCCAGCCTTACAAAATACAACAGGTTCCTTTTCCAGGTTGCCTTTTTGTATATTCAAAATGCATGCAGCTATTGGATATACAAACCTTGTTACATTTCCACAGTCTCTGAGGATCTCAGAGAAAACTTTTCAGAGAGAATGTGGAGAAGAAGGATATACTAGGAATTTGAGCGATACATTTGTCATCTTAGCAATCTTGTAAGGCAGGCAGTAGCTTCTAAAGAACAATCCAGCATTATACCACAAGTCAATGTCGAAATACCAGTGATTCATGTCACCATTAGACCAGGCAGTGGATTATTTATAAGTTCTAGAGAAACAGGAACTGAAAATATGAAAAGCAATTATCCATTGCTTCTGAATCACAGAAAGCTTGAGGATGCAAGGGACCTCTCAGGAACCTCTGACCCACCCCTTTGCTCAAGAAGGGCCACCTTGAGCCAGTTGTCCAGGACCATGTCCAGACAGCTTCTAAGTATCTTCAGAGAATGACTACCCTTTAAGGAAGCAGATCCCACAACTTCTCTGGGCAGCCTGTGCCAGTGCTCAGTTACCCTCACAGCAAAAATGTGTTTCCTGATGTTCATATGGACCCCCTTGAGCTTCATGTTGTGTCCATTGCCTCTGGTCCTATCACTGAGCCCCACTGAGAAGAGCTCGGCTTCATCCTCTTCCTTTAGGTACTTGTGCCCATTGATCAGAGTCCCCTCTGAATCTTCTCTCCTCCAGGCAGTTCTGTCTCTCCCAGTCTTTTCTCATATGAAAGATGCTCCAGTCCATCAATCATTTCAGTGGTCCTTCAACTGAGCTCTTTGTGTTATGTCCATGTACTGGGGATTCCAGAATGACCCAGCACTCCAACTGTGATCTAACCAGTGCTGAGTAGAGGAAAGGAAATAAACACCTTCCTTGACCTTCTGGAAGCTAAAGCAGCCTGCTAAAGCAGCCCAGGGTATCAGGAGTCCCTTTGCTTGCAGGCCATATTGCTAGCTCATGCCCAGCTTGGTGTCCACGAGGACCTACAGGTCCTGTGCTGCAAATCTGCTTTCCAGCTGATTGGCCCAAATATAATACTGGTGTGTGGGATTCTTCTTCCTCAAACACAGGACTTCACACTTGCCCCTGTTGAACTTCAGGTTGAGGTTCCTGTCAAACCATTTCTCCTGCATGTCAAAGTCCACCCAACTGGCAGTACAACCTGCTGGTACACCAGCCACTCCCCCACATTTGTAAACTTCCTTCCTCTGTGGAAGCAAATCTCTTCATGGAAAATAGTCAAGAAGGAGTTAAGGTCTACTCCTATGGAACACATTAAGTTAAGAAATCTAAAAACACATGAAACTTTGAGGATATACATCCATATATGCAATATGTAATTCAGTAAACATGGTAAGAACTAGCTCAGTATTTAATTATGAGCTGTGGTTTAGGGTTTTTTTACCCTTCCTGATTTGAAATAGGAACAGAAAAAAGGTTAGTAAGCACAGCCAGTGAGATGAAAGGAATAAATGAAAGGAAGAAGACAATCCCATCCCATCACTGCCTATTGTCAACTGACTAATTTTTTGCATAAAGTGTAGTTGCTTTTAGAACCTCCTGTGCCTGAGGTGGAGGACAAGCAGCTGCCCCCAGCTTCTACAAATAGCATTTTACAAATTGTATCCGTTAAATATAGTTATTTCAATCTTTGCAGAATGAACTATTTACTTAATTTAAAAAAAACTAGCATGAAAGTAACAAAAACTCGAGTGGCTTTGTCAGTCAAAAAGTACACACACATACACACACACAATGATCTTATACTTCTGTTTTGCTTGGCCAATTGAGTTAGGCTATTTGCTCACAGAGTACGAAATTTTTCAAAGTCATCTAATGACCAGCGATGACATTTCACATTTGAGAGATATTATCACCTGGACTCAAGCCTTCATTCAAAAAACTGATGTTCAGAAAAATTATGAAACAGCAGCAACAGCAATCACTGCAGGGTCTGATAGAAGAAAGAGGAGATGACATCATATCCCTAGCTAGAGACACTGGAAAGAACAAATAAATTTTTAGCAGAAACAGCTACATCTTATTTTGTTTGAGCATTAAGGGTCTAAACGAACATCATCATTCAATTGTATTCTGGGCAAGAGCCCAAACTCATCTTTGCAGCAGTTGATTTTGAAACATTACAGTCAATCACATCTTCTCAATTTGTTCTTGCAGGCTTTCTCTATCCTTCTGGTTTCCATTTCTTGTTTGGAAGCCTTGAGTCATTCACCCTGGCAAGACGACCAACCTAAATCAGTTATTTTCTCCGAATTATACTGAAATTGTGATCTTGCTTAGCTTGTTGTTTTCTTCCTCTGCCTTTCACATAATTTTCCCTTTAAGGATCTAATAAAGCTGATTGAAGGCATAAGCACAATATTCCCTTTCTTTTGTTGCTGTCAAACCCAAGGCATTTACCCACATTGTTTTATAATTGAAACAAAAAACCTCTTAGGTCCAATTCTGCTTTCATTACCTCTGCATTATCCCAAGTATAAATAAAAGACCTGGCTTTCATGACCATATCAGTTACATGAAACAAATGCACAACTTTCGAATTTTACAAAATGTTTTATTTAAACAAAGGGAAGGAATTTTGAAGACATGATTGGTAAAAAGGTGAGTGTTGTTCAAAAAGAGGAAGAAAATATGTCTAAATATAATTAAATTTGCTTAAAATTCAATTTACATCAGGAAAAAGGTACCTTTCAATTTCAAGCTACGTAGCATGTTGTGACTTTATTACTAACAGAAAATAAATAATTGGACACAAGGCAATATTACTTTAACATAACTATAGTGTGAAGTTATCTTTGTGTTGACCTAGATGAGTATTTAAAAGATTTTAAATTCTCAGAAATTTTAGAAAAACAAGCAAGTGCTCAGTGAAGGCAGGCACAAATTAGTACCTACCACTGAGAAGAAGAGACTTAAATTTAGCCATTTATTTTGAGAGCTGCAAGCCACTAACCAGTTCATGCATGTAGTTCACCCTCAATCCTAGAATTTACAGCCATGTGCCCAGCTGAGGAGTTATGCTATAGGGAAGGCTCAGTGTCATTCTGGGATAACTGGCACAGAGTTGGGCATAGTTGAAAAGATATTAAAGGCTGGACACGTTCACAGAAAATCAGGCTTGGACACTCTTTTGCTTTCCAAATAGCAAAAATATTTTTTTTCTTGAGAAGTATGTTATGTATATTATCCTACTGAAAATGTTTAATACACATCTCTGTAGGAACCCCACATAAACCCATGAATGACACAGTTAGCTAAATGACTTCTGAATTTCTATTATGCAGCTAAATTTCTTTATTCTGCGTCTGATATCCAGATATCTGCCATTTTAGACACTGGCACTAAATGCTGGGTCCTTATTTTCATAGCATATTTAACTTTTTTTTTTTACAAAGCTTTCATTACAACACCTGGGAATTAAGGAAAAACATAAATATTTTTTGCAGCAAGTAAAACAGAATTATGCGGTAACCTGTGCCTGTAGTAATACTTTTACACTACATGCTAAAAGAAGATCAAGCCTCCAGCTATAGGAATACTAGAAGCAGAGCAATTAATGAAAGAAATCTGTCAAATAAGTTAGGCCAACACAATGTATGAAAAGTGACTGGTTAAAAAGGAAGAGGCTGTCGGTGAAAGCTATTAAGATACTTCAGGAAAGTACTAAGAGTGGAGAAGCTGGCTCAGAAGCAATCAGACTAGCCAAGAAATGGATTAATAATCAGCATCAATCCTCCTCACTTATTCAAAATGACAGTCATCACTGTATTTACTGCATGTGGGTCAGATTATGAAGTTATTATGATCCATCATCCATGTGACTGTTATTCTTACTGAGAAATGAGTCTTTCTTCCATGAGTTTTGATCACCTCTCAATCTCTTGGTCGAGACTCTTGCTAATTTTTTGGCTTTCTAAGCTGCATTCTGAATTTTTATGAGTTACAGGACACACCTAAATATAAATCCCTCAAGAAACTGAAAGATGAAACCTTTACCTTCCTTGCTTGTGTCTGTGGCAGTAAAAAGTGAGAGTTAAAAGGAATATTTGTTAAAATTTCTTTTATTCAAATGATGGTCTTTTATACTTTTAAACTTTTATACATTATTTACATATTTCTCACATGCTTTCTGTGTTTTGCTATACCCAAGCAACTACGGAAAAAAATCTAGGAAGTTGAAGGTGTAACTGCATTGTAACACACAAGACAGCCTCAACAGTTTCCCATGTGTGGAAAAAGGACCTTGCTCTGGATTTCTGGATTGTAAATTAGTTATTTAAATGGTACATTGTTGCTGTGTACTGTTTGTCTAATAGATTAATGTGAACTAAATTATACTGGATTTTTAAAAACGTAGATAGGCTCACACCTCTGCCCTTACTCTGTGAAGCTGAGCTGGCACTGCTTCCAGGGAGCAATGGGGCTGTCTGGGAGCATGCTGGGAGCTGCCAGGGAGTGAGGCAGGACCTTGCTAGCTGCAGCACCCCTGCTGCGGCATCCCTGAAGCCCCCCTGCAGCCAGCCTGGCAAAGCGTTTGCTCTGCAGGGCTCCTGCCACCGCTGCCTCTGCCTTCCCAGCACTTTCCTTCTGGTCTGGCCCCAACACCAACGAAGGGGGCCAAACACCAGTTTGGCCCATGCTTCTGAGAAGCCTTAAGCTGGACTGTTTGATGGATTTCCTGTGAAATCAGTGCAAATGGCCGCGTTATTATACTGGCAGCTGGTTTAGGTTCTTACAAAATTACCTGCATGTAATCACTAGCTGGGCTGTAGAAAGGGTCTACATGTCTCATTTCTTACATCTGACAGCATTTCTTCCCCCAAAGACTTTCCCTCTAGCTGCCCTTTTGTTTGCAAGAGGTACAAGCTACAGACATGCCAAAACAGCTTTGCCTAGAGCTTCTGAAACAGAAAAATTCTTCATTGCATTTTGGATTGTCAGGATTGGCAGAATGTTTCATTTGTTCAGAAGGAGTTTTAGTTGTTCAAACACTAGAAGAGAATTTATGGGTTTTTTTTCCCCTTTTGCCAACAGTACTGCCATAACTGGTACGACAGAAAGCAGTCACTGTTTTAAAGTAGCTCCACACCTATGTCTACTGAAGCTAAAGAATGCAAGAAAATTATTTTTAGTTTTGATACCAGAGGAAAGAAAATTGATGTTTTGAGAGATGTGCTTAGAAATCTGTATCTGACAATAAAAAATTAAAATCACAGAGAGGATAATTAGATGTGTTTTCTGGAAAAGATTGACAGCATTTCTCTGTGCTAAAATGATGCTGTGATTCATTAAATGAAAAGTCATGAGATGAGCAAAATTTCAGGGCTTGCCCTGGGAATGTGTTCTACTTAAATTGGTTGTGACTTCATAAAAATACAACATTAAGTTATTTTAATTCCATCAGAAAAAATGTGGCTCAGGAAGGAAATTTTTGATTGCAAGTTAATGTTAGCCTTCATTGGAATAAGTTATACTCTTCAATATCCACATGCATAATCCCTAGGGAGTTATATGACGCCATGTATTCTTTCCCATCTGCTAGTTAAATATGAGATTCAAGAGGCTTTCAGTGTCATTATACAGATTAGTGACTCCCCCAGAGGAATCTAGGTTCATGATACAGTGAATAACTCACAATGAGATTCTGAAGACCAACATTCAGAGATCATTTTGTATTTGTATGAGTTTTGCACCTGCAATTATTTGTGCTTGTAATTTAGGTTACTTAGATGTTTTTAACTTACAGATGCAATCAGTGATGTAGATACTTAAACTGAACTGAACTGCAGGCAACCATAACTGCAGGTGCAAAATTTTGTCTGCAATTATTTGAATTCATAAACACGTCTATCTCCCAAAGTCTAAAGTAGGCCAGTAGTGGTTTTATATAGTATATTTAAAAAAAACTAAAAAATCAAGCATAATTTTCCAAATTTTCAAGAAAGCTCACAACTACTCTTTTTAGCATTAAAAAAGTAGGGCATCATTAAATATATATAAAGATGAACTAAACCATTTGGTTTCATCTTTTAACATCTTGACCTTTGGGGTGTTTTTCTTACTCCTTTAACAGTATCTGTAGCAGGAAAATAAGGAAAGATCCCTGATTTTGTAACAGCAATGCTGTTGATAGCTGCACCAGTAGAGAGCAAAAGTGCTATATGCCTTGAGATCAAAGTGTGCCGAATTTGTAGCACTATTCAGGCAGTGAACAGCACCATGAACATGTACACACACTGGCATTTGAATTTCCACCTTGCAGGCAGTTGTGGCATCTAGACATACCACGGAGTGAAAGGCATTACTACACAGATGTGTGAGGAAGCCTATATGAATGGCAACTACCTGCCTAAAGACAGACAAATACCTCTGTTTGTCATCAAATATGGATGTTCTTATATGAAAGTTATCAGAAAAGTTTTAAGTACTAGGGAACAAGAAAATAATTCCTTGAAAAGCACAAATTTCCTACAGTTACAGCTACTGTCCTTAGGTACAGAGGCAGTGTCACAGATCTTTTCCTTCACCTTTGCAGTGCCATTGAGCAGTGTGATACAGTGTAGGCACAGGAGTGAAATCCAGCTCCAGCCTCTTGTTCCAGATACCTCATCCCAGCCCAGGTTACACTGCTTAAGAAAACTCTGTCATATGAAGATCTGCATTACACACTGACAGTCATGGATGCAGGAGCAATGCCCAAAGGATACCGCCTACCCCTCATGCACCTAAAACATACTAAAAATACAATATGGGTTAATACATTCTCCCCAGTGGTGCTCTCATTTAAAAGCAAAAATAGTTAACAGTTAATACAAACTTTTCTTTTTTTTTTTAAATCACAATACATTTTAAGCAGGAAAGGTTCCTTTTCAGGCCAGATGCAGCAACGTCTTCAAACAGATTCTACCATCAGTATTATGACAGTCCCACACTATGATGACATTTTGCTTGTCCTTCTTGCACAATTTACAACATAAAACACTATGATGTCATGTGATTACTTTGTAAGGTGACTAACTTTGACTCTGAGTTTCTCTAAGGACCAGGAAGATAAGGTTAAATGACTAAGAAATTAAGAAGATTTACCAAAGATTTACCAAAGGATTCCAAACAAATTTTGACTGTTAAACTATTAGAAACAGATTTTTCAAGGATTTGCACTAGGGATATACCTTTATGATGAAAATCCTGCTACAAGATTGTGATGCAGAATTGTGTAAATAATTTTTGAGACTGAATCAACAGGCAAGGCAGATGTGTGAAGAATAGGGTAGAAGTTGCTGTCCTAAATATTATTAATGGCTAATTGTCCTAATTGTTATTATTGCTTTTTATTATTCAGTGATCTACTCTTGTTTTATGTAGTTTTGTCTTACCTGCCAACAGTCTCCTCATCTGCACAGACATCTGTAAAGAAACCTGTCATATTTTTTCTTAAAAAGTAATGGAGTCTGTTTCTTGGTGATGTGGCAGTTTGTACTGGATTATTTATTTTTTAAAAAAGCTTGTAATGTGTTCTTTGAGCGGCAGACCTGCCTCAGCAGGTTTAACCTGAACATCTCTTTTGAAATGTTTTCTTTTTCTCAATATACTCTTCTGATCCAGCACTCTTCACAACTTGAATTCTTCTGCAGAAAAGAAATTTTGCCACTTGGGCATTGAATAAACAAAACAAAGGAACCCTCCCTCCTAAGTTACTTTTAAAAGCATAAAAGGTATTTTACCTTGAAAAAATGAACAAATCGTTTCATACAGCAATTCAAGTAAATACAACACGTGCTATTTTACAGTGCACAGAGTGATTTATTTTTGTTTCAAAACTTTCTGCATTTCTGCATGACTTAAAATAAAAGTACCTTTAAAACCATCAACATGTCAAAAAGAAAGTAATTTTTGATCATACTTGCTTTTCTTCTAGATCTCTAACTTTCTCTGAGTTTCCATAAGAGAATATTTTTTCCTTTGTAACTCACAAACATGCCATGAGACTTGCTTGGTAACCAGCTCCGTGCTGGATCTAGAATTCAGACAGATTAGCCAGAGATTACCATTACACCTCTACAGCAGCATTGTTTGCCATGATCTCACATCTGAGTGTAACTGCAATTTGCAACCACTCTATTTCCCTCTTCACCATCCTCAGAGAGTACAGAGTCGATATAAACAACACTAGACACAACTCAGTGATTGCCTGGTATTCTACAGAGTTGATGTAGAGACATATGAAAACCTTACTTATGGACAGTACAGCCAGCAAGGACATAAGAACACATCTATGTTTTCTTAACTGGGGTAACAGACTGCTTCCTTGCAAAGAGCTGTGGAAGACAAGAAAGTCTGTGCTACAAGCAGGTTTGCAAGATGAGGGTGGGCAGAGAGCTCCAAGTGCAATGATTTGGGTTGTAATTGTAGCAGGTCTTGAAGGAACACATGGTAAAGTCGTTTGGAGTGCTGGGCATTCACAGGCAATGCTCCAAAAAAAACCAAAAACATCCAACTTGATCAGCATTGATACACAACACAGTAGGTTCTTTTATGGGTTCTGTTTTGCTATAAGGCAAAAAATGCTGAAAACTCCATGAGTGTCAGTGAGCTTCTAATAAAATGTTTGTCTATAGTTCAAGAAGAACAATACAGTTAATTATTTTATACTGAAACTATGTAGAACTAGCAACAAGCAAAAAATCCCTGCAAAACTCAGCAGTGTTGTCAACAGCCTTGAGTTTTCCTTTTGAATTACAAAAATTCAGACAAGGATACAACCTGAGGCCAGCTGTAGATCATCTAAAAAGCTGCTTAAATAAAAAAACAGTGAACTCATAAATTGATAATTTCTGGATTGATTTCTGTAAGCTGTAGTTTACCTTAACTTTTATTCTGTCCTGATACACTGATTGGTTTATGATGAGTTTTTCCTCCAGGGAAGAACATACATTTTAGTAAATAAATTTTTACCCTTTCTCTTGTGGTAGTAACAGAGCTATGGACAGTTCTCCAGTGATTCACCTCTAACTGAAGACAGAGTAGCCCTCTTTATTTTAATAGCATTTATATCACATCTTTTGCAAAGACATTTTAAGAGACTTCGGTGCACATAATTACCCTTTGCTTTCAAAGAGAAAATATTCCTTAATTTTTTCTCTAAGCATCCAAGACCCTTTTGTACCTGTGGTTCTCCCTTTGCATTTTTCTCCTTTTTTATCTATTAAGGCTATAACCCCAGTTCCACGTTAAAAATCTTGTTACCATTTGTTTTCCAGAGACAGAACAGAGCAGTGTAGTGCTATATTCAGGCTTTAAGCAAAAACAGTGAATCTAACTTATGAATACTGATATATGTCTATTATCCTGTACAGATCTATATCACTAGCAAATACTATTGCTCTTTCATGAATTCCACATTTTGATTGTAACAGAAATTATTTTTTGGTTTAGAGACGCTTAAAAATGGCTTAAGTATGTTCTGATAATGAACTTATACTTGGGGATATGAAAAATCATAAATAATCAATAGAGTGGAAAGAGAAGTGCAATGATTTCCATCATCTCCAGGGTCTGCCCTACATGGACCCCTTAGAAGTCACAAGCAGTGCCACATAATGTAATGAATACTTGTACTTTGTAGGAGAAGTACATTTACCACGTATGTAGGGACAGAATGACGCAGTGCATGGAGCCCTGGTACTGCAGCTCGAGTCTGCTACCATTTGAGCTAAAGCAGAACTACATTAGCTGGCACTAACAGCAGTTCATTTATCCTGGCTGCAGGCAAGCTGTCGTAAGGCAGCAGCACAGCACACACACACAGCCACAATCACTTTTCAAGCAAAATGAGTAGAGGAAGGAGCTAAGGAGGGAAATACAATCTTGTATTAAATTTAATGTATATACCTGTCTAATTAATTCATTTTTCAAAGTTATTTAAGCTGCTGGGAATGCAGCTTTTTTACAAGACATTTATTCAAGTGGAACTATATCACAGCAAGTCAAGCACATAGAATCATCTTACAGATGACAGATAATAAAATAGTACTTTAGATTTTCAGCCTATTCACTCTGTATTTGTTTGTGATGATGTGGTAAAAAAAAATGCTTTGGATCTCATTTTTAACCATTTTACTGGACATCTGGTATTTGCTTCTTAAAGTTTCACTATTACCAGGGTCACTGTAATTCTATAGCACATCTGGGCCAAATTCCCTGGCAGTTTTTAGTGAATTCTGTGGCAGTGGAAACATCTGTTACTGTGCACAGTTCCACACACAGAGAATTGTGAGGAGCTGCAAAATTTTCTTGGACGTTTTGCATTTTGGTGTCCAGGAAATTACCCACTGGTAATGGATGATCTTTTAGTTTTTTTGTTTTTTTGTTTTTTTTTTTTTTAAATCTTCTGTGGGATATGTCCAAATCAAGTAAAACCACATAGATTCTAATCACTAACATTTTATTTTCATCAGTTATTAAAGAAAACAGTGGTGCCTCAGTCTTCATGTTTTCAGAAGTACACACAGCCTTTGGAAATATTTTCTTGGAAGTGGGTGAACTGATGCAATGTGAAATTGGCCTAGTCACCGAAAATGTTGAGAACTGCAAAAAAAGCCTAGCCTGAAGAGTTGAAGAGAAGTTTAGCAAAACTTTGTCTTGCAACAAAGGACCAGGCATAGTATAGCATTAATTCTTATATTTTAAGGTAAAAATAGAGATTTAAAAAGTGGAGCAGTATCATACATCTGCCATTTGTGCACAACCAGCTTTCGTGTTAAAATTTTTTAAATATTTAATTATAGTATAATCTTAAGTTTCAGTTATTCTTTTTTAAAAGATACAGTAAAAGGCCTGTGAGAATGAATGTTTCTGGAAGAAATAGTTTCTTACTCCCTAGATCCTGAAGTACTTGTGTCAACTGGTTAGGATAAAATCAGTATGTTACAATTGCCTGGACTTCATCCAAAACTTTGCTTGCGAAACAACAAAAAACCCNTGGTGAACACCTTCACCAGAGGGAGTGAGACTCATTTAAAGTACTAACTTAAAAACCAAACCAACCAACCAACCAACCAACCAAGAAAATCCTAACACAGGTTTCTTTCCAGTAGTGTAACACATCACTGATTTAATCACCAGAGAAGTAAACTCTATTTGTTCTGTTACATGCTGAGTGACTGAGCAGTCCATGTTGTATGTTCTTGGACTGGCAAAGTAAAACATCATCTACATCTCAGCCTAATTCCTAATCTGAATTAAAAACTAAATTCTTGAGAATTATAGTGAAGGAAGGAGGGAAGGAAGGAAGGAAG